>CM021101.1:338875396-339196561 GCA_007115665.2 Sequoiadendron giganteum | reverse complement strand
GCAGGGGTGATAGAGGCAGAGATGGAGGTAGGGGTGATGGAGGTAGAGGAGACGGGGATGATGGGGGTTGCAGGGGAGGAGTGGATGGAGGATATGGGAGGGGTGTTAGAAGGAGGAGGGATGACAGACAGCAGAGATAGCCCAGGAGAGTTAGGCAGAGGGTGGGTGGTGCACCATTGTCACCCATTCATGAGGAGGGTGAGGAGAGAGATATTCTAGTCAAGCAAGAGGTAGGGGAGGATATTAGAGGGGGTGAGGAGGAGGCAAAGGTGAGGGTAGAGGATATAGTTAGAGGAGGAGAGGAGGAGGAGGAGGTGAGGGCAGAGGAGGATCCATTTTTTGGGGGACAACCTCTTGATATAGATGTGGAGGAGGTCTGAGGAGAGGAGGAGAGGGATGAGGAGGAGGAGGAGGATGAGGAGGAGGATGAGATACACCGGAGGTTGCGAGAGCGGATAATCGCCAAAGATGAGGAGGGTGACAAGTCACCCATTTTTTCTGCAGATGTCACTATTGATCAAAGGATCACAGATTTTGAGAGAAAACTGGGCGCGACCTTGTCACAAAACAAGTCCTTGGCAGTAGAGTTAGAGGTCACCAAGGTTGAGAGGGACCAGGCCATTATCCGATGGTAAGAGGCAGATCGGTGGGTTACTAAGCTCACAGAGTTGTGCTCTAGGCCGACAAGAGATATGGAATGGGAGTTGGCCAGGATGGCAGAGAGCAAGGGCCGATATAGGTTGTTATATGAGCAAGTTGTTCCACCAAAGCGACAAGACCTAGGTTTGTCCCAATCCTACAATAGGACAAGCAGTGGCACCCAGACCCATAGCAACAACAAATCACACAGTGTTAGTCACACTAGAGTTGGTGGGTCCACATCATCAGGACACTCATCGGGCCATAGGTCACACAGCTCACATAACCATTCATCAGGCCATAGCCAAAGGTCAAATCATGGGCATAGATCAGTGTCATCAGGACACCAGGAAAAGTAGAGCCAGCCTCTTGTTACCGATCCGTCAAGATCTCAGAATCAAACTCAGGACAACACTCCCATCCAGGTTACTTTTCACATGGTTGGTCAATCATAGCCACCCCGCGATTCACCACCACAAGATGATGGAGACACCTCCTAGGACTTGTTATTTAGAAATTTGTATTAGACACTTGTATGTTTTGATGTTCGAGCCTGCGAGCTCCATTTTTGGGATATCATATGACTTTATCCCATGACATTACATTTTTGAGATTATATATATGCAATGCAATTTTTGATGCAGCATATATGATTCTATGTGTTAAAAGTGTTTTATGATTTACTAGATGTTATGTGATTCTTTTATGATACTATGAGAAACTATTAGCAAGGTGATTATAAAAGATAAGGATGATCATCATGATATGTCGTGGCTCCTATGACAGACGGAACTAATATCATGATAACCATCAAAAAGATAGATAAATTTTACCAAGTGTTTGCCAAGTGATTTAATGTCAAGTGTTTCCAAATGTTGAGTGATATCAAATTTAGGAAGGACACATCCTGAATGATGTTGATATCTAGGAGATCAATTCTCGAAGTTAGGAGAATCCATCAAAATGCTAGATGATGATGATTATTATTAGGAAGGGCACATCCAAAAGCATAAAGAAATCATGAGAGTTTCTTTTTAGAAGGACACATCTGAAGAAGAACCCAAAAAAATTCCAGGTTGAATTGTCTTGATAGAATTTGATTACATGTCATTGTTGGCATGTTGAATTGATGACACAGATTGCTAATAGAATGCTTGCTTGAGATTTGATAGAAGATTTTATTGATTTGAAGATAGTTTAACATGTGTGAATGTGTAGTGCCATGAACCCTAATGGACTGACCTAGTGCAGCCTCGGGGGCTCATTGATTGATGGCCTTGCCTACGTCGTGCACTAAGAGACCTCGTAGTTTGACATGACCAATGACCTTGTCCAAAGGACAAAAGTTGGAGTCATGATTTTATTTTGACAAACCTAGAAAGACTGACCTAATGTCTCAAGGATTCAAAGATGAATCTTGCCTACGTAGCAAGTGCGCAGAGACAACGTAGTTCAGACATGGACAAAAGATTGACCGACGCAACTGACTAAATTGACCAGACAGACATTGACTTTGACTCTATTTTTGGGATTTTGACATTGATTTGAATTTTTTTTGTTTTCTTAGGACATATTAATTGTTTAGGTCTTTTTCAAGACTTTTTCAATTTTTAGGACTTTTTTCATGACTTTTGCAAATTTTTAGGACTTTTTTCAAATTTTTTGGACTTTTAAAGAATGTGGGATCATGTGTGACACCCACTACAGTTACACCATAAAATTTCTTGCCCCTAGACAAAGTAGGGATTACCTAAGTCCAATGATATGGAGATAGGCAAACACAAGGCAAAAGGAAAGGATATGCAAGGGATGATGTCAACCAAATGCTAACCATGGCCTGAATGGAAAGGTCTTAGGACAAATGTCATGAATGTGTCAGGTTGTTGTGATTATGAAAAGTGGATAAAGGTTGATGAGAGTAACAGTAGATGGTGAAGCAACGATCGACTACACATGGCACCTATTTTCTAGGTTTTCACCATGGTACGTATCCAAAGCGTCTTTTTACCAAGTTTTCACTATTGGATGAATTTATTTCTTTTTACTGTTTTTGCCATTTTAATTTTTTTTTGGTGTCACCAAGACACTTGTTTGCCAGGTTTTCATCAAGGGATGATTGTTTTCTATTTTTATTTTTTTTTTGTATTTTTAAGTTTTTAGCCAAGCTCTCTAATGCTATGTGTAGAACTTTCACAAATGTAAGTTTTTGATGAGTTTTTGATGGGTTATGTCAATTGTTCTCCATTAGGTGTGGCCAACTGATAAGCTCTAGAACTGAATGTTGCAGTAATAATATAGGGACCAAGCCAATTAGCCTCAAAATTTCTAGGTTTTTCATGGCCTGCTTGATTTATTAGGTTCTGCATGAGGACCAAGTCACTGATTTAAACTTTTCTCACCATTACTCTTTTGTTATAGCTTCAGCAGAGATGATTTTGATATGCCTACAAATGATTTTAGGCATTTTTTCATCTTTCTTGTAACATTTCTAGCTCATGTAGGTGAGATTGTCTGTGCTCTTCATCATCAATCATTCCTTTCAAGGAGACTCAGAGAGAAGGAATTTTGACCTTGATGGGCAATATGGCCTTAGAGCTGTAAACCAAGGAAAATGGAGTGGCTTTAATGGGGGTATGAATGCTAGTACGATAGGCCCATAAAGTAGGATTAAGTTGTAGGTAACAATCTCGGCCAACGTCATTGAAGGTCTTCTTAATAATGTGAAGAATTATTTTATTTGACACCTCAGCTTGGTCGTTACCTTATGGGTAATATGGGGTGGAGAAATGATGTTGGATGTGGAATCACTCACAGAGTTCACGAACGTCCTAATTTTTGAATGGAATCTCGTTATCTGTGATGATGGATTGTGGGACACCATATTGACAGATAATGTAATTTAGGGTAAACTTGGATATTTGCTTACCGGTGATCTAAGTGAGAGGGACGACTTCAATCCACTTAGTAAAATACTCAGTGGCAGTGATTATGAATTTATGGTCGTTAGAGGAGGATGGATGGATTTTGCCCATGAGGTTGAGTCCCTATTGTGTGAAAGGCCATGGAGAAGTGATCAGTCTTAGCTCTTGTGCAGGTGTGTGAATTAGGTCCCTATGCACCTGGAATTTCTGACATGTTCTAATAAACTAAAGAGCATCTTTTTCTAATGTCGGCCAATAGTATCCAAGTCTGGTGAATTTTTGAGCTAACATTGGACCACTCGAATGAGATCCACATATACCCTCATGTAATTCTCGTAAAGTTGTTTGGGCTTCATCAGTGTCAAGATAGCGAAGAAGGGTGTTATCAAAGCCATGACAGTAGGGTGTCACTGACGATGGTATGTCTAGCGACTTTTCAAATAAAGGACTTTCTTTGGTTGTTGGACAGGTTGGGTGGTAGGGTTTGGGAATTAAGATAATAATAGATGTCTTAGTACCAAGGTGAATTGGTACCAAAAATCTCGCAAACCATTTCTAACTCTAGGATATCATATGTAGGCATCAACAGTTGTTCCACTAAGAACTCCAATTGTGACACATTTTCAGGGATGTCTAAGAGAGATCCAATAGTGGCCATTGCATCGGTTGCCTTATTTTGGGTCCTTGGGATTTGTTCAAAAGCAATCATTTTGAAATATGTCATGAAAATATCCACCATTCATTTGTAGGGAAACAATTTATCATCTATTGTTTCATAATCATCATTGACTTGGTTGATGACTAACTGAGAATCCCCGAAAAATGAGCAATGTCTGAATTTTCCATTTAATTGCTATCTTGAGACCTGTGATCAATGCCTCGTATTCTAAAATGTTATTAGTACAAGGGAAGGAAATCTAGAATGATTTAGGAATTGAATCCCCTTATGGTGTGATAAAAATGATACTAGCTCCTAAGCCATGACCAGTGTGGGACCCATCAAAATATAGCTTCCATGGTAAGGCTGGTTCTGCATGAAAAATAGACTCATTAGGAAAATCAGTTATCAGCAGATGAGTGGCTTGGATCGGTGCATCTGCAAGTTGATCTGATATTACTTGACCTTTTATTTCCTTGCGCTCAACATAGTGTATGTCATACTCTCTCAATATCATGACCCACTTCACCAAACGACCTATCAATGTTTCCCGACTTAGGAGATACTTGAGTGGATCAATCTTGTTTACCAGGTGTTTTTGGTGGCTCAACATGTAATGTCTTAGTTTTTATGCTGCAAAGATAGCTGCAATTCATTCACGTTCAATGGTTGTATAGTTCAACTCATATCCTATCAGTGTATAATTGTTGTAATAAATGGCTCTTTCTTTTTTCTCATTGTCATTTTGTGCCAATAATGCCCCAAGTGCATTTATAGTTGCAGAGACATACAGGATCAACGAATTTCCTTCAATGGGCAGCATTAGGACTGGTGATGTCAATAGATATTCTTTAATTTGTTCGAAGGCTTTATGGAATTTGTCTTTCCATACAAAGGGAATACTTTTGCGTAACAGATATTGAAATGGTTGACACTTGTCTACCAATTGTGTGATGAAACGGCAGATGGACTGCAATTTTCCCTAAAGTGTTCTCAACTCGTTGATTCCTTTTGGTGGAGGCATGTCTATAATTTCTTTGAGTTTTGCGGGATCAACCTCAATGCCTCGTCGTAATACTATGTATCCCAAAAGCTTGCCTGAAGTGACTCAAAAGGCACATTTTTTTGTAATCCTCTAGCCATCTAAAAAAAATTCCAAGACTTTGAGATGATCTTTCTGTGTCAAAGATTTTTCCAATAGGTCATCCACATAATCTTCCATTAGGATATGCATCATGTCATGAATATTGTTGTCATAGCTCTTTGGTATGTGGCGCCTACATTCTTTAAGCCAAAAGGCATGACATTCCAATAGTATGTTCCCCATGGGCAGGTGAATGCCATTTTGAGTTGATCCTGTGTTGCAATTTCAATTCGGTTATAGCCCAAGAAACCATCCATGAGATAGAGCATCTCATACCCTATTGTGAGATCGACAATCATGTCTATATTTGGTAAAGGGAAATCATCCTTTGGGCAAGCCTTATTCAAATCTCTGAAATTCATGCAAATGTGGATTTGTCCATTTGGCTTGGTGACAAGGACAATGTTGGATATCCAATTAGCATAATCTATTGATCTTATAAATCCAGCATCCAATAACTTCTTTAATTCAGCCTTTACTAGTAGTGCAATTTGTGGATGAATTGTTTGCAACTTTTCTTTGACTGGCTTGATATTTGAAATTAGTGGAAGATGATGTAATACCAATTTTGGATCTAGGCCTGGCATGTCAACATATGACCATGCGAAGTTAACCTTCCTTTCTATGAAGAATTGTTGGAAATCAGGTTTTTCTTCATCTATTAATGATGTGGCCAGGAGAACCATTTTGGGATTCTCTGGTGTGGCTATGTTTACTTCAATGGTGTTTTCAATGACCATTGCCGATTTTTCCTATGTTATGGGAAGAAATTCCAATCCTCCATCCTTAGGTGCCTTAGAGAGGTTTTCACCTTCAGATACGTCCTTTATTTTTACTAATTTGTTATCAGAAGGTTTCTTGCAATTTTCACCTAAAGACATTTTTTTTTGTCTTATTCTTTGCATTTTTGCGACTAGAGGATTGCACAATCTCCCCAAAGTAAGTTGTACAATCTAGGTCAATGGAAATCTTGTTTTGTGATCACCCCATGGTACTCCTTCTTGGAGCCCCATGAATTCTACTATTGCCTCATCATTCTAAAAGATGTCCATCAATGGTGGATCTTGTTGGTCCTAGTCAATCAGTTATGGGTAAACAAGGGGGATCCCATCATTAGTGTTGGTAAAAGATGGGGAAGATGCAGAAAGTGTGCAAATTGATGCCTCAAGTGTGAAGGCAAAGTTTTCAATTTCAACTTCCGTGTCAGATGCAATGGATGGATTGTACTCTGATTTCGATCAGTTGAACTCAAAGTCATAATAGGGCACAAAAGTATCAACATCATGACTACTAGATGGCCTTTCAAAGGTATGGACACTAGGTTTAGGCATGTCAGGCTCATGGGTGGTCTCGAGAATGGGGTGGGATAATTCAGGTGTTTTCGATGACACCTTATGTTCTTCTGGGTCCCAAGGAATGCTTACCCATTCCTTATTTTTGGAATGTCGATCAATAGGATCAATATTGTACTCTTGTCAGAATCATTCTTCAAAGGGGAGTTGACCAGGATCCAAGAATAGTTCATCAATATCATAGTCACTTAAGGTTTTCTCAAATCCCCATTCCCATTCATTAGAGTCATTTTTGGTAAGGGATTATTTGCGTGTCTCAACACTTTCTATAGTTGTTACATCCTCACTCGAAAGTTCATAGGTACGTTGATCGTCAGTTCTGAGTTGGTCAAAGCCTAGCCATATGTACCTTGATCTTGTAGAAATGATAATAGGTTCCCTCCCATTTTTTTCCTTTCCAAGACCACTTGTGCCATCGAAACTTAGGGCCTTGCATATTCATAGCCTTTTCCATAGAGATGCACTAGTAGTGGAGGTAACTCTTTTGGGTCTTTGTAGATCCAGTTAGCTATGTCAATGATGACTTCATTACCCATATACCCCCATAGTGTGAAAAAACTTTTTGGTGGAACCTTGAAAGTTGTTTTGGGCTCGACCGTGAAACACGGTCTACCATAGACTTTAGGTGGTTTAAGTATTTTGGTGATACAATAAGTTGTATTTAGTTTGAATTCTCCATAGCCAAGGTCCTGGATCTGAAGGTATTTACATGGTATGGAGGCCGAGGAAGATGGTCTGGCATAAGTTGATGGAATGGATGATTTGGTGAGAGTAGATGGTTCAATATATTTAGAAGAGGTGGAAGCTAAGGATTCTCGATTGATGGGTACCTAGTGCTCACCAGTGGCTCGCAGATTGGTACAATATTGAAATGGATCAAGATCTCCTGGGATAGTGATTTTAGTACCATCAAAAGGGAACTTCAGGAATTGGTGGTATGTGGAAGGAATGGCCTTTAGAGCATGAATCCAGGGGTGAACAAGTAAGATATTGTAATGTATGTCATGATCTAGGACTTGACACGTTTTATCTATGATAACTGGTCCCACCCGAAGTGGAATTGTAATGACACCTTTAGAAGCGTGTTATTCATCATCGTATGCCTTGATGATGATGCTCTTGGTAGCATCTAAACATGCATTAGAGAAGCCAAGAGCTTTAACCAATTTTAAAGAGCAGATGTTCAATCCTACTCCACCATCTACTAAGATTTGTCTAACCTTATGTTTGTGGAAAAATACCTTGATATGAAGGGCATCATTATGAGATGGTTTGGGTGAGGAATAGTCACTGTCTGAAAAGGTAATTTGATGAGGCAAATTCAAATATCTGACCATAGTTTCAAAATGGTTGACATCAATGTTGGTTGGGACAGATGACTCTAGCAAGACTTTATCTAAGATGGCCTTATGTGCACGTGAGATACGAAGCAATTCGAGAATGGATATTTGAGCGGGTGTTTTATTCAATTTCTCAAAAGGTTGAACTTTGGTTTAGGGTTTGACTGTTTGGTAGATGGACTAGGTATGGTGATTAGGCTGACAAATAGAAGGACCTGGGATAGTGACCTTGCCTTTACACATGGTGACATTGCATTCTGGGGCCTTTTTAATGGTAATAGTATTAACACACTCATCTTCAACAGCAGTGCGGAGATTGTTAATAATGGTACCTCTAGGGTAATTGTAGGCAGGATGAACATTATTGTAGGCAGGAAGGATGTGATTGGCTTGATTATTGTTATTCTTCATGCTAGATGAGGAGGGTTTACTATGATCCTGCAGTGGGTTCTTATGGATAGTATGATCTACATTAGACGTAAATGATTGACCGCCTAACTCAATGGTGTGGTTCTTAATAAGGTCTTGTACCAAATTTTGCAACTAACGACAAGAGGAATGTTTATGCCCTTTGACACGGTGGTAATCACTAAATGCACTATCATCCCACCATGATGACTTGAACAGACCAAGGTCATACGGTTTAGGTTCTTCCAGCGTTATGACTCTATTTTGGAGAAGTTTCTTCAAGACAATCTCGATAGGTTCACCCAAAGGGGTATATGTGCATTTTTGGAATTGTCGCGGTTGACGCAACTGCCTTTGATTAGCTTGAGCAGGATTTCTTTGAATAGCATTGGTAGTTGATGTCGGTGTAGTTATAGGTGCATTTTGATTTTGTACTCCTTTGATGGTGAGTACATGACCTGTTGCATTTATGGTTTTTGCATCAACCACACCGTCATTGGTAATGTGTTTGTTCTTAACCCAGTATTTGGTTTTGTCATTGGAGCTACTTGGATTATTGTTTATGGTGGTGTTAATGATTTTTCTACCATATTTTAGTTCACCTTTGGCAATCAAGGCTTTCTTAAGTTGAACGCCCTTTTCAACAAGGTCAACAAAGGTCGTACAACAATGGACTTGTAAGCCATACCTTAGCGGTCCTAGGAGAGTTTGTAAAAACATAGCGACTTTCTCCTTTTTAGGTATTTCTACCGAACATCTTCTTGCTAAGGTTCTCCATCTTTGAAAAAATGGGATAAAAGTCTCTCCTACATCCTCTTAAGTAAGTTTGCATAAGGAGGCAATGTCAATATCCATGTCAATGTTATAGGAATAGTTTTCAACAAAATTTTTTACCAATTCATCCCATTTTTTTATTCCTTTACGCAATAGAGAGAACCATTCTAGTGCATGACTTGTGAGACTTCTAGAAAAAAGTCTCATGAGATATGTTTGCTCATATGCAATGTCCATGTAACTAGTGGTGAATTCTCTTATGTGTTCAATCGGGTTCGTTTTGCCTTTGTATTTAGGAAAATGAGGTACCACATATCCATGAGGAAAGGGTGGCATATACAAGTTTGTGTTGAATGGATATGGACACAAGTCATGTGACATGTAAGACTTTTTGTTGGATTCTTGCAAGGTCTCCACTTGTGTTTGAAGAGCAGCGAGTTGGAGTGTGAGTGCTTCCACAATTGGGTTGTTGGTAGCATCATACATGTTGGTGATAGGGATGGCTTGAGTGCCCACTTATTGTGATGAGAAGTGTTGATTTTGAATTGGTTTTCAGTGGGCATAATAAGTTTTTTGATTGTGAGATTTTTGGAAATGAGTGTTTTGATGAGGGATGTGTTGTTGTGTATGAACTTCAGAGGCATAAGTGGGGATCTAAGATCCTGCCAAGTTGGATTGAATTTGAGGGCCTTGTTGATTTTGAGTGTGCTGATGCCTAAATGGAGTGAAAGATTGGGTGCCTTGATTACCTTGCCCAAATAAGAAATTATGGCCATGAGGAATGTTGGTGTTTTGGCTCATAGGAATGTTGGTATTAACCTATGAGGAATTAGGTTGGGCGCCTTGAATGACAACTCTTTGTTTATTTCTCCCAAAAGGGTTGGATGAGTTGGTTGCCATAGCATTTGAAGAACCTAATAACAAGTTTTCTGATGTACCCATGGAACTAGATGAAGTTCCAAAGAGATTTGAGGTGGTTGCACACATTTTTTGTGAAGGGATGGTGGATGTTTTTTGGGGGATAGATTTTGATGTGGTGTTGGTTGTGGTGGTAGTATGACCAACGGAGGTAGCATTGATGGTGTTGATGAATTTTTTTGTGAAGAAGCTCCCATGGAAGGATTGTGTGATGGGGGGTTGGGGGATGTTGCTCTAAGAGTGTTAAGATAAAATCCCTTTGGTAACTTATCCCCTTGGTCAAGGAGCATAGATAGGAATCTGGAGGAGTCATTTAAGACTACTTCTTCCATAAAAGAAACAAATTTTGGGTGTTGGGAAGCAACTAATATGTCTTCTTCAAAGACTTCCTCATTTGAGTCTCTGCGAATAAATTGTTCAAAAAGATCTTATGGAGAGGGTGGGATGTTCATCTCACTGAAATGATTGATATTGGAATTTCCCATGTTATAGGAAGGATTGTTTATGACATTAGGGAAGGAATCCATGCCAGTTGTGAAACCAAGAAATTTGGTGTCATGTCCAAAGGAATCCATGAGTCTTTTCTTTTTGTGTAATCTAGTTTCAACCATAAAATTTTTGCTCAACTTTGGGATGATGAGGAAGAATGATCTAAATATGACATTATGAAATGCAAATGAGACCAAAATGAGGCTAAAGATTTGTGAATGCAAATGGTGTGAGACTAAAAATGGAGATGCTAAAATGGAATGCAACTAAAGGGAGCCTAAGATGTACTCACTATTAAGAAATCTAAGGAGATGACTACTTGAGCAAACCAAGTGTTGGAAATGCTTCGGGTTTGGAAAATCAATGGACAATAAAAGGACTAAAAGAGGACAAAGTGAAGTTTCCACACTAGACTATTGAGTGGGAAACAATTCACAAAATATTTGACTAAATGACAAAGGGTAATTGGGTCCAATGATAACCTACTAATGAATGCAAATTTTTGACAATGGATGCTAAGAGTCTACTCCTAAAATCTGCAAAGATAAGTGTTTAAGGAGATGGTAGAGTTAATAATGCAACTAATGGAATGGAAATAGAACCCTATTGTGATCCTAAAGAATGGTATCTATAATGCAATGTTTAGGGGAAGTTGAGCAATTCAGTGTCTGGTTTAAACAGTAACAGTGAAGGAAGACTTGATGTAATTCTAGAAAAGACAAATTTTGGATTTTAATTTTAACAGTGAGAAGATGGTTGTGAATTTTTTGCAAATGTGTCAGCGAATGCAGCACAACACATAAAATGCGGCTCAGAATGGTGAATGTGGTTCTGGAACTGGCGAATGCAGCTTAGGATAGAGAATTTGGTTTGAAACTGGCGAATGTGGCTTGGAAATGTGAATGTGATGCAGGATGTTTTAAATGTGTCTCATCAGAGTGATTGCAGCGTAGGATGTTTCAAATGCAGCTCATCAAAGAAATTGCGGCTCAAAATATGACAAATACAGTTTGACAAAGTGTTTGCGTCGCATAAAGTAATTTTTGGAAGAAAGTCTTTGTAGATTTTACCAGTTTTGACTCTGATTTTATCAAGTTTGATGTTCAGTGATGGAAGTTTTTCGAAAACAATTTTGGCAAACACTTGGTGTTGTAAAAATTGAAAATCAATCACATTAAAGACATTGACAAAATCCTAGGGTTGCAAGGACAGTATTCTTATGGATCTCGTGAACTGCATATCCTTTGCGAATGGATCCAGAAGCTTGGCCCCATGGGCTCCCTCTTACAGTGCACTCACTTCTCAGGGAAACCAAGCTTCCAACCTCCATGAAACTCCCATGGCAGATTGATCATTTCTACTAAGAACCGCGTAGGTGCGGGTGCCTTTGCAACGACCATTGTTGCACCAAAGAATATAATTTTTTTGGTATTCTACAACAAAGGATTTAATTTGGGCACCCATTCAAAAGGCCATGCGAGAGGAATTATCATCCTTGTCTGCAGAGGTTAGGCTCTACAGGTTTTGACGCACCACAAGGGTACTGGGGAGTCAATTGTTGGTCTGCAAGAGCTTCCGTAATGCTAAACTTGCCTTAACATTATAATTTGTATATCGGTAGGGCATCGCTTGGCTTTAACGTGTTGCCAATTTGAGTCGCTTTGGGGTGAGTAATTTTTCCCACCAAAGCAGGCCCAAGATCTAAGGCTAACAAAAGCGAACCAAAATATTCATAGTTCAATTGATCTTTGTTTAAAAACAAAGAGAGAGCACATGAATATTTCAGATCACACTTGCATGGTGTTCTTTTTAAACCAAAAATAAAATCTATACAAACAGAGAATGCACAAGATTCATTTTATCCATTTGTAGTGTTTGTCAAGAAAAGGGGTTAATTTTAACCATTTGTAGTATTTTCTCTCTAAGAGTTAATTTTAAAGCCAATGAAAAACAAAGTTTGTTGTTCTTTTTAACCAATGCATGTAAAATGCAATTTGTTTGAAAGAAATAACAAAGAAAATTAATTAAATCCAGCCGGACACATGTTGTCACAAAAAAAATTAGTAACACAAGAAATCTCTAACCTAGAAAAAGAAAAAAAGAAAATAACTAAAACCAAAAGAAAAAAGTTACCAGTCTTTTGCATCGTAGGAGGTCAAATGTGATGCAATAGGTCGATTGTGTTTCTTGGTAGATCAAATGTGTTGTGATAGGTTGAATGAGTCGCTTGTGAGCACAAATGCGTTGCGACAAGTCGAATGTGTCACTCGAGAAACAAAATGCGGTGCAACAGAGCATTTGCGTCGCGACGGCTGTCAGGTTGTGTTGTTTCGTACTCTTGTACCTACAAAAGAAAAAATGAAGTCATACAAGAACCTGCAAAAATATGTTAAGGGGTCGAGCTCACCAATGTAATGATGGATATTTTCTGCAAGGTAAAACTAGGTTAATAACACTTGCATATTAAATTAAAATCCTTAAGCAATCGAATGCAAAGGAGAAATAAGAAAGAAATAATGAACTAGAATGAAACGAGCTCACCAAGCCTTTCTCCTCCATGGTTGATTTCCATTGTACCCTCTTAGATTGTTGTGATGAATAATGTGCCCTCATATTTGATGAGCAAGTTCTATAATGCCTAATCCTAAGCAAAACTTTGAAGGATCTCTTAAATATTGTTGCACAAGAAAATTAATTCTAGAATGCAAGTAGTTAAAATGATAACAAGTATGCAAGAAGATAATAAAGAGATTGCAATATTAAGAGATGTCGAAAATGAGGACAAGATTGCCATTTTATAGAAAATGCAATCTTGAACGGACTGATGAGATGAGAGATTGAGAAATGCCCTAAAATCAATGATCAAGATTCAAGATGACAACTCTCAATTAGGGTTAGGGTAAAAATCCCCAAATGTGTGGACAAGATTTAATTTAGGAAATCAAATCAATGATGGAAAATGAACGTGACATTGAGATGAAATTAGTAAAAATTAGAGGATAAGAAGATGAGATTTTAGAAAATCAGTAATTTTAGAAATTACTTGATTTGTAGAAGAGTATTTCCATTTTGAATTAAATTAATTCAAAATATGAATTTTGTGAGATAATAAGTAATTGATTTTGAAATTAATTACTAAAAGAAGAATCAGTTAACCATGTGAGACATTTTTAAATAAATTGTTTTATTTTAAAAGATGGAAGTGTCACATAAAGAAATTAAATAATTAGGAATAATTATTTAATTTAGAAGAGGTAATTAATTAATTAAATAAATTAATAAATCTATTTAATTAAAAGAGGATTTAGGGATTAGTGACATATTAAATAAATATATTTATTTAATAATCAAGAGAACATTAATGATAAAGACTAATTAAATAAAGTCTCATTTATTTAATTATGATACGACTTTGATAATTAGTGACACATTAAATAAATAAATAAATAAGATTTATTTATTTAATAATCATGAAGAATAGAAGGTCATGAATTAATTAAATAATTATGCATTATTCAATTAATAGTTCAATGTGGGTTAAAAACACAATTAAAATGTCATAACTATGCTAGGATGAGGGGTAGCAATATATTGCTTGCAGGCTTCGGCCATTTTTATGTGTCTACATTATTATATTATATTATATTATATTATTATATTATAATATAATTTTATGTTATAATATAATATAATATAATATAAATTATAATATATTATATTATATTATATTATATTATATTATATTATACTATAATATATTTTAATATAATACAATATATGATAATACATATAATACATTATTGCAATACAATAATGTAGTTTATATTATATATTATATATAATACAAACAACGCTCACGCATAACATATGGGGGTCGGGTCTTGGACCCAACCGATTATTAATAAAGCAACATAAACAAAACAAATATTTGTTTCTTGTTGCATAAAATTAAAAAGTAAAACTCAAGAGCTTATTTCTACATTCTACATCTCCTTTCTACATGTGGGTTTTTTATTAAGGAACTCGGATATCTGTTTGGGAGTGGTGTTTTTTGCTCAAATCAGTTAAATTTGAGAGGTTTTTATATATTTTAATGTTTTCTTCAATTTATATTAGTTTTGCATTTTTTTTTGAATTTTAGTCAAAAATAGTTTTTTATCGCATTAAAATGATTGTTAATTTTTTAAAAAATTATCAATAAATAGGTTTAGGAATGGATAATCCCAACCCTGCTCAAGACGAAAACCCTAACCCCGCTCAAGATGAAAACCCTACAAATCCTCTTTCACTGCCACCGATGTTTCCAAACCAAAACGTGCCCATAGTACATAAATCTATTCATAGAAATTTTGATCAATTGAGAAACGTATGTCGAGCTTATGATACACTCCCTAAGCTATCAGATATGATTTTTTTTTAGAAATAATCATTTCAAACTTTGGCAAACCAACACAATAGGTTTGCACAGTGGCAAGACTCCCAAAGGTAATATTATGTCAATGGGTTAGCATACGATGAAGTGAGGGCACTTGATATTGACAAAGCCCAAATAGCCCAATTATTCATCAATCCCAAAATAGGATAACCCGTAAATGTGTGGAAGCTAAAATTTTCAATTAAATGGCGTACACATAGAGGCATATTAGATAATTTTTGGAGACATTGGTGGATGGTTTTTGATAAACCACCCAACAACAATCTTGACGTCCCTCAGTATTTTCTCCAAAAATTATATGTCGAGTCTGTCTTAGGGAGACATGTCAATTACTTTGACATGCGAGGTTTCCAGGGTGTGGGTAAAGGGATGCCACAAGATAGACCCAGAGTACACCGAGTCACCCCAATTCTTCCTGCTCTGCCTATTACTGCCCCAACTCTAGTACCTTACCTCGAGATTACTTTAGATGCAGGGAGTCAGAGCATTTTTTCATGCATTTATTGAGTGATCATTTGAACATGTAGAGCCATCATGTTGTGAAGTCGTATGATGGTGAATCCCATCATGATGGTGATGCACCTAATACATCCCAGCATGATGGTGATGCACCTACTACATCAATTATGACTAGCACACCCTCCTCTTTTGCATTAGTCTCTCTCCCTCTTAAGCCTCTCTCTCTCTTAGGTTTCTCCCACTTCCTCTCTCTCTCTCACTCAAGTCTCTCCCCCTCTCTCCCTCTCTCTCTCTCCATCTCCCTCTCAAGCCTTTCTCTCTTTCTCCCTCCCTTCATCTTTTCTCTCTCTGGTCTCTTCCTCCATCTTTATCTCTCCCTCCCTCTCTCTCCCTCTCTCTTTGGTCTCTTCCTCCCTCTCTATCTCTCCCTCTCACACACACACACACACTCCATCTCCCTCCCTCTTTCTCTCCCCCTCCTCCCCCCTCTCTCAAGTATCTCTCCCTCTCCCTCTCCCTCCCTCTATCTCCCTCTCCCTCTCTCCCTCCTCCCCCCTCTCTCAAGTATCTCTCCCTCTCTCTTCCACTCCCTCTCTCTCAAGTCCCTCCCACTCCCTCTCTCTCTCTTAGGTCTCTCCCACTCCCTCTCTCCCTCTCTTTCTCTCTCAAGTCTCTCTCTCCTTCCTTATCCTTCCATATCTCCCTCTCTCTCTCACTCTCCATCTCCCTCTCAGGTCTCTCTCTCTTTCTCTCTCCCTCCCTCCCTCTTTGGTCTCTCTCTCTCTCTCTAGTCTCTATCTCTCTCTCACACCCTCTCTCTTGGGTCTCTCATTCCCTCTATCCCTCCCACCCTACCTAGACAACTCTCTCTCAAACCCTCTCTCTCCCTCCCAAACCTACCTAGACAAATCTCTCGCAAACCCTCTCTCTCCCTCCCAAACCCCTCTCTTCTCAGGTCTCTCTCTATATCTATCTCTCTCCCTCTCAAGTCTCTCTCTCTCTTGAAAGAGAGGTCACAAGTTCAAATCCTGTAGGGGTAAAGTATGTACACCTCGTATTGTGGAGCACGAGTTAGGTGTCTCCCTCATATTGGGAGTACGAGGAGCCCCATATACTGTAAGCCATGTGTAGACCCAAAAATAGACCACTTGATATCATGGACTATAAAAGGACCTTTCCTTTTCCTTTTTTCTTTCCCTCTATCCCTCCTACCATATCTCTCTCTCTTGGGCCTCTCACTCCCTCTATACCTCCCATCCTAAACCCTAAACTCTCTCTTAGTCCCTCTCTCCCCCTCTTAGGTCTCTCCCTCCCTCTATTCCTCCCACCCCTTCTCTCTCTTAGGTCTCTCCCTTGGGCACCCTACCTAGATAACTCTCTCTCTCAAGTCTCTCTCACTCTCCATCTCCCTCCCAGGTCTCTTTCTCTTTCTCTCTCAAGTCTCTCTCTCTCACTCTCCATCTACCTCCGAGGTCTCTTCCTCCCTCTATCTCACTATATATATAATGTAGTATATAATATGTACTATGTATTAAATATATTATATATATATATATATATATATATATATATTACATAATATTGATATAATATTTAATATTTAATATTTAATATATAGTATATAATATACTAGTTAGTATATAAAATCTATGTAGTATATATAATATAATATAATAATTTATAATATATAAAATAATATAATAATATAATACATAATATGTAATATATAATATATATAATATACTAGTATATTAAAGTATATATTAATATATTAAATGTTACGTATTATAAATAATACAAATAATAAATATCCATTTCAAATGAATATCCATTTTTTTGATAAAATCAGTAGACTCGAGATTAGGATCAAGATAGTCAAATGTGAAAAGTCAACTCAAAAAACGTGTTTACAAAATTTATTTAATTTTTTGAAGTTCGTGTTTGTGGATGCCAACTTTTTTATCCAAATTTGATGAAACAAAAAAGGTTTATAAAAAAAATTAGCAATTTTCCACCAATATAAGATATGCCTTATTTTGAATTTAATAAATAATTATTATTGATTTTCTACATACATTATAACTAAAATCTTGATTGATAGGTTGATCGAAAAACTTCTATAACTTTCAAACTATTTCACATTTTTCAAATCTAAAAGATGCACCACATTTTATACTTTGCATATAATAAGATAAAAAAATTTGAATTTCATAATTTTTTGACCAAGTTATAATGGTCAAACAAAAACGTTTTAATAATTTTGAAATGTTGTAATAAAAAAATTATAACTAATTATTTACATGCAAAAAAATTAATATGTCCTCTACATACACCTACATTTTATCTTTTTCCTAAAAATTTACTACCACTGCATTAAAATTTCAAATTTTCGCAAAAGAAATTTACTTTTTTCAAAAAAAATCTAATAACCTAAAAACTATATTCAATTTGCTACAAGTTTTATTCTTACATATTTTTCAAATTATGTTAATAACCTATTCAAATTTTTATGTCAAGTTGTCTAACTTTGTTTTTCTAAAATTTATTTGCCACTTAAAGACCTAGTTTAAACCCCCATGATCCTACACTGATCCATATTCATCCAAATTATGAGAATAGATTTTATATTGATCAATGGATCTATTTCTTCCTAAGATGAGGAATGTTGTTTGTAAGTAGTGGATTGTCTTTTGTATTTAAGCATTCACCATTGACATTGGAGTTATTTTTGTGAGGGGATGCAATATCTCATTCATTTTCTCTCTCTTATGAGGACATTTCTTATGTAATTATGATGGACTCAATATGAACATCTAAAAATTAGTACAAATGAAGATAAAGTAAAGATGAACAGATATGAATAAATATAAATTGTGAGTCAAATGTAACACATATACCACTTATCAATATATCATTACATCAATACATTCTCGCTAAGAAAACACAATGCTAATTTTAACATTACAAATATAAGACGCTCTGCCTCGCTATAGCTCTATCTCACCTATTCTCGCTAAGAAAACACAATGCTAATTTTAACATTACAAATATAAAACGCTCTGCCTCGCTATAGCTCTATCTCACCTGTTCTCTGTATAATTTCTTGTAAAAATGTTAAGCACAGTTATTACAAGTAAAATTGAAGTTTTGAAAAAAAAATGTTATGGACCGTTAATGTCTTAAATGGTTAATTTACTCATGTTTTTTCAAAAGCTAAGATGGCAAAGATCTTTCCTGCCGCCACACATGAGGTTTAAAAGCGAGCTTAGAAATTCTGACAGTCTACCAATGTGTTTTTTTGTTTTTGTCTGATGATCGTTACAGCTTTGCTTGTTCACACAGGCACCATTCTGAACTAAACTGTTTTTGAGAAGAGACATGATTCAGAATATTACTGTTTGAATACAGCAGATTCACGAGTACAGCTTTTGAATGTATTTCTTCCATCCAAAAGTTAAAAACAGTTTTGGCAGTATCCACTGACCTTGAAGCAATACCTGATAGTCTATAACTCATTATACTTCCCTAAAATACATCTTTCAGGATAAAAATTCCAAAACTACTAGTCTATGAATGCATCCAAGACGTCCATAATACATCATCTTAAGTAACAAAATCATTTTCAAAACATGAGAGCAATCATCAGCTTGCTGTGAAATGGATCCGTACATGTGTCTAATGGCATCCATTGTTTTTTAACCGGACAGTGTATGGTGAATGGCATTATTCGGAAAATACAACTTAATTAAGTATTTCTCTGTGGGTTCTCATTGGAGAAAAAACTGGAAGAAGTGGATGATTATGTTGCAGAGAGAGTTTGATTGTTAATTTAACTTGTAGTAGATTTCGTGTTTTCTACAAAGTGCTTTGATAGCCTGCAGTATGCAGCAACACTGCTTTGATCCTCTCGGCTGCAATCTCTTTGCCCATTGATTGCTGCCAAAAAATCCGAAGTGCCAAGTTAGGGCATTACCTATACTATAAGGGCTTGATCCTATGGACAGGCAGTAGGATGAACATAAGGCAATAATTTCAATACCTCCACCTCCGCTTGCAAAACATCGAGTGCAAACCCATTGAAGCAGCTTATAACTGCTTGCTTGACATCAAGACCAAGTCCATCCAGAGCCCTCAATGTCGACAGGAGCAACCCAGGCTTCATGGAACAGAACACCTGAATATTCAAGATATTGCCTTCTGTTGTCCTCACTTCAACCTGAAATTCCAGACATTGTATATCAGAAAGGATGCTCTATATCAACCAACCACTCTAATTACATTATTGCCTAGAAATGAGTCCTCTGTGCAAATACAAAATCAGAAATTCAATTGTGCGAAACCATTTTAATGTTGATCAATATGGAGTTCATTAATGGGTAACCAATCACATCCGTTCGTCTTTATTTGATTGAATGAGATAAATGGAGTACCATATTCTATAACGATGAAACAAGCATGCTACATTTCTATGGGATAATGCGAATTCAACTTTTAAGTAGTAGGAGAGATGACGAGAGATTTATCAACAGCGCCCATAACTGAGACAACAAATATCAACAGTTGCAGACATTTCAAAATACCACTTAAGAGGAATTGAAGGGTTTTATAATACTAGGCAGGGGAAACTGACAATGCAAGGAAGGAAAAAATGATGAACATTGACAAAGATGTACCACTTAGAGGCACCTTCTCCCATGCGGATGCACTACTTATTTGTTTACATTTAGTTATGATTTTGTGACCTTTGTATTATATGACCTTGGAACTTCCTTGAGGCATTGTAGATGATCTATATTTAGAAATTTCACTGCCCAATTTTTGTTCTCTTGTAGACATTGTTATGCCTTTTAAAGATTCTTCCTGAATAAAATTTACAATTCTAGACTTACCTTTGGTGAATCTGCATCTGGATTAAGCACTGATAGATGAGAAACTTCCTTGTCCCTACAAAGAAAAATTGGGTGCTTATGTGTCAAGGGCTGGAGCTTTGAGGAAGCAGGCAGACAAGGTGTGTTCGAAGATTGCTTGAGCTCATTCTGCAGTTCGTTAATCTGTTGCAGAAGCTCCTTCAAGTACTCAACAGCATCTCCCAAAATTGAGGCCCTGTCCGTCTTCAAAAAGGAAAATCGCAAGCAAAAAAGCTTTAGGGCTGGTTACCAATAAGGAACCATATTTACTTTTTATCAAACTTCTCGAATGTAACAAGAAATTCCTGCAATTACTTTCCAGATTATGCAAGACAAGTCTTATCATGTGAGATCCATCTGCTAAAGTAAAACCATTGTTGGCTATGTCTTGATAAATTCCTATCTATTTTAAGAATTGAATAAAAAAATCTTACACCGAGTATTTTTGGATTAGATTATGTAAGTGATTATCATGAAGTAAGAGAATAGAAATAATAAATCATGAAATATGATTCAAAATGTGGATAGAAAAAAACATTTTAAAATATTGATAGAAAAAACCTTACATAATCTAATCTAAAAATATTCAATCAAATAAAAAATCTAGTCCTATACATTAGAATTAAACTTGTTTTTTACCATGGCTTGAAAAGTTGAATTTATGAGAATTGAAACTAGCCAACACGGATCGGATCCTTAATACATACTCCATTAATCAATTATGAAAGCATAACTTACCAAAAAATAAGCATTAACCCAAATAATGACCTGCAGTTCCATCTACTAAGTGAATAATGAATAATACTAGAATAAGTGAAAGATCTGAGGAAAATATGCATGATACTATTAAAAAGGACTGCAAAGCCATTTTCCGATATCGAGCCGTAAGTTGTATTTATTTGGTTGGAATAGATCAGGATATCTCAAGGGACATTGAACTCAATTTGGTCACTAAAATGTTAGGCATTCCATTTCAGAACTCTATGTGAATGTTACTCTAACCAGCAGTTTTGACTCTGTAAACAGCAAACCATAACAGTACTTACTATGTAGAAACCTACAAGTCTGTTTTCTTGGGTAGTATGAACTAGCAAGAACATTCATATCATAGAATAAAGGCCCTTTGACAACTCCCCAGAATTCAGAAAACTTAATAAAAACAAACAGAAAGTCCTTTTAGCATACTAAAATACCCTGCATCTTCGAGACAAACAGAATTTTGTTTGGAAAAATGGCGTCTACAAGATTGTACTGCAAATCGGATAAATTGCCCTAAAACTCAGTCGGCAGATAAAAATATTCCCCCAAATCAGGCAAACCTTTCTTCATAGAAAAAGAAATTGCTGCAAGTGTTGCTTGCAAATTCCTACCAACATGCACAAAATATATAAATAGTAACTTACTTGCAATGGCATGGGTGAGCAACCAAAAATATAGCTTAAACATGCATGCGCTCATGTAAATGGGGAAGTGGCCTAAGACTTCTGTGAAACATAAAACATACCTTGGAGATATTGGGCACCACCGAACGAAGCATATACAGGCGATCGTTCACCCTCTTCCTCCTCCGCCTCTCCGCCATTAGATTCTTTGCAGGCAAACCATGGGTATGCTTCTTCCCATCGCTGTTATTAGCAGGCACCGCAAGACCAACATCACCAGAATCAATATTATTCGCTGGAGTATCTGTAACACCAACTTCAGCAAAAACGGACCGCTTATTCGCATTCCATTGCTCAGCACACTTCTCTCCATTACTTCCATCCAATTCGCAGTCACCTCCATATCCTCTCTGTCTGTGCTCAGCACCACCAATACAAGAGTCTTCCAAACCTTCAAACGTCAATGGAAAGGAGACCTCATCATTCAAGCTTCCCACGTCATTCATTACCCCATTCATACTATTTCTTACTGAGGTTGGTGGGGGAGGAATAGAAGATCCCAAAAGATCCTCTAGACTTCCTTCACTGGCACCAAATGCTGGATTATAATAGCATTCATTGCCAAAAAGAAACTCAAAACCGTCACTGTAGTTCCACTCACATTCTTCCACTTGTGGAAACATGGTAGCATTTAGCGAACCAAGCCAAGCCATTAATGTCTTGAGGGGGAGAATTTGTGGGCACTTAAATCTCACTCGAATTGCGCGAGCCTGCGCTCAGAATCACTAATATCATTCAAGTATTGTCATTTTATAGTGCCATTTCTTCCGGCCATTCATTGGTTTTTAGAATGTGGGACGACTGGATTGAGTCAAAAGTAACCCTAGGGCGACCGTATACCCAACGACACATTGTAAGCAATCTCAATACCCTCGAGCTCCGTTCCACAGCAAAGGAGCGGGCCTTGTCCCATCACAGCACTGACACCGTAATGAAGTGGTAAAAAAAAACGTGTGTTCGACATTGCAAATGAGTCCATCCTTATATAGAAGGAAATACCAACTTTCCTTTCTTCATTCTTGTGGGCAGTTAAGCGGGTTGGGGTGTGTTTTGGGCCCATAGATCGATAATTAATGAAAGCAACACTTGGAATGACTAAAAGTGAATGGTGGAATCTTGGAGACATGTTATATGTTTATATATGCAAGTACTCAATGTTTAATTCTTTCATACTTGAAAGTAGATTTAAGTCATGAAGCATATCACCTTACCCAATGTGCGCCCCATAAGAGAAATTGACAATTTTAAAAAGGTAATCTGATGTCATTTGATGTCAAATGTAATTAGTGTGTTTGTTATAACAGGAGTTTAAGATGAGATGATTGAGATGGTACAACTTTGAAAAGGAAAATAAATAATTAAGGTAGTTAACTAAAATTAATGTGTGAGAATTATGTTTATTGAGAAGTTTGTTGAAATACATAAAGATATTGTGTCGTATTGAGAAATTTTGATTTGGTTTCATGTTGAATTTAATAAAGTGAGTTAAGACTTTTTTATTAGTTAAAAAAGTTGACAATAAGGTATTAATCTTGACTTAAATGGATAAGCTCAATCTAAAGCAATGGGATATTTTAATGGAAATCAACAATTTGAAACCTATCAACACCATACAAAATGAGAAGATTCTTATTTTGGGAAAAAGATGTATAAGGAGTGAAGACTAAATTGAGATGGATTGTTGATATATGAGTAGAAACACCATAGAAAAATAGTGCTTTGAGTATTAAAACGTTATAGAATAGAGTGGAACCCCACTTGAGTTAGGAATGTGTTGGCCCCAACTCCAAATCCAAGAGCCATAAAGTTAGAGGTAATGAAGGTATGTAGTACAAGAATGTAAACTTCATGGAGAAACACCTTGAGTTCCTGTAGGAGGAATGGGAAGTGACTATCGTGTTAAACCAACTCTAAGCTTTATGGGATTACAATGTTGTTTGTGGTGATGCATTTTTTATGTTGGTTTTTGGTTAGCCTCCTTTAAGTTGTTAGAGTTCTCTCATTGTTTTGTTGTGCAATTATTTTGTTGTTGCAATTTTGCTATTGCAAGGTTGTTGTCCCATTATTTATCTATGTTTCTCTTCTAAAAGGAGGGTCCTTTCAAAATCCCCCTTTATGTTTAATCAAAAAATTAAAGAGTTAAGATTGGAAATATTATAAAAATAAATAAACTTTAAATAAATAAAATAATAATATTTACTTATAAAGTTAATGAAGTTTTTCTTATAACAAATGTTGTTAATTTATTCACTAATTAATTTTTTTCTATAAATGATCAAATTAATGTTATGTGTCATTGAATCTCATGTCCATTATTCTAGTTTACTTATGCATCTACAAATCTAAACCCTACATGTGGAGTTGAATCAAACAAATAGATCTAGATTGCCTCATATTTTGATGCCAAATATCTACTCACCTTGATGTCTAGGACATGTGATCCAAAAATAAAGAGGTTATACTTTTTTCCATTACGAATAAATGGATTTTGATAAAAAGTAATTGTAGACACCTAAAATTGTCCAAACGTGTCACACATATGATCTCGCTTATTAATATCATTTTTCTCATTATCACCTTTTTCCTCATTTAATTAAATAATTTCTAATTATTTGAGTAAATTCCCTATTTTCCTTTATTAATTGAATAATTAGCACTATTTGATTAATTCATTATTTTTTATCATTTTCTCACTAATTCTCCTATTTGACTAAATAAATTATAATTATTTAATTCAATTCAATTTCCCTCTATCCACCGTGATTAAATAATTTTGATTATTTAATTAATCTTATTTTTCTTCTTTCCCACTTGATTAAATAATTTCCAATTACGCAATTAAAAATCCTAATTCTCTCATCCTCACAATTAAATAATTTCCATAATTATTTAATTCATGATTTTTTTTCTAACTTGTATAAAGAATATTCCTTTTCAAAAAGAGAATATTCCCAATTCAAATTCAAATATCTTCCCTCTAATTCAAAATATCTTCAACCAATTTTCCATGAAAATAGGGATATTTTGGACTCATAAAATCTCATCCCTTGATCTCCTTGATTTCCTCTCATCCATTGATCCTCATATTCAATCTCCATTGTTGATCAAAAATCCTAAAATCTATAAAACAACTCATTCATCCATGAAAATCATTCACACTTTTCATAAGCTTGGACATTCTTGAATTCTTGAGCAAACCTTGAGCATTTGAGCACCCTTTTGTGAATCATGTCTTCAATTGAGTTTTTCCAATTATGGATTATGCACACTTTGAGCAATCCACATCACAAATTGTCATCAATCCATAATGGGATTGAAGGTTTGCATGCTTTATTTGGTTTAATTATCCTTGAATTGTGTTTTCATGCCTTTTAATTAAATCTTTGAAGAATTGTTTACTAATTGCATTGAGTATGGATTTTTATGATTTTAATATTGTATGTTTTTAGTGTTTTCTAGCTCTAATTGCTTGAATTGTATTCTCTAACCATCACTCATATTTACCCTACAATATTTTGGCATGCCCGATGAGAACCACATCCTGGATTTAACATTTTTACGAAGTTTTTATCACCCTACAAGTTACATAGGCACTTTTGTAGAAGATAGACACTATTGAATGAAAAAGTTTTATGCATCTGTTAAAGATCAACACATATGCAAATATATATAGAAAAACTTTTATTCAAAGTGACGTGTTTGACTATTACCTTTTCTATGTTCATGTTACAGGTTACAAGGATGCTTCTATTAAAGAATGGTGTATTTGTCAAAGATTGATGCTTATGCTTTACAAATTTTGATACATTTGATGAAGATCAACGCTTTTGTTCTAACAACTCTATTTCTATTTGTAGGTTAATTTTATGCATTTGTGAAAATATCGGTGCTTCTATCTATTTAGAGAAATGCTTTTGCAAAAAAGTGACACATCTGTCAAGTATAAATTGACATTTTTGTTCTATTAGGTTTCATTGAATCTTTCTTGATTTCTTTCATTTTCCTAACCCTAATGTCTACCTAAATCTAGATCTTTTCTATTGAGATAGCATTTGTGCAATGTGTGCCATACGATGAGAGAAGACTAAACACAAAGACAACTAACATTTTATTTTATAGGTTTTTTACTAGTCTAGATTTTCACATTTCAATTGGTGCTTTAAAAAGAACCTACAAATTTCACATATTTTAATTGGTGCTTTAAAAAGAATCTAAAACTTGTACATTTCAATCGGTGCTTTTAGAAAGAACCTACAAATTTTACATTTCAATTGGTGCTCCTAAAATTGAACAAACAATTTACACATTTTGATTTAGGTTTAAAATTAAACAAACAACTTGCACATTTGAATTTGGTGTACTAAAATTGAAACTCTCATTTTGAATCTGGTGCACTAAAATGAATTATATGTTATGTTTGGTAGGTTAGTGGTTGTGTATGCTCTTTCCTCGTGCTTTGTGTGATCCTAGAAATCAAAAGCATCACTAACTTGTAATCTTTGTTTGTACACCTGAGGTGTAACTATCTGCATATGCTCCCCCCTCGTGACTTTTAAGAACGATCTTGGGGATAATAAACAACATCATTACCATTTAATTCAAGTAGGAGGCATGGTTGGGGATTTCATCACCTCAAGGGACACCTCAACCATGTTTTTGAGGGGGGTATTGTTGATGGTGAAAATGACACAAACAACGTTAAACAAAATATTTCTATTATATTTCTCCTAAAAAAGAAAGACAACATATAGTAGCTTGACTCCCAAGGTCCTAGTCGTTGGTTCTCAATTGTCTAGTGTCACTAAATTGATCCATGCAACTGTAATATTCAAGGGGCCTTTGCTGGTAATAAGGAATGCAAGCAATGACTTATTCATTGAATTGTCCTTAATGAAAAAGGGGCTTTTTAAATAAAAGAAAAAGATAGATCAGGGTGTACATCAGTAAACATGAATAAAACTGATCTAATATCTGGACATATATCTTCAACAACAAATGTTCTTCCAACAGATCAAGAAAACCATAGCATGATACAATTTATAGAATAGTCCATACTATTGCATGCATCTAAGGTGCTTAATTTAACATCACAAACACACATCATAAATATTTCAAAGATAAGAGAACACACTCTCATTCGTTGCCAAGACCATAGATCAACAACCTTCAATAAATTCAATTCACAGATAATCTGATGAAATAATCCTTAAATCTGGTTTCTTCTAAGGATTTTCATCACAAAAGAAACTCTTATGCTTCAACACAATCACTGGCATACAGATAGACTATAATTCATCAACCTTATCCAATAAAACTCAATTCCAACACCATATTGCATAAAAACCTGTAATTATATTCAACTATAAATAAAGTAACAAAGTATCTCTATAAAAACTACTAAAAAATTCTATCTCCTACTATTAGGTGGCTAATCTTATTCTCATCAGCCGACCCTTACAATATGATACCTCACAGGTATTTATAGATATACAAAAATCTGAAGTCCCTTCTATCTTAGGTCAATCCACCTTTTCAGGAATTAAGTCTTCTTGGAAACTCAGATCAATTTGATCTCTAGTTCCCACCTTGATCATTCAGTTAAACTAGGCAGAAGAATAGAGAGGAGAAAAGAAAGCCATGCACCCACAAACTGCCAGTTATGCATGTAGAGGAGAAAAAGAAAACCATGCATGCATGAGATTTATCAATTATGCATGCGAAGTTTTCTCTGCAATATACTCCTCATAACTCGAGAAGACTTGTTGAAGCACCTCCAAATCCAGCCCATCAACCTAGCTGTCTTCAAACTTGATCCTTTCTAGCTCCACAACAACAAATCCTCTCATGTCCTTTAGTTTTGTCAACTCCCTTTTAGTTGCCCTTATCTCTTCTTTGATATCCATTAACCAATCTAACAACAGATATTCTCCATCATCCCCTTTTTGCATGACCTCTTTAAACCTATCATCCCATTTCTCCTTTATTTGGCTAAAAGGTAGGCCCTCTTTTATCGGTATATGAACATTTACTATGATAGCAATAACTACTTCCAACTCCTCAA
Source organism: Sequoiadendron giganteum (assembly GCA_007115665.2). NCBI lineage: Eukaryota > Viridiplantae > Streptophyta > Pinopsida > Cupressales > Cupressaceae > Sequoiadendron > Sequoiadendron giganteum. The sequence continues at coordinate 339,168,614 of CM021101.1, read as the reverse complement.
ATTTTTCATTCAGATCCTTGACAGAATCTTGAGCTTCATTTTTATGCTTGTATAAAAAGTCTGACCTAAACCGAAGTATGCTGGAAGTCTTTTCCAAGAAATCCTTATTGTCCTCTTCAAGTATTGACTATTCTAGAAGAGTGGAGTTTGGAAACTTGCTAACCTCCTTCAGCCTCTGACTATATCCTTTGTACTCCTCCTCCTGTTCTCCCAATACTTTGACATACTGGTTCATTTCCTCTATTAACTCCTCCGTCATTCTATGAACCTCAAAACTATTGTCCAGCACCTCACTTATTTCTTGATTTATCTTATCAGTCCACCTATCCAACATCTTTTCCTTACTTTTTACCTATACCAAATCATCCACCTCTTTCTTACTAAGAAAAATTGGTGTTTCAATGGTGGCAATTTATTGTGACCTCGACGTAGAAACACTTTTCAAGAAAGAATGCAATTGATCTAATTGAGCCTTAAGCTCATCCTTTTTCTGCTTATCTTTCATCATTCTTGATTTAGTGGATGAAGCTACCACATCTATCAAATTCATCTATTGATCTCTTGTGGGTTTCCCCAAGTTAACAATGCCCAACTGGTAATCAGTCAATTGCATGTCTCCTACATCCTTGTCCATCATTGGTATGGCACATTCAACAATAATTTCTCCCCTGTCGGTGAGCCTAGTGGAATGTAGGATTTTGGTCTTCTTCTTGGGCCTTTCCTTTTCAATTTCCTTCATCATATCGTCCCAATTGAGAGGTTGTGAAGGTGTCACTAATCTCGTTTGAAGATCCAATTTTAACCAAGTGGGAGCACCTGGAGTAGTGGTCATTATAGCTGAAGAAGAAGCAATAGTAGTAGTAGAGGGTGGTTGCACATTTACTTGAGGTTGAGAATCAACCCCTTGTATCTCTTGTTCTTCTTGCTCTACATTTTTCTGAGCAAGCTTTTCAGCTTCCTCCCTATCCTTCTATTCTCGTATCCTCTTCTCTTCTTCTTCCTTTTTCAACTTTTCTTCTTCTAATCTCTTCTTCTCTAGTTCCCGATTTCTCTCTTCCTCTAATGCCTTAATTTTGTCTACATCTTCCTTTTCTTTATGTTGCTTAATCAGCTCCTCAGCATCATTTTCCTTTTGCACTCATTCTGCTTCCTCTTTCTCTTTATAAGCCTCTTCTGCAAGCTTCAATTTGGCCACAAGAACTTCTCATTCACTTCGCTGCTTCGCCTTTTCTTCCTCCAAATCATGAATTTTATGTATTAACTCCAGCTTATCATTTTCTTCTTTGATCCTGAGCTCCTGGTCCTTTTGCCTTTACTTCTTTTCTATTTCATCAGCTCTTCATTGGGCTTCTACCTGTTGTTGTTGGAGTAAGGCATCATCTTGTGCCTTAGCATCAATTGCCTTTTTCTTCTGCATCACCTCTACATGTGCTTGAGCATCAAAAGCCTTCTTTGCTTCCTCAAACAGGGCCCATTGATCCTCCTCTGTTAAAATATGCTCAATTCCCTCCTCTAGAGGCATCTTTTCTTGTGTATCTTTTTCTGATAAGGTCTCATCAGAGTTCGTTTCCACCTCATGGATCTCCTGCTCCTCTTTTCCCTTTAATGCTTCAGCTATACCATGAAGAGTTCCTTCAGACACTTCTCCGCTTGGTTGTTCTGTAAGAGGGACTTGAGCAGATGACCCACCTATTGCTGATGTGGAAACAACTGGTCTTGTTTGGGCATCCCCCTCTTGTACTCCAGGTAACTCTTGGGTAGAGGCTTCAAGCTTAATCTCTTCAATGTTAGGAGGGAAGAATTCCAAGGGCTCCTTGGAAGGCAATTTCCCCTTGATTATTTTATATCCCTTCCTCTTCCTAGGAGCCAGTCCTTGAGGAGTTTTGGTTCTTAGGACATCCCAGTGAATACTTCTATCCAAAATTGGCCTCCCTATTTGCTTTATGTCAATGGTCTCCTCACCATCCCAGTCCACCAGATCCAAACTTTTGGTGCCAATATTTAATGCCTCATATGATGGGTCTAACACAGCTCCATCATCTACTAATGTGTCAGGATATCATCTTTGATCCCAAATTCTACCATGAGTGCAACATGAAACCTCTCATAATTCCTTTTCCTGAGGTCATACTCATCCTGAAGATCACTCCAAAAATCGTCTAATAGGTTGAAATGTCTATCAAAAACTAAAGGCAACAAAGCATTCATTTTCTTCTTTGGGTCAAAGTGTTTTCGAGCAATGTACAAACCTAGCTTTTGATGTATCAATTCACTGCAAAATACCTTAGCTCCCACAAGATGTTGGCAGTTGTATTCACCCAATTGCATGGGAAACTTATGACACCTTATTTTGTGCTTCAACCCAAATCGGGCATTGATCCCCAGAGCTTGATATACAAATTCCATTAGAACCATCTTGTTGTTACAACATATTGGAATTAAGTGGGGATGACCTTCAAATCTAGCCAGTCTGAAATAAGTGAACTTGGGGTATTGGATATACCAACATCCCCATTCCATGATAAATGCCATAGCTTCTTGGCTCAATCTATATCCCGCATCTCCATTAAGCTGGTTAATGATTACATATAAGAATGCATCATTAACCCTTCTAAATTTTGTTTTAGATACTTGTAGAGATAGTTGATCATAATGATCCCATACTTTCATTTTTCCATCAGCTTCTCCTAATATTTCCACTCTATTCAAACCTGGAAAGATGCCTCCTCTAGCTGTTGCATAGACAACATAAGAAGTCATAAAGAAGCTCTCGATTTCCCTTATTCATGTTAACTGGTCATGAATAGCATTAGAGACAATCATTGGCCAATCAAACTATTGGGTGCCATTAAAGATTGTATGAATAAAGGGAAACATCCACTCCTTGAAATGAAATGCATCCCTCTTCCCAAAGGCTCTAGACAACATCATTATCAGGTATGATACTTCTTTGTAGAATTTTGTCCTCTTTGGTTGATCATGAAGCTTGGTTAGAGACTTCTTCTTTGTTCTCAACCATTTCTTGTTCAAGTGAGCTTTGTTGGCCTCCTTGTGTTTGCTATATATATCTAAAGCTTCTGCTTGCTTTAACTGTACCAGGTTCTTTGGATCTGGGATAGTAAACATGTGTTGAAACATTTGAGGAGTTAAATCAATAATAACATTGTCCTGTGAATCCATACACTGCCTAGTGGCCGAATTGTAAGCTCCTGCTGCTATCATAATCAACTCTGAGCACTGGATAGATAGAGGAAATAAGGTGATGTGATCCAAACCAGACTCAACTATTCTTTGAGTTCTCCCTGTTATATCCTCAGCAAATGTTTCCGAATACAACTCCCCAAAATTGTATGAGCCTAGATTGGTGTCAGTTATATCAGACCAATCTGATTCCACTTTGCTTACAGTGACAATAGGAACCCTATGGTTATACCTCAAAGTATAAGGTAGCTGCTCTGGCTTAATCTTCTTAGGCTTAGTTGCTGCCTTTGATGTTTCTATAGGTTGATTCCTCTGGGAAGCTTCTCCTAATAATCCTAACATTCTTTAGCTTTCCTGCAACAAAACCTCTAATTGGATCCTTGAATAAACATTACAAAATATGCTTCAAAACCTTACCCTTTATATATATAGTGGAGGCAAAACCAAGCAAAAAAACATTCTAAATAGTCTCTTTTGAAACACTGTCGGGCTTGGAGCCAAAAATCATTATTAATATTATAGTAATAACAAGCAGGACCGGAGTTGGAACCGGAATGGAACCTGATTTGGTTTCACCCAGATTTTCTAATTTCATATTCAGTTCTGCTTCCGCTTCCGACTATGTTATCATTATTTTGAAAGAATGCTTCTCACTATAAGCGGAGTCGGAGACGGGATGAAAATGGAATCAATACTTATTGGAAAACATAGTTCAAGGTCTAGATCGATTTCAATCCCACTTCTGCCTATAATGACCATGACGTCATAAGTGATTTTAACAGTTTGATAAATAACTTCATGATTTAAGGACTAGGTCATATCAACATGAAAGGGGCTTAAACATAACCTAATAAGACCATCCCCATATGACCGAAAGGCGATTGTACCTTTTAGGGCATCATATTTAAATTAAAAAAATGAACACAAAAATGCGTCAAAACCCTAAACTAAAAACCCTCGATATATAATAACTAGGGCATGAATTTAACCCTATTTAAATTAACCAGACCGAATGCGCAATAGATTCCTAAGTAAAAACAACCATTTACCAAACCCTACTTACTATAAAAACCATAACTAACCTATGCATTTTAAAAACTAGGGCACCACGATGCGGTCATGACTAAAACATGAAAACAACCGCGTTTAAAACAAACAGACAGGAAATAAAACCATAAAAGCAACACGTAAACAAGAAAACAAATGAGCAGATAAAGAAAAACAAAACATATGAACTTACTAAGAAATTCGCACGAAACCAAACAATCCAAGATGAACAAAAATGAAAACGTGAAATACAAATGAAAGACGAGAATAGAAAACCCTACCTCAAACGCAAATAAATAGGTTAACTTCCTAAAGAAATCTGCATGCAACAGTCTCTCTTTCAATCGATTCACTTGCACAAAAGCTCCATTGCAACTCTGGTTCACTCTTCAATATCTTAATAGTAATGGTAAAAACTACACGTTAATCCCTAATTAAGGTAAAAACTCAGAGTTTCACGCATGCATGGCACCTATCATTTATGCAAATACAGTAGAGCGGAGTTAGAATTGCAAAAGGAACTGGCACATTACTGTTGTGCGACTTCAGTAAAGTCAACGATCAAGAAACGGTGGGAGCGGACTCATAATAAAAACTATTTTGGAAACTTAAGTAATTTCCCAACTTGGTTCCCATTCCAGGTCCGGTTCTGCCAACAAAGAAGAAAGAAAAACAAAACATAAAAATAAAACAAAAAGACCAAAATGAGAAAAATTAACATAAAAAACCTAGTTTAAAACGAAAGACCAAAAAGCGGAGGCGGAGGTGGAATGAGAATTGATTTTGAAACTTTGAATAAAAACGGACTTAGCTTCTGCCCCAGCTCCGGCTCTGATAAAGACAAAACAACAAAGTCAAAAGAAAAACTGTCGGGATGGGAATCAGAACGAGTTTTGAAAGAAGTTCTTAAAACCCGATTCGGTTTTGGCTCTAGTTCCGACAGAACAAACCAAAGAAAAATAAAGTGTTTGGAAAAGAAAGACTCCAAACTTTGTTGAAAAAACAACCAAGGACAAAAACATAAAGGGGGACCCATTTTGACCAAGGCAAAAGATGGGGTGGTTATGCAAGGCCTAATAGGTATATAAAGAGGGGAGAATGAAAGTTTTACCCCAAGGTGTTGCTAGTGTCCTTCAAGCCAAGCCTCATGACCCTCGGTCCATTGAGATGTGTATAAGTGAAGAGAAGAGGGGAGGCCCCCCTCAACTCAAGAATCCATGAATGAGTTCATTGTTTAACGATCCTCCACTACGAACCTTGTCTATTAGTTGCCTTTAAGACTTTTCAACCATTAGCTCGGGATGATGCAACGCATAGTTTCATGTGTGAAGTTACTCACAATGTATGTCCCCTTGTTGAGGTGACTGATATTCCTTAATTAGGACTTCATCCATTTTAAAGTGAGAGGTGTGAAGGTGGTACATGACCTTCGTATACTCTAGTCACCCATTCATTATGAATATATTTGCTTTATCAGGTGGGCTTATCCCAAGTTAATAAAATCGATCTACTACTAGCTAGGTTGTGTATCTATGGTGTGTTTTCATTATTAAATTTCTTGTGACACAAACTAGCATGTTCTTGTTGAAGAAGACACATGAAATCTATCTAAAAAAATACTTAGATTCAGTACTCTATGTTATTCTTTGGTTTTTTTATCACTTGCCAGATCAAACAAACACAAATCAAACTTCAAACGTTAAAGAAATTTCAAAAACTTAGATGTTTTTAGGATCAAATTGTAAAATCGTGTCTCTGAATCAAAGGGACACTTTTTTCTATCATTGTGCACCACTTCTATTTGCAATATGACACATTTGATCTTTCATATTGATTCTTTTGTCTGTAGATCAACACATCTGTACAACTCAAATATTTTTTCTCAAAACATTCCTTTGTCAAAATCCTAAAACATATTAAAATAATGCTTTTGACTATCACACATCGACATGTTTGCATATAAACTTGTGTTGTAAAATCTTTCCACTTCTATTAGGGGTAGTGCAATGCTTTTGTCAGTTAGAATGATGCTTTTATAGAGTGGTGTTTTTGATTATCAGTCCCAAAACACTAGAATTCTCAAAAATCTCATATTCCTTAATTCAACCTACAATTTTCATAGGAGTATATACTTTTTTAAACAAACTTGTAGTCATCACAATCATCCAAAACAATAACATACAACTTTTCATCCTCATTCCATATCATTGGTTCATCTCTAGGCTTATTTAAACACCTCCTAGTCATCCTTGGATAAAAAATAAGTCTTATCAAATGTCAAACAAGAAAAAGAATCATCCAAACAATGGCCTACATTTTTTATTGGTCATTTGGCTTAGATTTTCATCCCCTAGTTTAGCTCATTTCTTGGAAAATTGTCTCCTTTCAAGTATCTGATTATATTAGCATCAAATATTTGTGAGATAGCTTGCTTTGGAGTCATAGTCTACTCCTAATTTTGTGACCCCATTATCTTTCTTCCTTAGCTTGGACTCATCATTCTAGGACAAGTAAGGATTATCCTCAAACATCCATCAACACAAGATCTAGTCAAAAAACGTAGGGTCCGAAAATCTCACTTACTAAAATGACCTTCGATAAGCAAAATCAATTCCTAAAATAATTAAATAGTATAAGATGATTATAAAATGGAGCTTAAAGGAAATAATTAAATAAATTCATCATTATTTTCAAATGGAATTACATACATTAATGAGTCAATATGTATATCAACACAAGGTCGTGCCTTTACAACATTTAGCCATGTAGGCTTACACAAAGTTAATGCAATAGCAATACATGTAAATTCAAATGTTGTAATGCAAATTAAGGAAACAACAAGATCATAAATGCATCCATAAAAGAACCATAACATGGTGATTTTAATGAGTGGAAAACCCTCATAGGGATGAAAAACCACTCGTAAAAATGCCTCACTGGCTTAATGAAATGCCTCACTGGTAGAGCCTCACTGGCTATAGAATGCCTCACTGGCAATGATTATACTGTCTCACTGACATGACCATTTACAACTTCATTACACATTTTTGAATAATAAAGCAATCAACTATAGAGGATCACTCTATTTCTCTACATAACATTTATATCCTTAATACTATCACATTTCATACCCTAGAGATTCATAAGAACTGGAATCTTTGTAAAAAAAATGTCACATAATAACCCCACTATTTTGCATATAGTTTACAAGATATTCATTTCAGAATTCCATTTCCCAAATTCAAAAGATATATATCTATAAAGAATCAAACAAGAAATAGTGACAAGTCACTGTTTATATAATAAACAATGACAGATGTAACATTTTCTACCACTTGTCATCAAACAATACCATCAAATAACCCTTTCAAATTTTCTCACAACTATTTGTTCGAGTCACTGTTGTGACTATCTTTTATCAACTTTTAATATGTATTTTAACTCATAAATGAATGACACAAAACAACCCCTATAGTAAATTATTGCATACATAACCCCAAATCATAGGACACTATTTAAGAAGGTCGTTACAATATACGATCAATGAATTAAATAAAAAAGGTATAGCTCATGTATGTATGTGAATACATATATAAGTTGGAGAATATATGAGTATACGCTCTTATAAAATTAATAACTCAATTTACTTTGCAAGAAAGATTTTAAATTCACCTATCTAATTATATAGAGAAAAGGGCTTGATAAACTAAAACAAATTTTAATGATTGAGACAACAATAAATTATTTTCTATGATCTTATTATTCATCGTGATTTAGTGTTAATTATCGGTCCCACTTAAGTATTGACTAACTGATTCATTTATCAATTAAAACTCAACTTAAAGACTACTAAACAAATACAATAAATGATCTTATAACAATTATCAATTATCATTAAGATATCACGCAATTACTAATTGTAACCATCTAGACATCTATGATTAGTCAGGTAAGATTTCATGCCATATCACAATACTAAAATAGTATTCCCAAAAGCAATATCCTCAATCTGATTCGCCAAGCCATATTCTTGAAAAGTATTGATATATATTTATATATATTCAATATGTACACTTATCAATATTTGATATACATAACATTCTTGGAAAAATAAATCTTGATTATATATATATAGTTATATTACATAAATAGATTTATCATTTTACTAGGGAAGTAAATAACTAATCAAAATGGAGATCTTAACAACAATATACACTACTAATTATACAGTAGTGTATATATATTTACAAACATAAAATAATCCACAAAAGAAATCGTAGACATTAAATAGTCCACAGAAGAAAATTGCAGATAGCGAAGGCTTTTTAATAAACTTGAGCGAAGAGAGAATTTATTTTTTTCTAAACAAGTGACTATGAGGGGGGGTGACGGCCTCCTCATGGAGTGTCACCCGTGGAAGGACAACACCCTTTCCACAGGTTGCGGCATGTGGAAGGTTGTTGGAGATGCATCTAGAGAGGATCAATATCTACCTAATGATTGAACGCGATTCTATGCTTGAAGATCAAATTAAATATAATGAGTTCTAAGAAAAATCAAGTTTCAGAGCAGGTCAATTCAATTAGTAAAGTCAAGGCATATACGTGAAATAAATGAGCAGGTGTAGGTATAAGCGATGGAAATTAAAAGGCTTGATCTTAGAGATCGATTCTAGATTGCCATGGGATAACCACAAGATACACTAGCAACTCAAGAGTCAAATCAACAAAAGTAAAGCCAGTTATGAAAATATAAGCCAACCTCCTCTTTGTTTGGACCTTAGAAGACACTTGAAAAGTATGGACAATCACAAAGAATAGAATCAAATGAAAATGCTAAAAACATAAATGCCAAGCATGCAATAACTAATCACAATACTATTAATAGTCAAAAAGAGATAAATGGTAGATCAGGATGCCACAATTTCAAGATAACATAGTATTAAAACACAAACCGATACCAAATGAATCTAAACAATGACGATCGATCAAAAAAATTTATTATTCAAAATTTCATAGTTTAAAACTAAAACCCCAATTGAATTAATTTCAACATAAATCATGAAATTTCATAAAATGTTAAACATACCCAGATCACTATGTTTATTCCTAAATCCTTATTTTTGTATCTATGAACTTCTCTATCTTTTTTCTCTTCTCTCCTTTTTCACCGTTCTTTTTCTACTTTCCCAATCCACAACTCTTATGTCTCTGTTTCTATTTTTGTTTTGGAGATTGAAAATTGTGAAAGAATCTTGTGTTGATGAGAGAATGAGAGATCATTCTCTTTTATCATTTTCTTTTTTTTTTCTTTTTTTTTCCCTTTGTTTTTGTGTTTTATTTTCTAAATTTAAGTCCTTTTTCTATCATTTTATTTGTTTTATTTCTCCTCTTTTTGTTTTATTTCTAAGTTTTTGTCTTTCTTTTTCTATTATTTATCTCTATTGTTATAAAAAAGAATAAATATTCTAATTTCATTTCATGCGATTTTTATAACTAAACATAATTTTAATAATTTATTTTACCACACGCACAATTATCTAAATAATAAATAAATAAAATTTATTTTCTTTATATACAATTTTAATAAAAACCAATATATATAAATAAATTAGATCCACTTTTATTTCATTAAGAGCATATTAATATTTAACTAACAATTTAATTAAATGGAAACTATAAAACATAAGGGTGATTTATTTTTCTACCAAAGATGAGAATCAATTTATCAACATAATTTATTTATGCAAAGACAAATGCAACTATAATGCCAACTAGGCACCTATGTGTGCAAATTCCTTTCACCAAAAGTCACCATCAATCGGTTAGACACCCCCTCCTCGATGATACTCTCTTTGTCAAGATTATATTCCTATTACGCACATGATTCAACTTAACTAGAGATAAAATTTCATACCTCTTTAATTCTATTTTGCCTCAATGTCAAAATCATCCCACCTAACAATTGTGGTGTTGCTCCACACACCTGTTTGTTCATAATTGCAAAAATTCCTTCATCTAACATGCATTCACTTGCAATCATTGTTAGCAGAGCATTGTTCATCAAATCAACTTAGTTTTACACTTCATGCAATCTAATTCCTTTGCTTCATAGAATTTTATTCATATTCCAAAAATTTACATAAAAATAATACATTGATGTTCATTTTGTCAACATGCCTACTCGCATGAGACTTCAGAAAAATTTCCCTTATGATGAAAAAAAAGCATCCCATACTACTTGTTATCATCATTGGCAAATCAAAAAGTCTTAACAATAATTTACAACAAGGTCTTCAACTTTGAAACATAAAAGATAAGAAAATCATAGTTTTTCAGCATATAAAAGATCATTACTTGATTAGAAAGATCAAAGATAAGAAGTTCTTCATGATTTTAATAATGATACAACCATTTATCAACACAAGTAAATCTTGATCTACAACTGGGAAAAAGAAACTTCCTATTGATAGAGATATTCAAAATGTACAATTTCTACTATTTTTCAAGTGCTGATAGCTTGTTCATAGAGAATGAAGTACAAATACATACTATATCCAATTTCTGAGTTATATAAAGAGATTGAAATTTACAATCTATTTTCAAAAGCATGGTTAAGTTGCTTTTCCCACCCAACCATGAACACAACACTTCCTCGGGATTCTTCCTAACTCGAAGAATACCTAGTCCCGCATGAGGCACCTAGAACCTATATAAAAAAAGGGCAAGAGGGAAATTCTCGATGCAAGCTTGATGCCTTACATGCATTCTATACTAGAATGAACATATTTCTCACATATAGGATGTGACAAAGAAACATATAAAATAGAAACTAGGCATTCATTATCCATCTATTTGAATGGTACAATATAGCTCTGGCCAAAGCATAAATACAAAAATTGGTTGATCTTGAAAAAGAAGATCATCTTCTGTGTTAACCCACATTCAACATCCTATCTTAGAAGGTAAGCTTAAAGCTTATCACACATAGCATATTCAACAAGAATAATCTATCTCAAATTGCATAAAAATATAGATCAGATAACATGATAGTGCATAACATGCACCAATACACATATAATGATTAATTAACAAAAGAATACATGAACCCTTTGTGCATAACTCAAACAGGGTGCAAACACATAATTTACTTGTAGTGCCTCACTTGCACAAAATATGGTATATGCATCACTTACAATGAACATTTCTCATTCAAGTTTACATACAATAAATATGGTAAGTGCATCTCTCACACAAGTGCATCGCTCACTTAGTTGTATAGTTACAGTGATCATTACTCGATCCAATAAACACAATAGTTATAAAAAGTGTATCTCACACAAAGGATTCAATGAATTACTCCAGTGCATTACTCGCACATGAAAACAATGATATGAATGTGCATCACACACATTAGTATAATTATTTCCTACTAATTTCAAGTGAGGTAAATATTTATCTATTTTAGTTGTGTGCTAGTCCTACTCAACCTTGCATTGCACATGCTCTGGGGTAGTTAAATTCCTTACTACTATTATGAATTCGAGCAATTTCCATGCACCACATTTGGAGTTCAATAAAATATAGTAATAGATATAAGGTACACACATGGCCTAATGGCCAATATAAAGCATATATATATAATAATGCATCTTCCATAGATTAAATCAAATGAACCAATCACATGCAATACCCCTTTGTCAGAGTGTAGTCACACTATTCCATTCAGAGAGAATTTTCACCATCCAAGCACACTAACGAATCTAATCTAGTTTATCTTAGACATGAGTAACATGAGTCAATTGTCATAATTCTCACCTATCATCCTCAAGTTAGGAGCTTCCAACTACAAATGACAACTCCAAATCAATTCAATTTCAAGGTTGGAAATACTACGTTACCATCTTTACAGACACTACATGTTTGCATTGACTATGAATCCACCATCTCTTGCACCTAGCATCAACCGAAAAAGTTCATTCTACCCCGTTTCTAATACACAAATACACACCTCAGACCTAGTGTATTCTCTGAGTTCTACTCCCTTATACATTCCATAAGAGCCTTCATGGCATGATGGAGAACATAACATAACATAATACATAACTAGTAGTCAAAAAATTCAAGCATAGCCATCGACAAATAAAAAATGACAATATATCAAGTGTAAAGAAAATTATGAAAGCATAAAATGAACTTAGTAATCAAAATATTCATAAGAATTGCAAGGAAAAGAACCTCGATGGCTATACTTAGGCATAAATAAAATATGAAAACTTCATGCTGGCCCACAACATCTTGAAATTTTCACCCAGAAAAATAAAATAAAATATTAAAATCCACAGTTTCACATTAGACGAAGGGAGCACAATGCTACACTTCACCTTGATCAGAGGTGAGTAGGGAAATATGCAAGGTCACTTCAACAAACAAGTCTTCTAAAACCTCTAATTTCATTCATAATGGAAGATTATTCCAAACAACTACTTGTATTGCTCTTCATATCAATCAACACAAATACCATTGAATTTCCCCATAATATTTGTGTTCTAAAACCAAGGTCTCATTTTATTTACTTTTGGATTCTTACATCCTTATTCTATATAGAAGTTCTTGTTTTTTTCAGAACATAAAATTTTACATATCATTCTCAAATAACGGAAACTCTTTTGGTTCTTCTTCCTCCTTAGACTTGAGGGTTACCAATTGGAGGTTGGGTTTAGTTTAATCTTTTCTTCATTCAACATGGTTTCACTTCGATCACATCCAATAGGAAAATCCTAGTGAGTCGTGGGTTTACTTTTGGCCCTCTTGTTCATTTTTGCTTCCTTGTTCTTTTTTTTCTTCCCGAGGCGAATACGCTTAAGCGCTTTCGCGAATGTCTATGAGTCCTCTCTTTTATCATCCTTCACCCCCTTTTCCTTGGGTTCTTTTTCACCTGATGACCTAGGCCTCTTGTTATGTTTGGTCTTATTGACTCTCCCTCATGTTATTGATGTTCCCTCCATTCTAACATTAAAAATAACATATTATTACTAACATATAATGTATACAATCTCGCAATGAGCCCTAGGGTCCAAGAGTTGAACCCGAATTATCTGACACCAAATGTAGGGTCCGAAAATCTCACTTACTAAAAATAACCTTTGATAAGCAAAATCAATTCCTGAAATAATTAAATAGTATAAGATAATTATTAAATAGAGCTTAAAGGAAATAATTAAATAACTTCATCATTATTTTCAAATGGAATTACATACATTAATGAGTCAATATGTATATCAACACAAGTCTGTTCCTTTACAAAATTTAGCCATGTAGGCTTACACAAAGTTAACACAATAGCAATACATGTAAATTCAAATGTTGTAATGAAAATTAAGGAAACAACAAGATCATAAATGCATCCACAAAAGAACCATAACCCAGTGATTTTCATGAGTGGAAAACCTTCATAGGGATGAAAAATCACTTGTAAAAATGCCTCACTGGCTTAATGAAATGCCTCACTGGTAGAGTCTCACTGGTTATAGAATGCCTCAATGGAAATGATCATATTGTCTCACTGACATGACCATTTACAACTTCATTACACATTTCTAAATAATAAAGCAATCAACTACAAAGGATCACTCTGTTTCTCTACATAAAATTTATCTCCTTAATACTATCACATTTCATACCCTAAAGATTCATAAGAATTGGAATCTTTACATATAAAACATGTTAGATAATAACCTCGTTATTTTTCATATAGTTTACAAGATATTCATTTCAGAATTCTAATTCACAACTTCAAAAGATATGTCTCTATAAAGCATCAAACAAGAAACAGTGACAAGTCACTGTTTATATAATAAAAAATAGTAGATGTAATGCTACGACTTGTCATCAAACAATACCATCAAATAACCCTTTCAAATATTCTCTTAACTTCCTATTCGAGTCACTGCTGTGACTATGTTTTATCACCTTTTAATCTGCATTTTAACTCATAAATGGATGACACAAATAGCCCCTATAGTAAATGATTGCATACATAATCCCAAATCATAGGACACTATTTAAGAAGGTCGTTACAATATATGATCAATGAATTAAATAAAGAAGGTATAGCTCATGTATGTATGTGAATACATATATAAGTTGGAGAATATATGAGTATACGTTCTTATTAAATTAATAGCGCAATTTACTTTGCAAGAAATATTTTAAATTCACCTATCTAAGTATATAGAGAAAAGGGATTGATAAACTAAAATAAATTTTAGTGATTGAGACAACAATAAATCATTTGCTATGATCTTATTATTCATCGTGATTTAGTGTTAGTTATCAATCCCACTTAAGTATTGACTAACCGATTCATTTATTAATTAAAATTCAACTTAAAGACTACTAAATTGTTGGATATTTATACTGCATCTTCCTAGCATGAACTTCCATTTTTCTTTGGAGTCCTATTTCTGGCCTTTATCGCCATACCGCTGCAAGCTTTCCTTGGTGACATGGTTGTGCAGTTTACTGCTTTACCATGGGCCACCTTGCTTGGTATGGCGGTTGGACAGTGTTACCACCCTACCGTGATAGTCTTCTTCTAGACTGGCGATGGCGTGGTGAGCGGCGACAGTCTGACAGGTGGTTACCACCATACTGTGAGAGTCACTTAGTGGTGGCACGGTAGCGCGGTTGGAGGCGTAGTGGGGGAGAAATGCCTTACCTCCATACCATGGAGGTTGCATGTTGGTAGTGTGGTAGTGCAATGGTAGCGGCGGTTTGGTTTGGCAGTTACCACCTTACCACGGGTGGTGCTCGGGGAAGCCGTGGAGACTGCGATGGATGGTTGGTGGTTAAGCAATGACTGCTTACTGCTCTACCATGATGGCCTTTTGGCCATGTCGTGGTGGCGTGGTAAGCCATGGCAGTCAGAGATGGCAGCTACCGCCATACCGCAGAGGTTTGGCGGTTAGGGCATGATGGCACAATGGAACCATGATGGTCAATAGTGGAGGCTTACTGCCTTACTGCGAAAACTTGTTCGTTAAGCCGCGGTGATGCAGTATGACTGTTGGCAGTCTATGAGATGGTTACCACCATACCATGGTGGGAAAAGCCTTGCCCTGTAGTAGTGCAGTTGGATTTTGAGGTTGGCTCGGGCTGGCTCACCGCCATACTGCGAGGCGACTTTGACAGGTTGACGATAGCGTGGTGGAAGATTGTGGAGAGCTCGAAGCTCAGCTGACTGAGCTTGACCAAGTTTGACCAGAGGTCAAAGCAGTGAATGAGCAGAAAAGCAATACATGGCTCAGCGTCAGGATGTTGATTGGCTAGAAGCCAAAATAGTGTATGACAATTATTGCAGGTCAATTTTTCAGCTAAAGACATGACTCGTTTTGGGAAAGGAATTGAATTCCTAGGCTGCCCGATGCAAGAAGATCTGTCAGTGAATATCTTGATGTCAGTTGATTGTTTGGACAAGCTGAATAGGTTGGTGCATGGTAAGATATTAAGTAATCTCACATGCACGGTAGAAAAGAAGAGCGATTTGAGTGAGAGGTAGAGAGTGTTCGAGCGGTCTTGACTGTGAACACTTTGTCTCTCAGTTCTATGAAGATGTGAACCTGTGGAGGCCGTGTGGCTGGGCTGGCCATGAGGCTGGTTGTGACAGTCAACTGAGGAGCTGAAGGGAATCTACATGGTATGTCTTTTGAAGACATTGTAACCGTGTGAAGGTTCTATATTTTGTGTTGCTTGCCTTCTCCATATGGACAAGATGTAATCTCTTGAAGAGCATAGCTTTATGTTTGTATTGTAACTGGTTTTTTGTTACTGAATAATACAAGTGAGATGAATGTTTTGGAGGGTGGAGTTTTTACCTGAAAAAATTTTCCCCACATAAATCTGTGTGTCCGTATGTTTGTCTTTCATGTTGTCTGATTAATGTTCTTGAATCTATGCTTGTGTTTAATCTATTATCTTGTTATGCATTCAATTTTCTCAGACGATTAAGTGGGGATCCATTGTTCCTGCTTCCGCTTTATGACATAGTTTGTGTCTTTGATGTGATTTAAAGAAATGAAAATCGATAAGGCATTGTTGTCTTAGACGTGTTCTATGATGATAGACCAATCCCGTATCCCCAACAAGTGGTATGAGAGCTAGTTAAGGGAGGTCAAGGCTTGATGATACCCACAAGTGGTGTCAAAGCCTTCTCTTGGTTACTGAAGTTCTGGGTATTTCTCCTGTGAAGATTTCTTAGCCTAGAAAGCTTGAGGAAATCTGGAGGAATCTGTAGCTGTTTGATCCTTCGATGAGTGGAAGTTCCTACTTCTTTGATTCAACATGTAGGTTTGAAAGATGTTGGAGATGACTGGAGTTGATCATATTGTTGCAATATGGTCTAAGGCTCCTGGCTCACAACAAATTTTCTCGATGCAAAGGGTATGAGATGTGCTTGTGGTTGTGTTGCAGTGAAGCATGGTTTCATACTGGGTGTCTATGTGAGAGGCTCCCTAGTGGTATGGAGTTGCTTGTGTTATTGTTCAGCCATGGAGTATTGTGATTGTGCTGGGTGTTCTGACTTAGCACTGAAGGCGATTTCTCTGTTGCTTTGTTTGCATGGAGGATATGAAGGTGATCCTGGTGGTCTGTAACTTCTATATAGCCTGGCTCTCTCATATGCTTGTGCATGACTAAGGTTTTGGAATTGGTCTGAAATGGACCTGCTGTTCTTGCTTACCTATTTCTTGCACTCGCATGGTTCAGATTCATGTATTTGGCTTTGAAGGTTTTTTGTATATTTTCCTAAAAAGTCTATCATGCATATTCATGTCTTTCATTGTTCTAGTTAACCATGCTGGTTATGTGTAGACTCTTGGGTCATCCAGATGAGTAGTGAATATGGAGATGCGTGGGTGTTTTATAAACACTGTGGTTTTGCAAGTTTTACATGGTCAAGAAAAATTGGTGGTGTGTGGAGCTATTGTTCAACTATTTTCTAGACCCTGGCTTCTGGGGTGTGACTGGATGAGATAGTTGCAGCTCGACATGTTTTGAGGAGGTTCTGGGGTGTGACTGGATGAGATAGTTGCAGCTCAACATGTTTTGAGGAGGTGAGATGTCTTCTCTGCATGGGAATGTTGGTATGTGTTTTTCATTCATAATTCTTGTGGTGTTTGATTTGCTAGTTTCCTAGACTATGGTGCTTGAGTTGTGGATGTGACTGGAAAATTGGATCTATTGCTCATCTGGTGTTTGAGTCATGTTTGTCTGCTTTGGCTATTCTCTTTGATGATCTCAATTTTGTAGTTTCTAGTGCGATGATATATTTTTTGATTGCCTTCGTTGCATTCACGAGTTGTGCAATGTTGTGGGTTGTCCTTACCTACATGTTTGTTGTGAGACAACTCAAAAGTGTACTGTCAATATCCATGAGGTTGTAACTATGTGGTGCAGATCTGTTAGCTAACCTTGTCTATGGTCACTTGTGCATTGGCATGGCTGTTTTGAGATGAGAGGATGGACAACATTTGAGTACCTGAATAGTCAGTGATGGGGACCTAAAGCATGTGAATCACAATGTCATGGAAAGCTTGTTATACTGACTTGTGTAAGCTTTTGACAGTGATGGTGTGGTCTGCATGATCTGGTAATCTTGGTGCAATTCGACGTTGTTGTCTGATGGACATGTTGTCATTTTGTACCTGGAGGTTTTCGGATCAACAGATGTTTGGTCATGATGCTTGGAAATCTCAGTGTCACAGTTTAGTGGGAGCTTTAGCAGTGACTATGGATTCATCACTTGCTGGTGAATGATCTTCTTTAGTGTTGCAGATGCTTCTGGTGGGACTCTTAGATCCTGTTTTTGTAGAAGAGTTCTTTTGCATCTGTATGGTCACTATTTGAAGATGTGCAACATCTTGGAGCCATGAAGGACCTTGGTAGCCTTTTGTTGAGATGCTAGTGGTGCTTGATAGGTGATGTTGGTTTAGAGTTTGTTTGTTTTATGTCATGTGTACTCTTTCTTGTCCATTAGAGTCTTGGCATGTTGCTTTGCTCTTGAGACCATGGATAGTTCACTTGAAGCATGGCATCTCCTAAGGGGGATGTGTAAGATCATGGTGTCATGATAATTTCCTGTTCAACTGGTTTGGAGCTTTGATAGTGGTCTGGTGTTTCTTTATGTTTTGAGTACTTTGGTCATATGTTGGTGGACTTCATGATAAGTGCAGTAATGCAGTTTGGAGCTAGCATGAAATGACAGGTTGTTGGTGCTCATGGATGCATGGAGAATAAGGTGAGGTTGGAATTCTTTAGAGAATGTTGTTGTTTACAGTTGAAAGTCTGAGTAGCCTACACCTTGGTTGAATGCGAGTTCAATAGAGACTAGTGAGGAGAATTCTCTTGGGTTATTCACGATGGCTTGTATATCTTAGAGGAGCATCTCTTTCCTCTTGGTCTGCTCAGTAGTGAAGTTTATTTGAAAGGTATTTTCCCATTATATCTTTTAGATGTGTGATATGCTTTATCTTTCATGGATATGAATCTTGAGTTGTTGTTTTAAAATTCTGGAGGATTCATAATGAAAGGTGGATAGCATAGTGGATCTCCTTGTACGTTTGAGGACTGATAAGAGATGGTTATATGGGTTAGTCTGATCTTATTTTGAGATGCTTACATTCATGGAATTTTTTGGATGTTGTTAAGGCTTTTCCCTTTGGGATGTGAAGAAGATCACTCTTGACACAACTGGCATTTATAAATGTATGTAGGAGGATGCCACATGTTATGATTTGTTGTTTTCTCTCCATTCTGGTCTTTTTCTTCTTGAATGTTCATTTGAATTTAGATGTATGTGGATCCGTGGTGTTTCCTTCTTCAGTCAAATATGGAACCTTAGAAGAATGTGGAAGACAGTTGAGAGAAATATTTCTTGCAGTAGGTGGTGCATATCAGTGTAACTATTCCTCGGAACTACATGGTTCCTCATTTCTTTGTGTAGGTGATTGGTGGACTTATTATGCTTGGATCACTTGTGATGATGCTTTGTTTGCATTCATTTGGACAGTACCCTTGCAGTGGGAGTACCTAGACGTGTTTGGTCTTTTGACTGGTTGACACATGGTGCTTTTTTTTTTTTTTTTCTGTTGATGGGTGGTTATGTGATGGCATGAGTTTACTGATGGTCATACCTTTGAGGTATGGGTGATTGGATGGATTAGCATGAGCTGTGGGTGTTGGTTTTCAGCCGCATGGGTTTGATCAGTTGGATGGGTGCAGTTAGTTTTATAGTTGCTATTCTAGCTAATGGTTTTATTTTGTTTTGGAGATTGGTTTCTCTTTCTATGTTCGCATTGTGCTTTGTTGTTGTTGATGTGGTTCCTTTTCCACCTGAAGGATTTGATGCTTGTGTTCTAGAGACTGGTGCATATACACCTTGGCTTGTTCCTTTTCATGTGTTGGATGTTTGGAGTTGTAGCCTGAGATGGTGGACATTTTTTGAATGTCATTGCAGGTATCTTGGTTGGAGCATGGAAGCATGGTGATGGTCCTTTGTTCGTATTTTTGGAGGAAGCCAGGAAAACTTTGTCAAGTGGGAGATTGTTGGATATTTATCCCTCATCTTCCAAGCTTGGACTTCTATTTTTCCTTGGAGCCCTATTTCTGGCCTTTACCGCCATACCGCTGCAAGCTTTCCTTGGTGGCATGGTTGTGCGGTTTACCACTTTACCGCGGGCCACCTTGCTTGGTCTAGTAGTTGGGTGGTGTTACCGCCCTACCGTGACAGTCTTCTTCTAGACTAGCGGTGGTGCGGTGAGTGACAACAGTCTGACAGATGGTTATCGCCATACCACGAGGGTCACTTGGTGGTGGGACGGTAGCGTGGTTGGCGACGTAGTGGTAGAGCAATGCCTTACCTCCATACTGCGGAGGTTTCCTATTGGTGGCATGGTAGCATGGTGGCAGCGGTGGTTTGGTTTGGCGGTTACCGCCTTACCATGGGCGATGCTTGGGGAAGCCGCAGTGACTGTAGTGGATAGCTGGCAGTTAAGCGATGGACGCTTACTGCTCTACCGCAATGGCCTTTTGGCCATGTCATGGTGGCGTGGTAAGCCATGGCAGTTAGAGATGGCAACTACCATCATACTGTAGAGGTCTGGCGGTCAGGGCGCAGTGGCATGGTGGAACCATGATGGTCAATGGTGGAGGCTTACCGCCTTACCTCAAAAGCTTGTTTGTTAAGCCGTGGTGATGCGGTATGACTACTGGTGGTTTGTGAGATGGTTACCACCATACCGCGATGGGAAAAGCCTTTCCATATGGTAGTGTGGTTGGATGCCGAGGTTAGGTCAGGTTGGCTCACCACCATACCGTGAGGCGACTTCGATAGGTTGGCGATAGCGTGGTGGAAGATCGTGGAGAGCTCGAAGCTTGGCTAATTGAGCTTGACCGAGTTTGACTAGAGGTCAAAGCAGCAAACAAATAGAAAAGTGACACATGGCTCAGCATCAGGATGTCTATTGGCTAGATGCCAAAATAGTGTATGACAGTTATTACAGGATGAGTTTTCAGCTGAAGACAGGACCCGATTTGGGCAAGGAATTGAATGCCTAGGTGGCTAGATGCAAGAAGATTTGTCAGTGAATATCCTGATGTCAGTTGATTTTTTGGAAAAGATGAATACATTGGCGCATGGTAAGATATTAAGTAATCTCACATGTACGGTAGAAAAGAAGAGCAATTTGAGTGAGAGGCAGATAGTGTTCGAGTGGCCTTGACTGTGAACACTTTGTCTCTCAGTTCTGTGAAGATGTGAACCTATGGAGGCCATGTGGCTGGGCTGGCTGTGACAGTCAACTGAGGAGCTAAAGTGAATCTACATGGTATGTCTTTTGAAGACATTATAGATGTGTGAAGGTTCTATATTTTGTGTTGCTTGCCTTCTCCAAATGGACAAGATGTAATCTCCTGAAGAGAATAGCTCTGTGTTTGTATTGTAACTAGTTTTTTGTTACTAAATAATATAAGTGAGTTGAGTGTTTTGGAGGGTGGGGTTTTGTACCTAAAAAGGTTTTCCCCATGTAAATCTGTGTGTCCATATGTTTTTCTTTCATGTTGTCTGATTCATGTTCTTGAATTTATGCTTGTGTTAAATCTACTATCTTGTTATGCATTTACTTTTCTCAGAGGATCAATGGGGGATCCACTGTGCCTTCTTCCGACTTATGGCATAGTTTTTGTCTTTGATGTGATTTGAAGAAATGAAAATCACTAAGGCACTGATGTCTTAGACGTGTTCTATGATGACAGACCAATCTTGTATCCCCAACATAAACAAATACAATAAATGATCTTATAAAAATTATTAATTATCATTAAGATATCATGAAAATAGTAATTGTAACCATCTAGAAATCTATTATTAGTCAGGTAAAATTCCATGCCATATCACAATACTAAAATAGTATTCCTAAAAAGCAATATCCTCGATTTGATTTGCCAAGCCATATTCTTGAAAAGTATTAATATATATTTATATATATTCAATATGTACACTTATCAATATTTGATATATACAACATTCTTGGAAAAATAAATCTTGCTGATATATATTGTTGGGGATGGGATGTGTCAACTTAGAATGAAACATCTAAGAACAACAGTGCCTTAGTGACTTTAATTTTGAAATCACATCAAAGACACAAACTACTATGTCGTAAAGCGGAAACAAGTACAGTGGTTTCCCCCATTAATCCTTCTGATAAAAGTACATGCATACAAATAATAGATTCAACACATGCATAGATTTAGATTACAAAATCAAAACAACATGAAAGAAAAAATTTTGGACACACAAATTTACATGGGGAAAACCCTTTCAGGTAAAAAACCCCACCCTCCAAAACACTCAGCTCAATTGTATTAATCAGCAACAAAAGGTTATAATACAATTTTAAAGCTATGCTCTTTAGAAATTTACATCTTGTCCATCTGCAGAATACAGACAACACCATTATACAGAATCCTCACACTGTTACAATGTCCTCACATGACATATAGTGCAGATTCATTTCATTTCACCAGCCCACTTGTTTAGCCAGCCTTTCGGCCAGCAGAGCCTCATGACCACTCAGGTTCACATCTTCTCAGTTCTATGTCACTCAGTGTTCATGGTTATAATGCCTTAGCATATTGCTCGAACACTCTCACTGCACGATTTGATCATCTTGACACTTCACCAATCCACCTCTCTATTCTATCAACCAACAACCATCAGGGCGTATTTAATTACCCCACCGACAAGCCTTCCATCATTCTTTGATAGCGTGCACTGCAATGCAACACACATCGATCCGCCCAACATTAAATTAAGATACAAAGACATATCTAAACTTCATCAGCCTCCTGAATCATATCATTCATTTAATGCAAATATATCTCAAATCAAAAAATAAGACTTTCGGCCAATCAACATTGATTTACAACAGCGATGTAAAATCAATGAATATCATCATGCCACATGTCATCACATTATTCCTCCACCACTTTGACTATCACCCAAATAGTCAATAGAACCCGAGCTCCTTCTACCATGCCACCGCCCACCATCCATCATACGCTCATGGTAAGGCAGTATGCACTGCACTGTCGTGCCCCAACAAGAAGAGACCCATGGTACAATAGTGACAACCCGCTTGCCAAACCATCACCATCAAGCGTGCCACCACAACTTAAAGAACAAGCCTCCACAGTATAGTGGTAAGCTTTTATTGTTGCCCGCCATGTCCATCATGCTATCGTGCTCAAGCAAAAAGACCTCCGCGGTGTAGCGGTAAGCCACCACATAACCGCCAGTTGACGTGAAGCCCGCCATGATAAGGAGGTAACACCTTGACACCACTCCAAGACCGAAGGAATCCTGCAGTAGGGAGGTAACCAACTACGTCGACCGCCATAGTTTCACCACGCCACCACGCCTTCTCTGAGTGACCCCCGTCGTAGGGAGGTAATCGCTATGTTAGACCGTCAAGCCTTCACCGTGTAACTATCAAATAGTGAGGAGACCACCATGGTATGACGGTAACACCACCCAATCGTGGACTGAACAGTAGAGGCTCACGGTAAAGTAATAAACCACACAACCATGCCTCTATTAATTGTTCCCCACGGTAAAGTGGTAAAGGCCAAGACTAAAGAGAAAATGCCAAGTCTTCAAGAGATTTGAAGCCAAAAATTTGAGGCATATTTTCCAACAATCTCCCACTTGATGAAGACTTATTGGCTTCCTCCAAACTCAAACACAAGAACCTAACACAATGCTTTATAAATATATATAAATATAAATATATATATAATTATATTACATAAACAGATTTATCCTTTTACTACAGAAGTAAATAACTGATCAAAATGGTGATATTAATAGCAGTATACACTGCTATTTATACAATAGTGTATATATATTCACATACATAAAATAATCCACAAAAGATATCACAGACATTAAATAGTCCATAGAAGAAAATCGCAAACACCGAAGGCTTTTTAATAAACTTTAGTGAAGAGAGAATTCACATTTCTCTAAATAAGTGATTGTGAGGGGGGGGGGGTGACAACCTCCTCATGGAGTGTCACCTGTGGAAGGTTGTTGGAGATGCATCTAGGGAGGATCAATATCTACCTAATGATTGAAGGTGACGCGATGCTTGAAGATTGAATTAAATATAATATGAGTTCTACAAAAAATCAAGTTTTAGAGCAGGTGAAATCAACTAATAGAGTCAAGGCATAGGTAAAATAAATGAGTAGGTATAGGTATAAGCGATGGAAAGTAAAAGCCTTGATCTTAGAGATCGATTCTAGATTGCCATAGGATAACCACAAGATACACTAGAAACTCATTAGTCAAATCAAAAAAAGTAAATCCAGTTACAAAAATAAAGCCAACCTCCTCTTTGTTTGGACCTTAGAATACACTTGAAAAGTATGGACAATAAAAAAGAATGGAATTAAATGAAAATGCAAAAACCTAAATGCCAAGCATGCAATAACCAGTCACAATACTATTAATAGTCGAAAAGAGATAAATGGTCTCAGGAATGCCACAATTTCAAGATAACATGGTATTAAAACACAAAACAATACCAAATGTATCCAAACAATGATGATCAACCAAGAAGATTTATTATTTAAAATCTCATAGTTTAAAACTAAAACCCCAATTGAATTAATTTTAACAAAAATCATGAAATTTCATAAAATGTTAAACATACCCGGATCACTATGCTTATTCCTAAATCCTTATTTTTGTATCTATGAACTTCCATATCTTCTTTCTCTTCTCTCATTTTTCATCATTATTCTACTTGCCCAATCCCCAACTCTTTTGTCTCTATTTTCGTTTTGGTTTTGGAGACTGAAAATTGTGAAAGAATCTTGTGTTGTTAAGAGAATGAGAGATCGTTCTCTTTTATTATTTTCTTTCTTTATTTTTTCTATTTTTTTTCTTTGTTTTTGTGTTTTATTTTCTAAATTTAAGTCCTTTTTTCTATCGTTTTATTTGTTTTATTTCTCCTCTTTTTGTTTAATTTCTAAGATTTTATCTTACTTTTTCTATTATTTATCTCTATTGTTATCAAAAAGAATAAATATTCTAATTTCATTTCATGCATAGATTTTTATAACTAAACATAATTTTAACAATTTATTTTATCACACACACAATTATCTAAATAATAAATAAATAAAATTTATTTTCTTTAGATACAATTTTAATAAAAACCAATATATATAAATAGATTTAATCCACTTTTGTTTCATTAAGAGTATATTAATATTTAACTAACAATTTAATTAAATGAAAACTATAAAACATAAGGGTGATTTATTTTTCTACCAAAAATGAGAAGAAATTTATCGACATAATTTATTTATGCAAAGACAAATGCAACTATAATTCCAACTAGGTGCCTATGTGTGAGGATTCATTTCACCACAAGTCGCCATCAGTCAACTAGACACCCCCTCCTCAATGATACTCTCTATGTGCTGAGAGTATATTTTTTGTTATGCATATGAGTCAAAGTTTGGTCAATGATCATTAAAATAGTAATATTAAATTGAAAATTAATTATTTAAAACAGGGGTCATGACAAAAAAAATCAAAATTGAAGGTTTCATATCTTCCACTCATCCAAACATTGGTCCAAGATCTCTTATGTGTCATTTCTAATCCAATTTGACACAAATCCAAACATTCAAACATTCAAACATAAAATTAAAATCATCCAACTCCATATCTCACATCCCATAGGATAACTATAACTTTTATGCCTACAACAAGATTTCAACATAAGACAAGCATGAAATTAAATCCTAGTGATTCTAGTGTACCCACCACCATGAGTTCTATTGAAACAAACCTTGGAATACTCAATGTTGAGTTTGATCCTAGAACATATAGTACTCCAAGACAAACCCAGACATCAAATGGTCACCATAAGAGACACCACCCACAAAAATGAAGGACTCACAAAATTCACTAGAGAACAAATTATTGAAATACAATAAGACCCATCTTTAGCTAGGGAACTTGATGCCTTGTTAGTTGCTGACCCTAATCTATACTTGTTGAAACTTGCACAAGAAGTTGCTAAAATACCCATAAAATTTGATGTTGATGTACACTAAGGAAAGAAGCCTTTACACATATATAATTAATGAATCATCCACATGAAAATGAACCCTTGGTACATCATATTATATAGAAAATACCTGAACCTCCTCTACCAAATGTATTAGGTCAACCTATGATAGCTCCATTCAAAATAAATCCTTCAAAATTCTCAAGGCAATACATAAAACAATTATTTCTCAATCAAGGTCTAGGAAATCAAACAAACCTAGGCTTTCCAAATATAAACATCCCAACAACTACAACATACAAAAATTAACCTGATCCCAACATTCTAAATCCAAACATAATAAATTATGGGACAAATCCAGATATAATAGATTATGATAAAAATCCATTTATAACTACACCTTCAAAAAATGTATACCCTCAACAACAACTTGAACCTGAACCTGAACCTGAACCTGAACCTGAACCTGAACCTAAACCTGAACCTGAACCTCAACATCAACCTCGACATCAATCTCAACCTCAACATCAACCTCAACAACAACCTCAACAATAAACTCAACATCAACCTCAACAACAACCTCAACAAAAATCTCAACAACACCCTCAATGAAACCCTCAACATCAACCTCAACAACATCCTCAACAACAACCTCAACAAAATCCTCAACATCCTCAATATATCTCACAAAATCCTACACCAACTCCTATACAACAACAAAACTATTAATACATTTCACAAAAAAATCCTACTCCTACAACACAACACCATTAATACATCCCCTTACAACAATAAACTCCTACCCCACAACAACAACAAAAATGTTTCTTATCAACAACAACTACTTGTACAACAATAGCTACTCACACAACAACAATTACTCACACAACAATAGTTGCTTGCACAACAACAACAACAAACCTTGAAACAAAATCCCCAACATTCATAATACATCCAATACCAACCACAAATACCCCAACAAAAACCATTCCAAAAAATCAACACGATTCATACAATATACCTTCCCCACCATAAAATAACCCACAATACTACTCAAATCCTTAATATGAACACACTCCATACAATCCATATGACATGACCTCTAATGTTCCCCCTTATGAAAATTTGTATTCAATTCATCCACGATACCTCAATACACCACATATAACCCACCACCGAATAATCCACTTATTCATATAACATCGTAAATTCAAAGATTAACACAAAAAATCTAGGATATCCAAATGGGGATAACTAAGAAGTCATATGCTCTCCAAGATCTATGTCCCTATCCATTTGATAGGAGCATTACAATGTTACCATTTTCTCCAACATTTAAAATAACAAAATTTGACAAGTATAAAGGGCATGGCAATCCTAAAGAACATATACGAGAGTTCTATGTAGCTTGTCTAGAGGTGTCTTACAATGATACACATCTCATGCACCTTTTTCCAAGAAGCTTAGGTGGACAAGCCATTGAATAGTTTTCCCACTTACCCCTAAGTATCAAAACCTTTCAAGAAATCTATACCAATTCATCACACACTTCTCCTATAACATCAATGTAGAAGTCACATTAAATAAATTATATCTTATCAAAAAAAATGATAGGGAAACCTTTGCTTCCTTCCTACAAAGATGACAACATAAAGTGATCAAATGCAAATGACCTATTGTGGAAAAAAAATGGCATCATTGTGAACAATCTAAACACAAATGTGGGCTTTCACCTCTGTATGCAATGTGCCACAACATTTGAAGATCTTATAGAAAAAGGTATTAATATAGAAAGGGCACTTATCACTAAAGGGTCTATGAAAATTTACAAGGATAACAGCCAACCGTCAAGTTCCAATGACAAACCCCATATATGGGCTCAAAATAAGAATGTAACCAATGACGGTGTGGTGGATACAAAGTTCATTCAAAACACACAAAATCAGCCAAATAATCAACAAAACATTCAAAATGATAATCCTCCAAGAGGATCACCTCCTAGACCAATTAATTATCTGGCTAGACAAAAGTACACTCCCCTAGGGGAACTAATTGAAACGATTTTGAAAAAATAATCTAAAAAAAATTAATAAAGCTTCTTGATTTCAGACAATATGAAGAACCTCAATTTAAAATTGCATGATACAATGACAATAAATATTGTGAGTATCATCAAATGAAAGGAAATACAACATCAAACTGTATGAATCTTAAAAAAAATCATCCAAGATCTCATAGATCACAGTGAGGTAAACATCGATCAACAAATGGGAACCTCTGGAAATAATGAGTTAGGTATGTACAAAAACCCTATGTCTAATCATGGTAAAGGAAACGATGCTAGAAATTCAAAAACCTACAACCACATCAACTGCTCCTATGATAATATTGTAGGACACATACAATATGGTAGCCACCATATCTCTATTGTAACAATACATGGAAAAAATATTGAGTGTAGAGTCACCACACGAAGAGGGAAAGTCACCATCCAAGGAGCTCCTCTGCAAACAAATGGCCCAACAAAATCTAATCCTATGGATTATAGCCTAATTGACCATCTCAAGAAAACCCCAACACAAATCTCAATCCTAGAACTCTTGAGAATATCCCCTACATACAAATAAGTCTTATAAACAGATCTTTTACAATCATTTGTAGCTACTAACATAAATACAAAACAATTTCATGCCATGGTAGGTCATATCACATCCACTCATCACCTTGTATTCGTGAAAAAATGTCTACCTTCTCAAACATATCACAATCACACAGTACATCTTGAGGTCTATGTCCATAAATATAAGGTAAAGAGAATTCTGATAGATGGAGGTGTAGGATTAAATATTTGTACTCTTCAATTGGTCAAGCATTTGGATACTCTGAAGGAGTAATCGAAAAAACAAAAGAAATAACTATCACAGACAATGGAATACCCTTCAAAACCAAGATATCTGAGAACTTTGAAACCAATTTCATATCCAACATCATTTCTCCATGCCCTACTACCCTCATGGGAATGGTTAAGTTAAAGAATCTAACAAGACTATCTTGGAAATCTTGAAAAAGAATGTTAATGGCATTGGTCGAGATTGACACTTACAAGTAAATTCCACCTTATGGGCTTACTGAATGAGTATCAAAACAACTATTGGTGCAACTCCATACTCCTTGATCTATGTATCAAAATCCATCTTACCCATTAAGGTCAAACTCCCATCGTTGAGGGTTTCACTATATCACCTGATTGATGATGAAGAGTACCAAATGTCTAGATTGAGTGAGCCAGAGTTGTTGGATAAGCGACTTCTACAAGAATTCAATCATTTACAAGCCTATTAGAAAAATATCTGTAGAAGCCATAACAAGAAAATCAAGGGTTGATACTTTCAATTGGGAGACCTATTTCTTAAGGAGAACCAAAAAATTTAGTTGGATCAAGATAAAAAAGGAAAATTTAAACCTAATTGGTTAGGACCATTTATTATTACCACAAGCTATAGATCTAGAGCATATCAAGTAGCGACACCTGAAGGGGATACCTTGTAGGATCCTATCAATAGAAGTCATATGAAGCATTATATGCCTAGCCTATGGGAGGTATCTTATTCCAAAATCTAAAAAAAATTAAAACTAAAGATAAAATTGTAAAGAGAAAAACCATCCTTTAGTGAAAATCACTTTGGTGGCGCTTTGGGAAAGTACCTTGGTGAAAACTTGGTAAAAAAGTTTCATGTGTAAATAAGCACCATCTACCATCTATCAAGCACTGTTTTCATCTATCCATAATAAATCTTCATCCATCCATCCATCCATCCATCCATTCATCTACATCCCTATCATGTCTTGGTGTTCGACCAATATCTCTCACTATCAGTACCACTTGGCATTATCCTAAGGTCTTCTTATCTAGATCATACTAAGGTAACCTAACATGTGACTAGGACATCATTCTACAACTATTCATCAACATGTATTATTGTATATCACCTAAGTCATTTAAAAACCTAAAAACATGAACAAATATGTAAAAAACCCAAAAAAATTAGATATGGTGAAACCCAAAAATATTCAGATATGTTGAAGTTCCAAAAACATTCAAATATGTTGAAGTACCAAAAATAGACTCATAAAATGTCAAAAGTATAAAAACAAGCTCAAAACATTTGGAAAAGATAAAAGTATTTAATTTTTTTTTTAAAAGAAAATCGCCCATCATCCATTCACAATAAAGTTTTCACTTCATAATAAACCTATCGTCAACTTCACCTTTGGCAAAATAAACAAAATAAAATACAATAATTGTCAAAACATAAACATTCATGTGAATTGTAAGTCTTGATCATTGTTAAAACATGTCCATCAATCTTCTTATCAATGGCCTAAAACATTTTTGAAGTTAAAAATAAGCATCTAATGAATGTCTTAATAGATATATCTTTCCTAATATAGACATCATTTTAGATATCAACAAAAAATCTAATCTTTCTAGCAAGAGATATTATGGCATTGATGTGTTTTGTTAGTCAATATTTTCTTTTGGTTTTATCTTTTATCTCATTCCATCGCTCACTCAAAACTGTCTTGATCTTTAATATCTTGGTGTTTCTAGAGGGGTACATAATGGTGCATGATCATTGCTTTCATCTACTATGTTGGATTTTCTTGCAATATGAACTTGTAAAATACTTTCTTTGTGTGTAGGGATAGTCTCGAGTAATACACCAATTTTTGCATATCGAGTTCTTGATACTTTTTGTGTATTTATCTACTTGCTTTGATGGCTTCATTCTCTCACATGATCAAACAAGGTTTATGTATTTTAGGTATGAAAAAGGATACTCCTATCTATTTGTAACAAGGATACTCCTATGTATTTGTAGAGTCAAATTCCATGCAATAGATACAACACCACCCTAGTTCTTCATACCTTGGTTTATTGTTTCTACTTGCTATATCAATATAAGAATTTCTCTACATTTATTTAGCATAATCTAAAATCAAAATAAAAATCGCCCATCCTATCTCATCACATGTCTAATAAAATCTCAAAATCCATCAAATAGTTATAGATTCATTGGTACATGATCAACATCATCATTCTATCTTTATCTCATTATATTATATCTAGTCATTCATTCATTCTTGTATTCTATCTCATCATACTAAACATTTCTACTAGAGTATCATGACAAAAAATATATGCATCTCATCACTTGACATACATCTCATATTGCATCCACAAATAATTAATCACATCATGAAATCTATTACATCATCATATATTACATAGGAAAATATACAAAAATGTCCATTGCCATCCTGGGTCCACAAACCATCAATACCATCTCATATCATCCATCATGCATATATCATTTCAAAATATGAAAAAGAAGAATCACAACCATGTATCATTAGAAATATAGCATAATTATACATCATCATCATGAAATCATGAAATATCATAAGCATGCATCTATAATCAAAGCATACACCATGGAAATTAAATATTAATGCATCATCATAACATCATATCATGGCCACATCAAAAAGGATCATCTCATCTCATATATCATCAAAAATGAAAATGTCATAATACAAAATATCTAGTACATTGGACATGTGATACAATAATATACACAAAAAATATATGTACAAGAGGCTATCCATAGCCAAAAAATGTATATACATCATAAATATATTCTAACATCAACATATGAATACAAAGACATATGTACAATGAGCTACATCGAGATCCCCCTTTCCTCTTAATCAAGAGGATGTGGAGGGCCCATTAGCTATTATTGTTGCCAGTGGACATGCCCCTATGAGTCTTGTGGCTATGGAACCTAACCCTATGAATGGCTTGAGAAGGCCTACCTACTGAACCTACATTTGAACTAATAGTTCTTGTTGCACTCCTCTAGGATAACATGGGCTATCTCCTACGGGCGAGGATGGTGATATCATATAGAGTCCTATAGTACATGGCCTCACTTTGGAGGGCCTACATTGCATAAATGTGTTGATCCAAGGGAATAAACTACCCCTACCTAGCAGCATCCAACTACTATTATTTTCCTCTCTCTTGGTCATGCTCAAATGTAACTTGATCTAATTATGCCTCAAGCTACTACTGACATGTAACCTCTACATCTCTCTCCATGGTTCACTGAGTTGCATTTTGAGTTCATATCTATCTTTTCAATATCTGTCATGCTCATGACATGCCTAATCTTTCTCCTGAAGAGTAACACAAAGCCTTTGATCATTGAGTCCCCACCTCTTAAACCTCATGTTGGTGGTATGGCAACCACTATATGTCCCTATCCTAACACCTATACGATGGGAACCTCTACCTTGACCCTCTATCTTTGTCAATGAAATATCTCTGTCTCATCCCCTCAATGTTTCCATCCACCAAATGCACCTCCATCAGGATATGTGAACCTCAAAGGTCTACGAGGAACCCCCTAGGTATCATAGTTAGGATTTGTGCTTGGATCAACCTATCCATTTGCCTAGATCCACCAAGCCTAAGACAACTGGTCAAAATGTGATAGGGATATCTATGCCAAGGGAATTGACCCCCAATCTACTATATTTTACAAAGTCCAAACAAACACTACATGGTAATCATTATCAGGTACATCTTTATACTCCCCAAATTGTCTCCTAACCCTGTCATGTAAATATCGCTCTAGAATATGCTAAGTCCTATCGATCAACCATATAGTCGACTTGTAGTAGGGTATATGCTCATCATCATCCTCACATGGCTCAATTTGAAGCCATGGACTCCACCTAAAATCAACAATATCATCAATGTTGCACCTCCAAAATTCTAAGTCTCCCATCCAATGTTGCATAAGCATGGTATCATAACAATACACCATGATATAATTGGCCTCTCTATTTGTCTCTTCAATTGGCTTGAGCACAAAAATGTGCTCCCAAGCCTAGATGTGCAATAATGTAACACTTTCTAATAGAATAGTTGTAGATCTATACACCACTTGGTGCATATCATTATATAAGTGGGTTAGGATGCATGGACCCCATGCAAGATGCATTCATCCTCCATAATCCTCTCAAGGACTCAGCCCCACCAAACACTAAACCTCCTTAATCATTGATTCAACAAGAGTTGTCCACATATCAAATTGGATACCACAGTAATGGTGTCGCTAACTTGATCGATGTAGTGGCATATGTCTATCTATCCATCGTTGACCTCCACATCATCATCACCCATGACCCTCTCCAAGGCCTCATCACTATGATCAAAATCATACACCTCCCTCTCACCATGGATATGAACCTTGAGTATGTGCCAAACATCCTCCAATGTAACAGTCACCTCTCTAATGGGTAGAAGGAACAATACATTGTATTGGATCTCCATCTCTCAACCAATGCGGTCATCAAGGATAGGTGAGCCCTGATCTTTGACATATAAATGACATAATATAATCTGATTGCACTGATAAAATACAAATTGATATATGTCAGAATCATCATCTAGTCCAAGACCGATGGTCACCACTCTCATGAAAAGATAGGTTCAAGAACAACCTGCAAGCATGTCTCTCACAATGTCAATTTTTTCAAAATTTGCAAAAAAAAACCTATCTGAATAGGCCAAAAAACAAAAGAAAGATTTTGTACAAAAGTAATACTCTCTTACAATAAAAAAGTGAGTCTTTTTTCAAAAGCGTCACTTTCCCAAAACACATGCGAGAATTTTTACAAATGCATCACGTTATGATAGTAAAAAATGTTGCACCATTTTTATATCCTTACACACTTGTTATAGCGTAATGCTTTTGTCAATACAAACACGTCACATCAAGTTACATAAGATTCACTTTAAAGCAAATTTTTTTTTTCTAACTTTAACCCTATATTTAGCTACCTAAAACTACATGGAACAAAGAAGGGTTAATCACATACCAGGGCGCTTGCTTTGGCTGGTCATTTGAACTATTGGACTATGGTGCAGGGCACCTGAATCTTCATGATGTAAAGGGAATCCAATGTTGGTGTTTTGTGTTTAAGTCATGATTTTGTTTGTAATAAGGTCATTTAATACCATGTCATGTGTTTTGAGTTGATTTTGGGTTGCTAGGTAGGTTGGTGAGTCCATTTTGTAAATGTTGCAAAAGTTGCAAAATGTTGTCATGCAACTTTTGCATTTTTGCACTTTTGGGAAGTTGAAAGGTCAGGGATTTGTAAAGAAGTTGTGAATAGTTAGTTTTGGTTTGTATATACTTAAATAGGCCTTGTGAAGATGGGTACGAGGTTCTGGTGGTGATTTCGAAGATTGAACATCAATAAAATTCTATTTTCTATGTTTTCCCATTGGTTTTTGCTGCTACACATGGTGGTACGGTCCTGTACAACCTAAAATTGATCTAAACTCCATTGGAACATATGATGTATTGAGTATTTGTTCAATTTCATTTGGTGTAACCTGATTTCATTAAGTTTGGAGGAATTTAGAGTCAATTTACCATAGGTTGCTTGAAACCCTCATCTAGGGTGTGCTTTGACAGAAAATAATGATTTCCTTCCCATTCCACTAATGAAAAAGCCTTAAAATTGATGGAATGGGGGTAGATATGTTAGGTTTTTTTTTCTTGATGTTTTCAGGAGTAGGGAATGGTGATTGATACAAATTTTTTGATGCCCTAGTTGGAAAAAATCATGTTTTTGGCATACAAGTTGCCTAAGAGTTAGGATTTGATAGAAATCTCTTGAGGAATTGTTTGTAATGATGGGAAATGCTTGGGAAAACCCTATTTTACATTTTTGGAGTTTTGGTTTGAATATTGGGAGCCTAGAATGTGAAAACCCTATTGAGACCTAGTTGAGTGAGCCTAATTAGGCCTTATGTCAAAATAGGGTAGTCAATTTTAAATATTTGTGTTACAAAAGACACCCACCTGTAATTTTGGTATGTGGTCAAATGCATTAAAGGGTATCTAAAACTATATTCAAATTTTGGGTATGATTTTTGGTTAGCAAATTATGTTAGAAAAACCTCATTTTTTGTTCTATAAGGCCTACTTGCAATTTGTGAAGAAGGTAACCTTGTTTGGTGTGTAAATATTTTTATAAAGGATTGTTTGAGTGAGTTTTGATTTTGAGACCCCCTGCTCTACATCAAATTGGTATCAGAGCATAGGCCTGATCCGAAGAAGAGAAGTTGTGTTGAAAGAAGAGAAAGATGCCTCCAAAAGGTAGCACTATGGCTATAAAGATGAATGAAATGGAAGAGAAGACTACAAGAGAGATTAGGAGTTTGAAGGAACTCCAAGATAGGATGATAGCAAGGCTTGAGGCTTTTGAAATAGGTCAGAGGAGAGGTATGGTCATGGATGATGAGAGCGACCTTGAAGAAGAAGGGGAAGAGGAGAATCCCCAAGAAGAAGAAGAGGAAGAGTTGGATCCTGATGAGCAGAGGATGGCCAAGCTACTAAGAGTAGTCAAGGTAGATAAACACAAGGTAAAGATGGATGCACCTATGTATGGAGGTAATTTTAATGAGGAAGAGATTTTGG
Source organism: Sequoiadendron giganteum (assembly GCA_007115665.2). NCBI lineage: Eukaryota > Viridiplantae > Streptophyta > Pinopsida > Cupressales > Cupressaceae > Sequoiadendron > Sequoiadendron giganteum. The sequence continues at coordinate 339,133,160 of CM021101.1, read as the reverse complement.
ATTGGATTGCAACACTTGATAATTACTTTGAATGTGAGGATGTTTTAGAGGAACAAAGGGTAAGGATAAAAATAAATTTGCAGGATCATGCCCTATTATGGTGGGATTTTGATAAAATTGAAAGGAGGAAGAAAGGCAAGTCAAAAATTGTCTCTTGGGGAAGAATGGTGGAAAAAATCAAGGGAAAGTTTCTACCGAGTGATTATGCAATTCAAATGTATAAGAAACTTCAAGGTCTGAAACAAAGAGAGATGGATGTTGAAGCTTAGACTGATGAGTTTTATAAGCTAATCATAAGAGCAGGTCACATGGAGGATGATGTGGAGAAGGTAGCTAGATATCTTAGTGGGTTAAGATTTGACATTCAAGATGAGTTAACTTTGGAAAATCCAAGAACGGTTGATGAATACTATCAAATGGAAATTAGGGCTGAAGAAAAGCTAAAGAGAAAGAAAAAAAAAAAAAAAAACCAGGGGAAGAGGCGAAAATTCCAGAGGAAGAGGATCATTTTCTAATGCAAGGAAGTCATATGAGAGCCAAGAAGATGCAAACAAAGTCCAAGAGCAAGAGGCAGATCAGATAGGTGGATTTAGAGGAGGTAGATTAGGCTTTAGAGGCAGATTTGGAGGTCAAGGGAGAGGTTCACAAGGATTCATAGGAAGGTGTTACCAATACAAAAAGTTTGGAAATCAAGCATGGCAATGCAATCAAGGTCAAGCCTCTAATTCACATGGAGGATAAAGAAGAGCTCAATTGGTTCAAGAAGATGACAATGAAAGTGTGGGCTCAACATCACACCATGTTGCTCAGGAGTTGGTGAATCACTCATGGTAAGGAGAACCCTCATAAAAACATCAGTAGATAAGGAGCCACCATAAAGAAAGAATCTTTTTAAAACAACTTGTAAGTGCTTGGGTAAGGTATGTAGAGTTGTAATTGATTCAGGAAGCATGGATAATATAGTTTCAATTGAGATGGTTGAAAAGCTCAAGTTGCCTAGAATACCACATGCTAATCCTTATAAAGTCTCTTGGTTGAATGAGGGTCAATATTTTTTGGTAAATGAAAAAAGTTGGGTGGAGTTCAATATAGGAGGGTATAAGGAAAAAAATTATGTGATATACTACCTATGGATGTATGCCATTTGCTACTAGGGAGGCCTTGGAAATTCGATATGCATGCTATGTATGATGGAAGAAGGAATACTTATGAGATAGACAAAGATGGGGTATCTTATACTTTGACACCATTGAAAGTGGAGGAAAAAGGGAAAACCATGAAACCTAATGTGATGATGGTAGGTAGGAAGGAATTCATCAAATTAGAAGAGAAGCACATGAACATTGCAGCCACTCCTAAATCTGAAGACATCATGATAGTAGACATGAAGAATGATTTGATTTTGGAAATCCAAGGTTGGATTAAGGAGTATGTAGCTATGAGGATAGAAGAGGTGTTCCATTCATTGCTTGAAAAAAGGGATGTTGGTCATTCAATTTATGTCATGCCAGAGGTTAGTACACTTGATCAAGTTGTAGTTGCAAGGGCACAACAATAAGTGGAAGAGATGGGAAGCAATGGTGAGAAGGTCAAGGATGAATTGCAAAGGAAAGTGGATAAGTCTAAGCACATGCATAAAGTGAAGAAGAAGGATGAAGGAAATATGGTAGTAGGTAATGATTCTAGTTCCACAAAATTCTTAGATGAAGCATAGGTTAAGGATCATCCATTAAGTAAGCTTCTAAAGTTGGAGCATATTTTAGGTGACAAAGAATTCACAAAGACAAGGGATGATGAATATTTCTACTTTTTGGTCCATTGGAAAGGTTCACCATATGGAGATGTTACTTGGGGGTTATAGGATGGCATGAACAACCATCAATCCATTGTTGCAACTTTGTACTCAAAGGGACTTGAGTCAATTTTTCTCGGGGAGTATGGTGCAGGGCACCTATATCTTCATGATGTAAAGGGAGTAAAGGGAGTCTAATGTAGGTGTTTGTGTTTAATTCATGATTTTGTTTGTAATAAAGTCATTTAAGATCATGTCGTGTTTTGAGTCAATTTCGGGTTGCTAGGTAGGTTGGTGAGTCCATTTTGAAAATATTGCAAAAGTTGCAAAATGTTGTCATGCAACTTTTGCAATTTTGCACTTTTAGGAAGTTGAAAGGTTGCGGATTTGAAAAGTAGTTGTGAATGGTTAGTTTTGGTTTTTATATGCTTAAATAGGCCTTGCAAAGATGGGTACAAGGTTTTGGTGGTGATTTGGAAGATTGAACATCAATAAAACTTTATTTTCTATGTTTTTTCATTGGTTTTTGCTGCTACACATGATGGTATAGCCCTGTATGGCTTGAAAGTGATATAAAATCCATTGGAACATATGATGTATTGAGTCTTTGTTCTATTTCATTTGATTTCACTTGATTTCATTAATTTTAGAGGAATTTAGAGTCAATTTACTATAGGTTGCTTCAAACCCTCATTTAGGGTGTGCTTTGACAAAAAACAATGATTTCCTTGCCATTCCACTGATGAACATGCCTTACACTCGATGGAATGGGGGTAGATATGTTATGTTTTGTGTTCTTGATGTTTGCAGGAGTAGGGGATGGTGATTGATACAAATTTGTTGATGCCCTAGTTGGAAAACTTCATGTTTTTGGTATACAAGTTGCCTAAGAGTTAGGGTTTGATAGAAATCTCTTGAGGAATTGTTTTTAATGATGGGAAAATTTTGGGCAGACCCTGTTTGACATGTTTGGAGTTTTGGTTTGAATATTGGGAGCTTGAAATGTGAAAACCCTGCTGAGACCTAGTTGAGTGAGCCTAATTAGGCCTTGTGTCAAAATGAGACAGTCAATTTTAGAGCTTTGTGTTACGAAACACACCCACCTTCAATTTTGGTATAAGGTCAAATGCCTTAAAGGGTATCTAAAACTATATTCAATTTTTTTTTATGACGTCTGGTTTGCAAATTATGTTAGAAAAGCTTCATTTGTTGTTCTCTAAGGCCTAGTTGCAGTTTGTGAAGAAAGTAACCTTGTTTGGTGTGTAAAGATTTTGATAAAGGATTTTTTGAGTGTGTTTTGATTTTTATATCCCCTGCTCTGCATCAGACTACCTTTGCATAATGTGGTGCTTAAACAATAGGTGGCATAGTGATCAGGTCTCACAAAGGGCTATGGAGGGAAAAACGTCTTAGAGCTCTCAATATCTCAAATCAATGTGTGCAAATGAGGCTGAAATAAAACAAAATGCCTACATATTGTTGGTTTTTTAAAATTACATCTAAATTTTGAACTCCCCTAAAGGGAAACCAACCATTATTCTTAATAAATGTGATAGCTAGTGGCCAACTCAACGAGTAAGGATTTTTAGGCCCTCACTCCTACTCTTCGGGCTCTATGAAACCTAGGAGGGTATTCCTTATTAATTTTAAGAGGAAATTAGTCCTTAAAAGTAACTTTAGACACAAATTGCATTCCTATTTTGACACAACTAAGCATCCTTCACCAAAGGTTTGGCTAGTCTTTGAACAAATTACTAGTTGGTGTTAGGAACAAAGGGGAATTTCAAAGTTACACAATATAATTGAAAGTATTTTAAATGATTTTTTGTTCTCATTACAGGTCTTCTAGTCAGGTGCATTGCTAGATAGTTTATTTAAAATAAATGATAATGAATAGACTAGTGCTTTGTTCATTGGGCAACTAAGTCAAATTATGTAATAACCAGTAATACATAAGCCATTTATTCAAAAATTGTTAGACTATTGTCATACCACATTGTAGCATGCAACTCACTATATTCTACACATAAATTCTTACCAAATCTTATATTCCTCCATATAGATTTATGAGCTTATTCTAGCATTTAATCAACTCATTGAATTGAAGCCAAAAAAAATTCATACAATCAACCAAAATAATTGAAGATGAACTAAAAGACCATTAACCTTTTCATTCATAAGTTGCAATAGAAATTACATAAGAGAGTATCTATATAAGAACTTAGTATTATCTTTCATTTCTACAGCTTACAAAAAACTATTTTAAGATCACTACATTCTTCACTTATACCCTAAACATCCTACTATTTTATCTATCAACATCTATGCTGTATATTTCTTCCTATAGATAGCTATTCACTTGGACCATTCTAAGACTCAAAATTTGACCTCTGTAATCAACCATGAAATCCCTTTTACAGAATAAGGGAGAAATAAGCACTAGGCTGAATTACAATCAAATTTAACTTCATGTCACTTTAATTTCACTAGACTTTAAAAATATTCCCTAGACAATTAAATCATCATTTGCAACATAGGGGAGAAAAAAATATCAAAACTGTTTGTTGGAGAAGTCCACCAGCCTTCCAAAAGGCATCAAATCACAACATCAAAATTTGAACATTCACAACAACCAATAGAGGTCACCATAAACACAAAAAGTAGAAAACAACAAGAACCCAAATCACATACACCCGCCCAAAGAAACATGTTAGCACAAAGGACAAAAATTTGAGCATTAGCTCAGAAAGGGAGTGGGGCACTATAAGAACGCATGTCTAGTTTCGTTATCCAAATGGGAGTGGCCATAACCACCTCATCCTCAAAGTCATTCAAATTACCAACAACTATGAGATGCTGGCGATAGCCGAAGTCAGTTTCATCTTCGCTATTAGAGGGATCATTTTTGAATTCAACGAGAGATTGATGTCATCCCATAAAAGCTCAATGATACTTGTTCTTCCTTGCAGCCTCTCTCTCAGGCTTTTCAACCTTCTTTTCCTTGCCTTTGAATAGCTCCTTAGAGATAATTTGACTCCTTAGATGATACACACGTTTGAGAACTCCCTGTGCAACTTTCCTTTCATTTCTTTCCTTCTTCTTTGGTGTTACAGGAACTTCAGGCACATACTACTCCTCTTTGGACACATCATTATGAGACTCAAGAAGTCTCATGGACCTATGAGCAGGGCTGATAGATATGCTCAATTTACCCATTGTTGATGGATCTTGACTCGCAGAAATACCATCCTCCTACATAAAACAACAAGCTCAAACTCTACAACTACTTAGAAAACTTTGTGCACTCACTCCCAGACTCTCAATTATCACATACAAAAAATGGTGAGAAGAACAAGCAAGAAATCACCAATAAATAGACCAGCTGGAACATGTATTCATTAATGTTCCTAGGGAGCTCACACAAGAGAACCATCAACCTGTTGCTTTGATTTTGAACCTATCATTGATCACACATTGAAATGAATTAATGAGAAATTAACCTGAAGGGTTAATTATGATAGAAAAATTTGCATGCGCCATATACTTTTCCTAATCATATGTCTCAAGTGGATAAACACCCACTTCAATTATATAATTAATCACATACTTAACACCTGATGAAAATTGTTGTGTGATATTACCCATTCTCTGTGGGAATTAATTTTCTCACAATTCTCCACAACAAGATAGCAAGAAGTGATCATGATCAATCCTAAGAATATCAACCCTTATTGTGTGTTGCCTTGAATTCTTGATCCCACATGTACCAACACCTGATAGAAAATATGGTTGCATCCACATGCATCTCCCAAGTCTTGAATGCATGCCAAAGACCAGGTTAAAATTTGGCGACACTCTAAATATCAATGCAACTTCAACCAAATTTGAGTAGCAGTTCATCTCTGCTAAAGTGTATCAGATCCTTTGGAGTGGTCCATGTGGTAGTCACCCACTTTCCCGCTGAAGATGAGAGGTACAAATGGGGCCCTCATGGGATGGCAAGGATTGGTCAGGGTAGTCCACATCATCTACCATCAACAATTGGTCTGAAACCTCACTAGAGCACGCGTCATCATTAAGACCCAGTGGGTCCCTCCATGGATCGACAAATTTCATCGTGCCTGTCAGCCCATGTGAATAATAAGTATTAAAATAAGAACCAACAGGGTGGCGGGGAACGGTGGAAATTAGGCCACGTTGCTCCATAATCACCGTGGATGTACTTTTGGTGTTGTTCGTTGTTTGCATAAGATATATGTCCCACCATAAAGAGGTTACATGTGTCACCACGCTTGTTGGCCTGTGGTAATTGTTCACCCCAATAAATAGTACAAACGAGCTCGTAGGGGACAGATCAGATGAAGACACGTATAGCAGTGCCTGCCATTGATCTCCTTCAAAACCTTGCTTGCTGAATACTTAGAAACGTTGAGTCCATCACTTGTCACGATACATGGCACTCTCCCGCCAACCCATTTGTTTATTTTAATGGAAAAAAAACACAAACGGGCATGCAAGGAATGACTATGATGCTACCACATATCTTATCAACCGCCATTGATTTTAGTTAACACCACCTCTAGTCATCAACAAAGGTAATGGGCCCATCTTAGCATAAGACACATGTCTTCAGCTCACCAGTCCATTTGAATAAAATAATAAGCCAAAAACTAGAACGGGTGTGTGGGGAACGACTCAGATCAACTCGTGACCATCAAATTACCATCATTAAACCTTACTTCTGCACATGTCAATAATGTTAGTTATTAAAACAGGACCACAACTAGGTCGATGAGACTTGACCCTCAAGAAACAAAGACTTACGTTTTTAAACATGAAAATATTCAACCCGACTATGGTAAAAAAATAAAATGACTAACTTGCAGATGGTGATTAACAGATCTAACACAAGGGGCCAGTGTGGACAAAAAATTTTATGGCTCAAGACACAACTTAAGTGGCTGGTAATGAAGTATATAGGTCAATGAAGGATTATAACATTCAACGTTGATGACCATACAAATTTTGAAAAGAGGGTTTTAAACCTAAAACCCTAGGCCCTAACCTTAAACACAAAGCACATAATCATGATAAGGTAAGACACATCAAAAATTCTCAAAAAAATTAGGATCTCTACCACATATGACTCCCAAACCCTAGGGTTTCACCTGCTATAAATTTTTTTAACCTTGGCTATCCATCCTAATCAATTCCTTGGCCTCATAGGACTTAATTTTGTATCCTCTTCTTTGTAGAAATAGTTCATGAGCTTGACCCAAAAATTAATTTTTGTGGCCAATCTCTCGAGGGGGCATCCTACCATCCTTTATCCTTCATCCAGTGGGGCATAGTGGGGCACTAGGTTTTTTTAATTTTGAGCAACATCAGGCCTTTGAAACAACACAATAGGTATATTGTCTCAAAGAGGGGAAAAATGTAGACACCTAAAATTATCTGAATATATCACACAACGTGATTTTTCTTATTAACATCATTTTCCTCATTATCACTTTTTTCCTTATTTAATTAAACAATTTCCAATTATTTAATTAAATTCCTTGTTTTCCTTCATTAATTAAATAATTAGTGTTATTTGATTAATTCATTATTTTCCATCATTTTCTCACTAATTCTCCTATTTGATTAAATAAATTCCAATTATTTAATTAAATTCAATTTCCCTCTATCCACCATGATTAAATAATTTTGATTATTTAATTAATCCTACTTTTCCTCTTTCCCACATGATTAAATAATTTCTAATTATTTAATTCAATAATTTTCCTCCAACTTGCATAAAGAATATTCATTTTTCAAAAAGGAGGATATTCCCAATTCAAATTCAAATATCTTCTTCCCTCCAATCCAAAATATCTTCAACCAATTTTCCATGAAAATAGGGATATTTTGGGTTCTCATGAAATCTCATCCCTTGATCTCCTTGATTTCCTCTCATCCATTGATCGTCAAATTCAATTTCCACCAATGATAAAAAATCCTAAAATATATAAAACAACTCATTCATCCATGAAAATCATTCACACTTTTCATAAGCTTGGGCATTCTTGTATTCTTGAGAAAATCATGAGCATTTGAGCACCCATTTGTGAATCACATATTTAATTGAGATTTTGTAATCATTGATTATGCATAATTTGAGCAATCCACATCACAAATTATCATCAATCCATAATGAGATTGAAGTTTTGCATGCTTTATTTGGTTTATTTGTCTATGAATTGTGTTTTCACGCCTTTTGATTAAATCTTTGAATTATTATTTACCAATTTAATTGAGTATGGGTTTTTATGATCTTAATCTTATAAGTTTTAAGTGTTTTCTAACTCTAATTGCTTGAACTGTGTTCTCTAATAATCACTCATATTTCCCCTATGATAGTAATCAACTAAATACCTAAACATACAATATTAACCATTTATAATGAACAAAAAAACAACAATCTTATACAACTCAAGGAAAACATAGGGCACTATGCAAACATGCAAAAATAAACAATCATGTAATCACACACACACAAGCACAACATAAGAAACTAAAGTTAGAGAAACCCTTAAAATTGAAAGAAAACTCTTGAAAGAGTGGGAACTAGTGGTACTTGTAAACTTTGACGGTTATGTGGCAATTCTAGTTCTTTTTGAAAATTTGAAATTCCTCAATTGTGTAAGCTAGAGTGTGAAAATCATGCATTAAGGGCTCCTCAAGCTCTATTATTTTCCTAAACCATAGCACTTGTTTAAACCCTTGCACTTTTGTTATGTTTTGTTGTTGATCAGTTACTGAAGTCACCTACCACTTAACTCATAACCTGAGGGTGTCTTTCTCATTTGTGAGTTGGACCCATGCATTAGGCAACTGAGTGATCCCTTTTCATTTAATATTTTATTATATCACTCTAAGGTCCCAAGTCTCCCTAGGCCCCATGGGACACATCAACTTATCATATACCTTCTTTAGTTTAGGGAAGCCTTTGTTTTGTCATTTTCTCTCTTTGTGAATCCCTAAATAAAAATGTGTGTCCTGGTCTTAGTAAAAAAATCATGGGATAATGTTTGGCTACTAATATTTTATTTTATTTCATTGTTCATGACTGAGTCTCCCTATTTCATAGTAGCCTTAAGTTGTTTTCAAGGCATGTGTTGTATATTGTGGGAGATCTAATATTCAAAAAGCCCCTTCCCTCTAACAGATTTTCCCTCATGAGTTAGAAAAATGTTGACATATTTTCAAGCACATAATAATTCTCATTGCAATGGCTAAAACCTTCACTTGGTGATGGTGGGCTAACCATTTTCGTCCTTCAAAACCCTGAAATGCTGCCAAGTATCACTACCACACTTCTTTGTGGAGAGTTTTCCTATTAAGGAGGTTCTTATTTTGTCTTCTTCACCCTTCATGAGTCCCTAAAATAGTGACACATGTCGGTGGGATGAAAAAAGGAGGATGTCACTTCATAGAGGCAATTTCAAATTTTTGCGATCACCATTGAACCTAAGATCCACAGTCCACATTCAAACTTAGTAAATGTCTATCACTGGTTATGTGTTCAAGCATACAAAAACATTAATGGAAGATGGGGTTGCTATCTATCAGATTCATGATGGTTTGGCTTTAATTTCTTTATTTAGTATCACTCAAACCATAATTGCTAAGTTCAGGAGAAAATTTCTATGAAAATTTGAAATGAACGAGGGTTCTTAGCATTATTAGGGAATCTAGTGATCTAAAAATAAGTAAGTATACCACTCAATCTATGCAAATTTAAAGGAAAGGAAGTTGTAGTGTCTCTATTATTTAGTTTTCAAGAAGAATTTAGGATATATACTACCAAAAAAAATTCAAAATTTTGTTGAGAGCGTAGTATTTGTAAAACCCTAGTTTCCTTGTTATAAAACCCTATATCAAGAAAATAACTAGAACATTAAGGGGTCACAAGAGGGGTTTGGATGAGGATATCATTGCACAATCCCTTGGGTCACAAAAGAGGTCAAGGGTGACTATGATGTTAGGAATTATGATTGAAAAACTCTTCAACAAGAATGAAAATTATAGAGATCCCATAATTCCATCTAATGGATATGCACTATTCAAGAACACATATAAGAAAGCCTATGCAAATAGGCCAATTTGCAATATCTAAAATTTTGGATTAGGAAAGATGGTTGTGCTCAATGTGCTCATAAATATGGAGTTGATCAAGGAAATTTTCAGGGCATACAACCCTTCAACATGAGCCCACACTATATATAGTGGATGGGAGGAGTCTCTTGCCTTTGGATAAAGACCATATCTACAAGGTTTTTGATCAAAACCCCAATGCTCAGCTGCAAATCAACTTGGATGTTGTTGGTTTGTTTTACTGTAACTATGTTGATCTTCTAATCTACCTATGGAATTTCCAATTCCAATCAAGGGTAGCTCAAAGGACCTGGACCAACTGATGAGGATTTTAAATACCTCCTATAGTTTGGGCTCTGCAAGACCTGAGAGGGTGATCCCTTAATTTGTTTATAACCTCTGCACCATAATTATAAACAACATTAACCATAACAGATAATCTCACTCAATAGCTCAACAGAATGGGATAATATTGAATAGAATTGGTTTTTCATCAATATCAACCATTTGGAGTGTGAGGTAATCACAACAATACTTCAAAGTAAAAGATATTCATTAATTTTCAATTTGTAGCAAGCTCTGGGTGAATATAAACAAACACTGAATCACAAAGAACAAATGCAACTTAGGTCAGTGCCGTAATTCCATTGGAGGAGTATAATTCACAAATACCTAAGGGTTTACAACAGATTGAACACATAACATATAAGATATTTGATAATATTGCCTTACAATATTAGCAATATGCCACCCTAACTCAATACTACTTAGCAGATCCTTGTACAAAACATATCAACCTACAACCTCATTTAAGAATTTTAATTAATTCCTTGAATTAAAGATAAAATAAGAATTGCACACACCACAATAGTGAGATGAACAAAACAACCCTTGATCACTTTATTCAAAATTCAAATATGCTTGTACACAAGAGAGGCATGAGCTTGAATTTATCAATATGATTCAAATGCTAGTACTGCTATACAATATTATATCTCCATGAATTCCAAACCTATAAAAAAATGATTTAGAACCTAATTTTCATTTTCTCTGTAACTACCAGAATTTACAATTTTCTCTACAACTTCACCTAGACTCGACTAGAAATTTTGAACTTGCTAACCCCGTACTTCTGGCCTTGAAATCCTTCTTATAGAAAATGAAGGAGCAAACAAGCATCGGGCCAAAAAGTACACATGCCACTAGCCAGTTGCACCACCTTGTGAAATTTCAAAATTCAGTTACAATAGATATTCACCCAAAGAATCTTCTTATTTCTTCCCATTTTTCTCATTGTGGATGATTTGATATAGAAGTGAATTTTCAAGAGCACATGCACCTAAACTACCACCAAAAACAAAACTTGAAATTGTTATGAATGCAATAGTTAATTAATTAACTGTTAGCAGTTCCTCCTGCTTTTACTCTTCCTCAATCAAATATGTATCCACCCATCGCTGGTATTCTTCATCACTTGGCCAATTGAAATTGATTACCTCATCCACCTTGGCACTATAGGGTGTATATTTAATTGCCACCTGGTTTGCTTTATTTTCAAAAGATTCAAGAAATGAATTGGTGCTGATGACCTTGTCCATGTAGCTCACTAGTAGATTGGAATCAAAGTCATCACAAATTATAGCAATTTGAGCATTAATGACCCTATTAGCCCGATCCTTCCACTATTGAAGAGACTTGACATTACCTTGCTCATCAATTATATCATACATCAATGTATCACTCCAATCATCAAAATTATTCACCAATTCCTCTATCTTCCTACTCAAGTCATCTAGTAAGGCCTGAAAATCTTGCAATGATTTAACCAATACATGAGTAGGTCTCAATGACTGTGGCCTATTATTTACATCAAATCTTGAGGCTTTATACATCACATCCAAGTCATTGGCTCTAGGCATCCATTTCTTAATCAATGGTATTGCTAATTCTTGATCCTTGTCTAAATTCTTTATTGTACCCACTAATAAAGAATAAGAAGAATGTACACCTGGCAATCTATTATCAACTTTTTCATTTAAATGCTACAAAACTATGGTGATAATTTCCTTTTGCCTCAATTCTACCCTCTCCTCACTATTTTTTAAAGAATCTTTTAGCTTTGTAATTTTTTGCATTAATTGTTTTTTTGTTGGATGAAAAAAACACTCTAGCTCCTCCTCAAATGGTTCTAATGTGGAGCTAAGGGTAGGAGTCTTAGTGGGAGATATTGGTGTGGAAACAATAGATGGTAATGATTTAATCACAACAACACTTGATGATGCCTCTATCTGCCCGTACCTCAACCTTTCCACCTATGTTTGCAGCTCAACATTCCTTTGCTGTAGCATATTGTATTCCTCAATCATGAAATTATACTTCTCCATATAACTCCTTTTTTTAGCTTCTTCTCTTTTTGTTGTTTTCTATGCCAATTTGGGCACATTCATAGTTAAAATTGTAGCATTTGTTGTTGAAGTTTATGAAGCTCTTTTTATTATTAACCCTCTCCTAAATTTAGGGTTAATATATGTTATTCTTGGATTTCTTTTCTCTAAGGCCAAAGCCTATATTTCCAGGGTCTCATACTCCTCACTTAAGGAAAAATCCTATAGAGCAGCCCTGACTTATTCTTTAAAATTCTGGAGGGGATGCTTTGATTTCAAAACAACATTAAAGTCCACTACATCAACAATGTCCCATTCAGATAAGATCAAGACACTAGCTTGATCAACCAATTTTCTCCCTTCTTCTGGAGTGATTTTCTTAAATTCATTCATCAATTCAGCCTTCACTTCATCATCATTTTCATCATCTAACCTGTCAGGTCTCTGAGCTCTTCTTTCCTTGCACTTTTCTTGGTACTCTCCCAATTTCATCCTCCATACCAATTAAAAGAAGGCTGGTGTCTTTACAAAAGTATCATCATCTAAGAACTCCTTGCAAGCTTCCATTCTTTCATCTTGTACACACATTCCTTTTATGTCCAAGTCTGACAGAACCAATTCAACTAGTCATGGAGGGGATGGCATGCCTATCTGCAAGTCTCAGTTTGTAACAATAATTTCATCCCCCACATCTTCCTGGGACTGCTAAATTCTTTTCCTTTTGGGAACTGGGGATGGTGGTGGTGGTGAGGGACTCCTATCTGGTGATGACTCAAGATCAATTATCTTTATAGCTCCTGGTGGCTTGAGATTCGATCTTGGTAGCTCATCCAGTTTCATTACATTTTTTCCTTTTCTATCTTCCTCTTCATCATTGTCATCCCTTACCCTCCTATAGAAGGGCTTGTCTTTTTGGGGTTGGTAGGTTGGCCTTTCTTCCAATTGCTCTGTAACTTGTTCCTGTTTAGAAAAATCCAACCCTAGATTGATTTTCTTTGTCCTTAGAATGTCCATGATTTCCCTGATATCTTTCATCAAAAAAACAATCTTCTTATGAAAAGGGATGAATTCCATCAATGGATCATATTTTGGATCCATCTTGTGTACAATAGCCATCAACTTATCATAGGAAACCTATTTCTCCTTATTCAATTCTTGCCTACTCAAATCAAAATCATTCCTGATTAGGTCCTCGAGAAAATTAAACTCATGAACAAATTTTTCCCCCTTTATTCTTTGTCTGAACAAAGCGAAGAAACCCTCAGGGTCACATTGCCTCCTAGGACCAAGACTTAAATTATACAAATCAAATAATTTCTCAAAATGTACCCATCCTCCCTTTGTAACAACAAAATTAGAGACCACTATATAATCCGAGAAGAGAGTCCCTTTGCCCTTTTTAGTGAGGCTATCTTCATGAATGCAACCAATCTGCCACATTACCTTAGCAAATCCAATCCTTGGTGGCACATTGTAAGGCATGATGTGTGGAGCTTCCTAAAATCCATATACTCTCAAAAAAGTGTTGACTGGATATGGGATGATATCACCCCGATTGTGGAAAATCTTTGAATCAGGTCTCCTCTCCTTGGGCCTAATAAAATCATGCAATTCCATAGGAACCCTGGGTAAATTCACCATCAATCTTGCTCATAGTCTTGATGCAAAACAATTGTCAAACTGTACATAGTTGGCACTTTCTCTTTTATATGAAAGGTTAGCAGTCCAAACTTGTACCGACAACCTTTCTTCATTGACAAATCTATTCAATTTCATTTTCTTAGAGAAAAAATCAATATTCTTGAACAAAACAATATGCATGAGCATAGAATACTAGTAAAAAGGTGTACTTGTGTTATTCTATTGTAGCCTCACTAACCCTTTATTTATTTTTTGAGCTAGGAAAAAATAAAAATCATAAACTACAAAGAAATTTGGATGTTGTATTTGCACCCCCATGAACATGAATTCTATTGGCATCATAGTGTTAGGGCTAAATCCCAATATTTGGTATTGTGAATAAAAGGTAGCTAGGAAGTGTTTAGCAAAAATGTCCAGTCTGAAATGCTCCTGATCAGTAGGGCTGATATGAACTCTTGAACCTCTTGCCTTGGCCAAATGAGGTGGGAGCATCTTAACTCTAAAAAGAGGTTTAATTGTCTGATATTCTTGCTTTATCTTTTCAAGCTCAATAGGGACTAAAAATTCACTGGGTTCAAAAAAATCAAAAACCTGTTGAATTTCCTTTGTGTTAATACTCAACAAAATCCTTCCATCATTGTCCCTGACCACCTATGTGACAAGATCATACCTTGTGGCCACTGCCCTGAGAAAATCCACATCAAGAAACACATTAGGAACCACCAATTTTCCTATGTCATACATCCAACCATTTGAGAATGGGTGGGGAGAATTTATTTGTCCAAACCATTGTCTGAACATTTCCAAACCCTTCATCGGTACCGTAGCATCAAATACATTAAAGCAATTATACACTAACCCCTCCCCAAGGTTTTTTCCTCACTTTAAGACTAGCCCCTTTCTTCTATCATTTGTCGACAATGGTAATTAATCTAAGAAATCATCATACATGTTCCTTTTCAAAAAATCAATTTGGCAGGAATGGTGCTTTGACAGTGCCATCTTGAACAAACTAAGGTTTACTTAAATAACAAACCCTAAAGAAACTAGGGCTTTAAAGGGTACGGAATTACAAACAAGTAATTTGAATTTTCAAACAAATTTTGACTCAATTGTAAACCTAATACAAATTTCAACAATTTCCCAACAATCACACATCAAAATCTCCGATTTAGGCTAAAGTTTCATAAGGAAACGCAAAGTTCAACTTACGATTTTTTATCTTGTAGAAACCCTAATTCCTCACTACAACAGCTTGTGAATTCTTCCTCAGATTTCAAAACTGCTCTGCGAAATTCCTTGAATTCTTTTGTGACAATAAAACAGGGAGACAATTCATTTATTCAATCAAATCAGGCAAGAATATGTCCTATCCGCCATTAAAGCTCACTCGTGCGCTTCACCAACGACTCCAATTGTATTTGATGTAGGTTTTAATATTACCCATTGATCTTTATTTTGGCAGGATCATCTAATGACTACATTTTAATCAATCTGACATTGAATTCCACCATAGAAGATGGCCCATCACCTCCTACGTTGTCAAGGAAATCCACGTTTCTTCTTCCCCTTGATATTACAATCACTAACTAACCTGCAAATTTTGATCTCGTGATAGCGGGAAACTGTAGCTCTCGATCATCAACAATCCTACTCATTCAGACGACTACTAATCCTGACCTTAAACATCGAGCACATGTTTTGCTGAGATTAAAACATCTCTACCCATTTGAAACATGTGCATTTTATACCCGCCTTGGTAACTCGCTAGTTAATATATTAAAGCCGACTTAATATATTAAAACATTCCAAAATGTTCTTTCGGCTTCACTAGTTGTGACAAGTGGCACCCACCTGCGATATCACGATCAATCAATATCCTATGGTGGGGTCATCATGGGATGGTGTGGAGCAGCTAAGATCAAATGACCCCTCATCAATGGTCAAGGTAATTCCCCCTCTATAAAATATAAAACACTTATTAAATTAAATAGGACACAACTAGGTCGACGGTATTCAATGACATGAAGATGTTTTTAAAAGGGACACGGGGTCACCCTAGACTTAGGAAAAATTAAAGTTGACCCCAGGAAAATATAAAAAAAGATTAGAAGGGAACACGACAAGATGGGATGATGGGGCTTAAATTGTTTTAAAGTCCCCCTCAAAAAGTAACTATAAAAAAGAACAAAGCTAGGGTATTAGATATGAAAGTTGGGTTTTTCATGAATACTTGGAAACAAACATAGAACCCTAACCCTAGACCCTTCAAAGACCATTTTATAGCAGAACACCATGGAGAACCAGAAAAATAGGCAAGATCTTCAAATATTGTAGGGAAGATTTTTGAAGTTCCATTAGGTGCTCTAGATAGAGAATCCCAGAGGAACAAAGAAAACTACAGGGTAAAATGGTTGCGTTCCTTTAGGCCTAGAGAGAAATGAAGGGAGTTGCATAGGTTTTCTAGGGGTGATCTTGAGTCCTTTAGCTATGATATTTTTGAAGACTACTTTGTCAAGACCTACATCTCTTTGTGTCAAGTTTTGGGGTTGTACAACCAAATTTAAATGCTTGTTAGCCTAATAGTCCTTGCAGTTGACATCCAAAGTAGGGATGTCTATAAACCATATGATTATGTAGGATATGTTGTAGAAGAGCTGCATAAATCCCTATTCTCATTAAAGATGTATTCAAGTGTTGTATATTTCAAGTGGTACTCACTATTGTGCCATATAATTTTGTTCAATGGATTGCAAGTGTGGTCCCCAAAACTCCAAGTATAGCCAACAAATGAGAAAGGAAGAATATTGCTAGTCAAGGAGTGAAAATATATATGGGATAAGGACCATGACAAGTCTAATTATTTAGTTTTAGAGGAATTATTTGTAAGGACCTTGTTATAGGGTGTTGGTTTTCCTACAAATTCGGGACTGTAAGAGGAAATAATGAGATTTCTAAGGCCAAGGAGCCTCGTTCCAGAGATAGGGATAAACCATAATTAGGGTGATTGTTTTTTGTGTACTAATACCACATTGATAAGAGTATATGCAACCCTTGTAGTACCCCATGTGCTACTAAAAAGTTTACCTAACAAAATTGTCTTTCTTGAGATTATGTGGCAAGTAAATGAGTCTGACAAGAGTCAATTTAGAAACAACAAAAAACATGCTCTTCTCCTAGGTACAATGGATTTTTTGATTTTATGGTCACATCAAGGGAGGGAATGAAGATGATATATATTAAGTTATTCCCCAACATGATGAAAGTGGACAAGGTGAGAAATTATGATCCTAAAAGATTCATACATGGGAAGAGGACCATCTACAAGCTCTCTTTCTATCCCCATGATTTTAACAATGTGGAGGATTTGATCTAGAATTTCTCCTCTGAGATCCAAGTTGCACAAAGGAGGGCCTTATGGGTCAAGATATAGATTGCAGAAAATAAGAAGAAGAAGGCTAATCCTTCCTTCTAGGGATCATTTTTGAACATCAAGGACCTTATAGTCAGAATGATTACTATGTTAGATAATGCCAATCAATTTTTGAAAAATGTACCTATAACTGTTCCAAGCACTTCAAGTCCATCTACTTCAAGAGCTAGCATACCATCAAGTCCCCAAACAGTCACACCACTATATCAAATAGATCCAATGATTGGACCTCTGGTGGACTACCCAATTGGTCCTTATGAATTTTATGGTGAGGCCCTTATGGTACAAGATATGTAGCCCCCTCCAAGGGTGTTGATTGAGATATCCACAAATGAAAAATTAGACATCAAGTTTGAAATAGGTAGGAAAATTGTGGATGATATAAGAGCACAAAATTGTAAGGAATTCTTGCAAGATAATCAATTCATCACCACACAAGAGTAGAAGGAATTTTCCCTTAAGAACAAAGGATAATAATTGTAATAGAGGATCTCAAAATAAAAGTTTCTTTGTGAAGGAAAAAAATGAAATCATCGAGGAGTTTTATAGGAATGTCAAGGCTGAAATGGAAGCCATGATTCCTTAGAGAGGTAGGGAATTGGTAAAAAATGTAGGATGCTTACTACTGCTAGGACAAGACATGTGTTTTTCTATTGTGTTCGATGCAATGAGAAGACATGGAGGTGAAGATTCAATTTTAAATTCAGAAGAGTATGTAGAAGCCTTGTACTTTGGATCAAGATTCCACCCAGGGCATGAGACCTTAGCCATATGGTCCATATTCCCTGAGACAAACAAGCCCCAAGTAATAAATTATCCAAATGAGATCACATGTAGTCTCATTGTAAGAATAGTGGGGGATACAAGTTCTATTCAAGCATCTTCACTAATAGTAAATGCAACCCTTTTTACTGAAGCCATAGTTAAGAAGCTACAAGGAGATCTTGATTTAAAAAATACCTTAAATCAAAAGATGCAACAACAACTCAATATAGTTATCAGGCTATTACAGCCTCTACAACAAATAAGTGAGGCTCAAGTCTCACATGAGAAAAATAATTTGATCATTGAGATCAAAGGATTGAAGGAAGAATTGAAACAAAGAAAATAAGAAGCTAGAGCAGTAAATAGAGAAGTTGTGAAGAAGGTTTCAGACCTAATTGACAACATTTTGGGGTACCCATTATCAAGAATTCTTTCTCAATTGGATATGGGATAGCTAAACCACTCTGAGGAATGCATTTTCTAGCCTTAATAAAAATGGATGAGGCTAAAGTGCTTCCAAGTCGTTTGGTCCCATAGGGTTGATCTATTGAAAATTATTGTCAAAAACCACAATTTTGATAGTGACTTGGTATCTGAAATTTTAAGCAAGTTAGATTTACTGGATGATATAATTAGGCATCATAGCAAATACATAGACCTTATAAAGAGGGAATTGAGTAACTTTGAGGGTTTTGAAGAATTTTATATGCCTCCAATTTTGAATGGGGAGGGCGAGGTAATGCCTTGTAGGGAGTGGAAGTTGAAGTCTGCAAATATTCTCACTCCCATGTATAGTAAGATTAACAAAGAAGGAGAGGTGGATGCAAATAAGATAAAACTATACATTGATTGACTCTCAAAATTAGAATATAGTTTTCTAGGTTTCCCTGGCATGGTGCAAGTTTTGATTGGTGGTGACTACATGTCTCATTTAAAGAGATTCAACAATTTTTTTTCACCAAGGATGGAAACATCAACAAGAAAGACTATAGACATGGAAGAGTAAAGTGTTGCAACTTGGGTTATGTTTCAATCAATCTCTACCAACAAGGTATAATTGTTGTATGGGATTTTTAGGTAAAGAATGTCAAATGTGTCCTATCACCTACAAGAAGTAATTTTGAGAAGATCACTTCCCATATGGTGACTTCAATGCTTCAAATATCTCGAACTACTTTTTAGATGAGTACTTCCTTTTTTAATAAATTTTTGTCCCTTGTACATAGTGTCACCACTTGGTTTTTTGTCTTCTAGTGACAAAGCAATGGAATGGTGATTTTTCTTGTTTCTTCCCTTGTGTCTATAAAAGGGAATTTCAAGCCTCATTATAAGGGTTTTGAATATTTAGTCCTTGTAAGTATTTGTATAGAATAAGGTTTATATAGTTAAGTCCTTTGAAAATATTGAGAATTGTTGTAAATATGAAGGTGTTGTCATTGATGTCAACATGCTTATGTTGTCATTGATCTCAATAGGTTTTTGTTGTCATTGATGTAAACTATGTAGTGGTTGAGAGAGATTGTTGTAGAGGCATGTTCTAATTTTTCTCCACATTTCTTCTAGGTTGAATATCTACTTGTGTGGTTTAGATATGTTGGTTACAAGTGTTCAAAAATGCTATATTCAGAATTTGAGGTGATGGATTGTTGTATTGTTGGACTATTGTTGTCATTGATGTCAAAAGGGTGAACAAGTTATAGATTTGTGATGGATTTTTTGAGAGGATTTTAGAAAGGTTTTGTGCTATATGGAGTATCAACCTTTTGGTTGTCGGCATATCAAGTGTACACAACATATTGTTCATATGGCATCAGACTCAATAGGTCCTATCACCCGATATGCTTTTGTGAGGTCCGTGATATCGACATATAAGCCTACATCTCTATGGATATTAGAGCCAATAGAGGCATAAAGGGCACCCTAATTTTCAATTACTAGATGCCTTTGATATGGTCTGATGGTCTGATGGTCTAATGGTCACTTCATCGGTGAGAGTAAATTCCATCAGCGAGACCTAAGATCTTGTCCCCTCGACACAACAATGAGAAGGTAGAATTCCATAGTGGGACCCAGGTATAATGATGTTGCTGACAGGGATGACGATGCTAGCATGTGGCATGGCAAGATTGGATGCACCGTATTCCACATCCTTGTTGTGGATTACAAAGCATTGACATGGATGATGACAGTGCAAACATGAGGATGACGAGGGGAGTGTGGACCCCAAGTGGAGTATGAAAGCATTATTGGGGTGAGTGAACATCATTGATAGGAAACTTAAGGCTGTCTCCTCGATACATCGATGACCTTCCTATCAGATGGAAAAAGTGACATCGCTAGGACCTTGAAGAAGGTCTCTCTGATAAAATGATAGAAGAATGAATATCGATTGTGGAACCAACCAAGATAGAAATTAATGCATATTAGTGTGACATAGGCACATTGGTAGAACTAGGGATGTCATCCCCCCAACAAAATGATGAAGTGCTAAGTGGGATGATGGTTGACAGATGGAAATGAACAATTGCTTGATATGTCATTTCACATGTTTAACAAGCTATAGATTCATGATGGGTTTTTCGAGAGGATTTTAGAAAGGTTTTGTGCTATATGGAATATCGACCTTTTGGTTGTTGGCACATCAGGTGTACACAACATATTGTTCATATGGCATTGGACCCGATAGGTCCTATCACCTAATATGCTTTTGTGAGGTTGGAAATATCGACATCTAAGCCTATGTCTCTAAGGATATCAAAGCCGATAGAGGCATAATGGGCACCATAACCTCTAATTCCCTGATGCCTCTAATATAAAATGCTTGTCCGATGGTTCGATGGTCTGATGGTGTAATGATCACTTCATCGGTGAGAGTAAATTTGATCGACGGTACCTAAGATCTTGTCCCCTCAACACAACAATGAGAAGGAAACATTCTGTAGTGGGACCTAGGTATAATGATGTTGCTAACAGGGATGACAATGCTAGCACATGGCATGGAGAGATTGGATGAACCGTAATCCACATCCTTGTTGTGGATTACGAAGCATTGACATGGATGATGATGGTGCAAACATGAGGATGATGAGGTGAGTGTGGACCCCAGGTGGAGTATGGAAGCCTTATCGACATGAGTGAAAATAATCGATAGGACACTTAAGGATTTCACCTCGATACAATGATGACCTTCCTATTGGATGGACAAAGTGACATCACCAAGACCTTGAACACTATCTCTCTAATAAAATGATAGAAGAATGAATGTCGATTGTGGGACTGACCAAGATAACACTTTATGTTTATCAATGTGACATAGGCACATTGGTACTACTGGGAATGGAATCCAACCAACAAAATTATGAAGTGCTAAGTGGGACCTGAGTGTGATGATGGTTAACAGATGGCAATGAAAAATTACTCAATATGTCTTTTTGCATCAGTGTTGTGAATGTCATGGTAATGAAATGGATGAAATGTAGGTTATATTCAAATTCACAAGAGAATTGAGAGGAGGGGTGAATCAGTTGTACCAAATTATTTTTTCTTCTGATCTTAATCAATTCCACTTTAACTTTAATCTATTATTAAGTATAAACATGAAATGAAAATAACAAAAAGAAAACACTAGAGACACCAAATTTATGTGGAAAACCCAATGAGGGAAAAACCACGATGATGATTAACTCACAATATAATAGTAATGCAATATCAGATACAAAGGCTCACTGCCAGAGGGCTCATTGCCCAAAAAGGACTCACTATCCAATTACAAAGGCTCACTGCCTATAGATAAGAATCACTATCCAAAAGGAGGCTCACTGCCTACAAACATAGAAATACAATAGAAAATCTTCCACAACAGGTTCCACACATTCATAGCTTGATCAAAGGATTCTACACACCATCAGCTCATTTCTTTCAGGAATCTAACACATCAAAGTACTGCTACCTTAATTCACTTTCACACACTCTACTTTTTGAACTTATTTCACACACTTCACTTCATCTCATACCACTCACATAATTCACAACATCTTGACTTGCCTTTATACCAATTTCAACCTTAGAAATATTCTCAAGGTCGGCTACATATTCTTCCTTTAACAAATTCAAATTAGGTTAGTGACTCAACATTCCCGTGGTGGATATGAATGAGATCAAACCAAACACAAACTTACTTAGGACCCAAACAACATCTTGGATCAATCACATGCTTCCTTAATCGATGCTTATTCTTCATGTAATGTGTAGACACTAGGTCAGCCAAACCTAATGAAAACACCAATGAACTTTGAGGTACATGCATCCACAACAAGATGATCACACATGGATCACATAAAACACTTCACTAGACACTGAAACACCTCTTAGAAACCTTCAGATACATCCGCAATAACTACAACAAATTCCATACATCAAAATCTTTCCAACAGTCCAATAGGAAATGCAGACAGACATAGTAGCTTTGGAACAAGCCTTCCGGAGCACCAAACTACAAGCATGTTTTCCAAAACATAGAGAACATCAATCTTAACCTTCTTCTAGATCCACAAGATCTGATAAAAACAAAAAAAATACTGCGGAGTATAGACATCTCTCCCAGCCCACAAACAAACAGTTCTGC
The DNA here is from genome assembly GCA_007115665.2 of Sequoiadendron giganteum. Classification (NCBI taxonomy): domain Eukaryota; kingdom Viridiplantae; phylum Streptophyta; class Pinopsida; order Cupressales; family Cupressaceae; genus Sequoiadendron; species Sequoiadendron giganteum. Next base: position 339,110,385 of record CM021101.1, on the reverse strand, counting down.
CAAACTGGTTCACACTCCGATGAACACATCTTCCAATCTCTATCAACCCAAAATCCAAAACAAAATATATATTATCCATTGAAGCTCATAAACAATACTACAAATATGTACAGGCATATGATCAACACACAAGAAATGAAAAACACATTACCGGAGCACACTTAGAACACACACACAACACTATCTTCATTATTTGTAATTTTCTCAAAAGCACTTGACACCAACACATCTGCAACACCATAAATATAGCTCCATGTACTCTCAATACTTCCACAATATCTCAACTATACATTTACCACCTGCAAACACTCTAAACTGTGTTGAAATCAATGAAAATATTAATGACAACATCACCAAACACATCCATACTTGCAACAATCTCCCCCTTTGTCATTGATGGCAACACATGATGTGAAAAACTATCAAAGATAGCATACACACTCTTTTGCTTCTTATTTCCTTTATTTTTCAGATTACATAGCTTGCATAACATTCCTACACTCTATTTTCCTTTTCACATGACTCTCTCTTCCCAAATGTAAGTAGGATTTTTCACATTACTCTCTCTCCCCCTTTGACATCAATGGCAAATAATTTTTTTGCATGAAACTTCTGCCATGTGATAGTTTGATCACTCCCCCTTAGGAGTGCACCCACATCTCATACTGCAACAATGATACTCTCTACTCCCCTTGAGGAGTAGACCCTAATCATTAGTCCAGAAAATGAAGAATCAGTAGATTCACTAGACTGATGCACCTCCATGTGCACCTAGTTCAAGGCAGGAGGGACAATAACCTGTAACTTCTCTTGGAGATACTCAAAAGTATCCTTCGGAAGGGCCTTAGTAAATATATCTGCAATATGATCCTTAGTAGATACATATTTGAGCTTGACTTCATTCTCCAACACCTTCTCCCTCAAGAAATGATACTTGATAGAAACATACTTTGTCCTAGAATGCATCACCGAATTCTTTGAAAAGTTTATGTCACTTGTATTGTCACAAAAGATAGGGATATGCTCATCGCATATCACACCTATATCCTTTAATGTTTTCTTCATCCAAATTACCTATGTACAACATGATGCTACTGTAATATACTCAACTTCTATAGTGGACAAAGAAATTGAATCATGTTTCTTTCTCAACCATGAAACAAATATTCCTCCAAGAAATAATTCACCGCCACTAGTACTCTTTTGGTCATCTACATAACCATCCAAATGAACACTAGTGTAGGCATTCAGGGTGAAATGAATATCCTTAGGATACCACAAGCCATAATCCAAAGTCCCCTTTAGATATCTGAATATCCTCTTCAGAGCTATAACATGTGTTTCCTTAGGTTCTACTTGAAATCTGACAACCAAACATATTGCATGCATGATATCTAGTCTAGTAGTAGTAAGATATAGCAGTCCACCAATCATAGATCTGTACATGCTTTGATCAACTTTAGAAGATTCATCATCCTTACTTAGTTTGCATCTAGTCACCATAGGGGTACAAATTGGTTTGGAGTTATCCATTCCAAACTTCTTCAACAATTCTTTAACATACTTAGATTGTGAAATGAATATCCCCTTATCAATTTGATTCACTTGAAGTCCAAGGAAGAAATTCAACTCACCAATCATAGACATCTAAAAATATTTTTGCATCTTATCTACAAATTTCTTGAACATACCTTCATTTCCTCCAAAGATAATGTCATCAACATACACCACAACTATCAACATTATTTTACCTTCAACCCTGAAATAGAGATTGTTGTCTGCGGAGCCTTTGCTGAATCCTTGATGTGTCAAATATCTATCCAACCTTGCATACCATGCTCTAGGAGCCTGTTTAAGTCCATACAATGCATTTTTTAACTTGCAAACCATGTCTGGTTTGTCTAATAACTAAAATCCTTCTGGTTGTTCCATGTACACTTCTTCCAACTCTCCATTTAGGAATGCAGACTTAACATCCATCTGGTACACTTTAAAATCTTGACAAGCAGAAAATTCCAAAAACATCTGAATGGCCTCCATTCTTGCCACCGGGGCAAAAGTCCCTTCAAAATCTATTCCTTCAACCTGTGAATACCCTTTGCATACAAGTCTTTCTTTGAACACTTTGAATCTATCTAAAGCTTGAGCTTTCTCTCTAAGAAAAGTAACCCATGTTATTCTAGAGTAATCATCAATCAAAAGCATTAAATACCCATCACCATTTAGGCTTCCTATTCTTGTAGGACCACAAAGGTCTATATGAATCAATTCTAGCATTTCAGTAGATGATTGTTCTTTTCCTTTAAAAATGCTTCTTGTTTGTTTTCCCAACTGACAATTTCTCCAAACAAAATTGGTAGGATTTGTGATTCTAAGCAGATATCTAACAACTTCTCTTGAGCTAATCCTAATCAGATTATCGAAGTTTACATGTCCCATCCTTCGGTTCCACAACCAACTCTCATTAACTTGAGAAACAAATCACTCACCATCACCACTCTTAAGTTGATAGATGTTTCCATGAGTTCTTCATCCTACTGCCACCATAATTCTGAACCCTTTTTTGATCTCATAGGTGTTATCCTGAAACACAAGATAAGATCCTTTGCTACACATTTGTCCAACACTCAAAATATTATGCCTTAAGCCCTTAACATAATAGACATCATTAGTACTATGTTTTCCATCAATACTAATTGTACCTTTCCAACAATCTTAGCACCAGAATCATCTCCAAACATAACTAATCCTCCATCATACTTTTGAAGTTTAGTAAAATTACTCTTGTCTCCAGTCATATTATTTGAACATCCATTGTCAATTACCCAATAGTCTTCATCTTGTCTAGCATGAAATGTAGTAACTAGAGTACCTTCCATCCCATCCTTCTTATCCTTTGGACTAGATTCCCTTGCACATCTTCCATGGTTAGTGTGAGATGAGGATTTTAGTATGGGCCGATTACGCATGATCCATGAAGAATCAAAGAATATTCATGCCACTAATACTTAAATCTCAACAAGATCATTCAAATGAAAGTTAAACTAAACATTTATTGAAACAAAGCATTCTAAACTATGAAAGAATTTAAAATGTTTACTCTATTCGATTGGAAATTTATCTCATTGTGGAATTGGTGTCGTGTTGATGTGGAACAATGACCTTTTTCCAATTCCATGATTAGTGAGCTTGTTCCAATCGATTCTATTGGATAGAATCGATGAAACAATTGTGATATACGGATGAAAACATGATTTATGCTAAACTATGTAGATATGCATTGCTAAGCTACTCCAAATGAGATTTAAGCTAAAAATATACAAACCCTAATTAAAAACAATCTAAGATGGATGCATGGAAGCCATTAATGGAAGCTTAAAGCTATTATGCAACTAAAAATGGAATAAAAAATACTAAATGTGAGTAAATTATGAGTGTGAGATGGATGATTTTCAACACTATAAGTTTTCTCTGAAAAATATGGATTAGATTCAACAACATAAGTTTTCTCTGAAAAAAATGGATGAGATTCAAGAACATAAGTTTTCTTTGAAAAAGATGGATCCATTTGTCTCCAAATAGTGACCTATTTATAGGAGAGAAATTGAGAAATGGAGAGTTGAGATTAAAAAGATTAATCAATGGTTCAGGATGAAAAGAAGAGGAGGCATGGATCATGGATTCTCATCAACAGATGAGAATGCATGATGGGATTTAATCAAGGCTTCACATTTTCTTCAAATGAAAACACTTTTGACTTGCACACATAGGTCAAAGGTGACTTGTTCAAAAGGTTAAAAGTTAACTTGTAATTCAAGTTACAAGGTAACTTGCATTTGAAGCCAAGTGAAAATATCCCTTTTTCAAATGATGGAGGAATAAGAATATTCTTTTTGAATTTCCTATGGGTGAGGAAAAAGGAATTTTATAAATTAAAACAAAGTTTTAATTGTGCAAAAAGGGAATAAGGAATATTCCATGGGAATATTCCCTTTGATTAGAGGAAAGTTAGATTAATTGTTAATTAAACAAAGTTCAATCACACAATTAGGGGATTTGGAGGAATAAAGTGATTTTCATTCAATTAAATGATTTAATGAATGGGAAAAGGGTGAGATGACATTTAATTAAATAACTTGGGGTTATTTAATTGAACTAGAAGACTTAAGAAATTAAATTAAATATGTTGATTTATTTAATTTAATTAGATGAAATGTTAGCATGAAAGGGGGTTGAATTAATCCAATTGAATGAATTAGGTTAATAGATGCAAATGATGCAATTAATTAATTAGCTACGCTAATTTAATCAATTAAGCAAAAAGATGATGGGTTTGAGGATAAAATGATGTTAGTTAGCCAATGTGATCCATCGAGATATTTTTAGGTGTCTACATTTTTCCCCCCTTTGAAGAAATGTACTCGTTGCATTGGTTCAAAGACTAATGTTGATTTAGATGTTGATATTGATATTGATGATGGTGCAAAAATGGATATCGATGATCTCTTTGATATGTTGATAGCAAAGCTAAAGCTGATTTATTGATAACATTATTGAGGATTCACAATAATGCAAGGTCGATTGTGTTGAAAAACAAGAGAATTCATAGCGAATGATATATCCCAATGATGGTTGATTTGATTGATTTGATCAAGATTTTCTAGCAAGGGTAAGAAAAAAATTCATTAGATGATTTAACATCGATATGATCGAAAGATGGCTGGTTGCTCCCTCAAGAGATCGATTCGAGAATAAAGTGTTTCAATTAGGCTTACGATAGGTGAAAATCAGACCTATGCTTCAAAAGCTTGAGATTTCATGTTGCTTTTGAATCAAAGAGATACAAATTTATAGATTGTTGAGATGAAGATGATATAGATGCCCCATTGCGCCCCAGTGGAAGAGGGATTACTCGTAAAGAGGATGAAAATAGTTCCTAAAAAGCTCAAATGTTGATGTAGATAGATTTCATGATGTATAGACAGTCATCGACTATGGGTAGCCTTATGTATATGTTGATGTAGATCACATAGATTTGATGCTTGGATAGAATTGTTAGTAAAGATAGAAGAATAAGAAGAATAAAATGAAAGGATTGATCATTGATTTTGATGATTTCTTCAAAAGATCCAACAAGTCCATGATCCATCGAGACTTTATTAGAGATGGTGATGAGACAATGCAAGATGCAGGATGAATGCAAGATGATGAGTTTATCACATATTGGCATTGGGATTTTTTGTCATTCCTTATTGTTTGATATAACATATAGACACGATGCATCAAGGTATTGATAAACAGGATGGCATTCTATCCAGTGTAATTGAATTTGAATCAAAAAACAAATAGGATAGTTCTTATTGACATCTTGACATACATAAACCTCATTGTAATGTAAGCTATAAGTTTAAAATATATTGGACCAAAGAATACACAATATTCAACAACATACCCTAAACGACCTTCCTACACATAACTAAGTAAGTATGCACCAAGATTATATTATAGGAATACCCACAAGCACAACAAGCGAAAGATCATGATCGATTCCCCATTCCTTTCTCTCTAAATCATTTTGATAGACATCATTGAGAGGTCCTCAAAATGGTTCATTAAGATAAATCATAAGAAAAGATCAAAGACAAACAATCACTGTCATCTATATCTTTTGCCTTGTTTAATTTAGCTAAAGTGATAACTGATACTGATGCCCATTATAGGAAGGATACATCCTAGGACATGTTGATCAAAGGTTGTTTGATGTTAGGATGATGATGCTAAAATGAGCCACTAATACAAACTTCACTCATGCATTTACCTATGATCTAGACTTGAGATTTTGATAATTAGGTTCTCACTTTATGAATTGCTATAATTGATTTCTATTTTCCTTACCAAAGGGTGAAGGCGGCGATCAATTTATTATGGGTGAGGAATTATTATGGGTGAAAGTGAGATGGGATGGGTGGTTTTGGATTTTTTGGAATATTTCAATGCTTTTGGTATTTTGAAGATATTTTAAGGCTGATTTGGTATTTTGAAAGTTTATGTGAATGTTTTGATGTTTTTGGTTATCTGAGGCTATTTAGGGATTTTTGAATGTTTTCTAATGTTTTTGGTACTTTTTTGATATTTGAATGCTATGATATTTTTTGGAATATTTCAATGTTTAGGGATTTTTGAGGAGTTTCGAACAAGAACCTAACGTAGAAGACCTATCCTAGGGATCTCGAGGGCTGGTCAAAGATAATCCTTGCCTACGTTATACACATAAAGACCACGTAGTTTGACTGAATTGACCTATTAATAGATGAGATATGAATAGTTGATGGAAATGTTAGTTTATTATGAGAGAATCCTAAAGGACTGACCTAGGGTGTCTCGGGGGCACATCAATGATGGCCTTGCCTATGTTCAAGCTCAAAGACCTATAGTTTGACAAGGCAATGTTTTTGGATTTTTAATGTTTTGATCTTTTTATGGATTTGATGTGTTTTAGATGTTTTGGGTTTTTTGCACAATTTTGATGATGTGGACATGGATATGATATCAGTGATCTATTTGGGATTTTGTTGAAAACCAAGCTTAGGATTGATTGATCTAATTAATGGATTGATGATGATAACATCGGCGAGGATACACAACAATGCAAGGATAGTGTTAAGAAAAACGAGGATTGGGAAGGATATCCCAAGATGATGATAGATTGATTGGATTAGATTGATTAAGATTTTGAAGCTTGGTTTGGAACAAAGTCGATTGTAATGATTTGATGGGACCGTGAAGTGCAAGGTAGATTCGACTGATATTGAATGTTTGGATTGATGTTCAAGAAGAGATAAAGTTTAATAGGAAATATCTTCTTGTCAAAATGTGCCATGGGCTAATGATTTGGATTATTTTTTTTGGATTTTGACTTTACAATTTTCTGAATGTTTTTGGATTTTAGCTGTACAAGATTTTACAAATGTTTATTGGATTTTCTCACGAACATTTTACAAATGTTTTTTGGATTTTTGATGAGATTTAAAGGAAAATGATACCTACATCATGATGTTGATGTCATGTTGTGAGATAAAAGACATGGATCAAGAGTTATTTGAAAACAAGAGTGTAATATCCTGGTCCCAGTGTCTAGCAATTCTTCATAATGCAATGGATAACCAAGATAGATAATGTATATGCAAAAAGTTCAACAAAGTTTTATCGTGCTAGATATGGGCTATGGGACTTCACGAGATAAATTGGTAAAGAGCCTATCAAAATTTTGTCATGAGTAAAGTTAAAGTATATGCCGAATCTTTGTCAAGACTAAGATAAAGTGGAATATCTGGATAAATTTGTATTGAATGCATGTAGAGAACATTGGATTTATCATGACAAGGTTGAGATGCTTCTATCTAAGAAGGATCATATAGATGCTCGATTCTACTCATGACACCTGTTTTCCTATTTTTCATCATAGTACTTTCCCAAAGTGCCACCATAGTGGTTTTCATTGGAGGACACTTTTTTTCTGTACTATTTTCTTGATTTTTTTTTTTTGGGAAGTTTAACCCTCATGTTGAACCACCTATTGGAACTGAAGTAGAGGTCACTACCATAACATGTCAACTATATCCTTCTTGAAGAAGCTTCTTTTCTACGATATGAGAACTTGAATGCAATTTTGAAGAACTGAGATTTTCCTTGCTGGTACCGAAATTAACCTTGTCTATGTGTGCACATCATGATATGGTACCTTTAGAATCCTTATGATGAAGAGAAAATACCAACACATGGTCAATGCAAGAATGATATTGTGAATGGAGTGTATGGTGTCATGCATGAAGGAATATGAAATGGACTTGTTGATGGTTTGGAAAAGTTGACTCTCAAAAATTGGGAAGATGAGCAATGATGGGTGGGAATGGAGGTTTTCATGAAATTAGGACCAACCATTGGATATACTTTGTTCCTTTCTTGAGAAGCTTTCTTTTGTATTTGAGGATGCTTTTGATGGATACATTTCCCTTTTTGATTTTCCCCATAGTTTCTTTGACTATGGAGTTTGGGAGGGATGATTTTCTTTATTTTTCTTTGGTATCCATTTGTATTTGGTTTTTCCTTTTTTCTTGAATACTTCATTTGTTTTGATGATCTTTTCCTTGCTTTGATAGGAATTCTTCTTGTTACGTTGGTCCCAATTTGTGTATGATATGATGGCTGAATGCCAACTCAATATACTGCTAGTCGTAGCATTGATAGTATCTTCATCACAAGGATCCTTCTTGCCCCATACGTTGATGTTTGTTCTAGACAAGATTTCCCCCGACGTTGTGAACGTATTATCAATACCTAATCCTTTTCCCTGATAATGTATCCTTTGATCTATAGCCACTAAATATGACCTGTCATGAACACATGATATTTCTATGGGTTCCTACTATTCAGGAATATGAATTGCTTGCTCTGGTTCCATGACATCATTATTGTTGATGCTGCTTCAAAAGATATTGATGCTGACACAAAAGATGTCGATGATGCACAATCCTATTCAGGAATATGAAATATTTTCTTTGATTATATTGATGTTTTAAAAGATGATGATGATTCAAAGGATGTTGATGATGCACAATCACTGTAAGAATCAAGAATCTCGACCATTGTTTGCTCTTGTGTAGGAATATCAAGAGTGGGAGACTCTTGTTTTGGATGAAGAACATCTATATGTCCATCTGAAAGAAACATCTTAGGAGTGATATCGAGGACATATTTGGAGTTTAAAATGGTTTGGAAGAGTTCACTCAAATCTTTTTGGAGCTCTGGGGATAAGGGTTCTTGATCTTGACTCGATTTAGAGTAACTTTCATTATCCTCAAGAGCCTCCTCTTGACAAGATCCTTTGATGGATGATATATCATTGGTAAAATAATATTCACAACCTTTTGTGGGTATGGGTGTAATAAGGGATATTTCTAGCTTGTTTGGAAATTCTTCAATATTCCCAATCATTGAGTCATATGTGGGAGATATATCACAATATGATATCCACTTGATGCCATTATGGTATAAAATAGTGCTAAGCACTGTTGGTGGGTTTGGGATTTGTTTTAAAATAGTATCTTGATGCATATGTGATTCCTCATGTTGTGATGAATAAATATGTCCCACCATGGTATCATGAGTATGGTTTACATTATTTGAGGTTGATGCCTTTCCTAGATCTTTTTCTTTTGTATGGTCAAGCATAGGGTTTGTGTAAATTTTCAGATTTTTGTTCCTAGATTTTGATCGAAATGAATGTCTCCTTATTCAAAAATATCTTCCACTAGAAGTTTTAGTATAATTTTTTTTTATGTGTTATGACCTTTGTATCAGTGAGATTCACAAAAATGATCTTCTCTACAGCTGCGAGGTTTGAATTGTGGCTGTTGATAGTTTGAGAAATCGAGGAGTGAGACAAGATTAGACTGTATAAACCTCTTGAACACATCCTCTATAGGTTCCCCTAAGTGAGTGAATTGTCATTTAGGAGCATTTTTGTTCTTTGTTATCCACGTTGAGTGTTTGTAGCATTGATCATTGGTTGATTATTTGACAGTGACATGTATGGTTGTTGTGTATTCATGGTTTGGGTGTTTGTTTACCTAGGAGTAGTTAAGACCACCTTTGTATCAACAAAACCATCACTAGTAACATTATTGTTCTTGGCCCAATAGTGGGGCTTGTCGTTAAAACTAGTGGATGGGAAGTTGTCTCTATATGATCGTGTGTTTCCTTTTGAGATTAGGGCTCTCTCTATGTTAAGAGCTCTAGGGATAAGCTCATCGTAAGTGGTACTGCATTGCATTTTTAAATGGAAAGATAGATCTAGATCTAGATTTTCTATGATGATTCCCACTTGTTGTTCATCGGGAATGGGTCGCTTGCTCTTACTAGCTCTTTGCCTCCACCATTGCAAGAAATTAGCAAATGATTCTCCTTTGGTTTTTTGAGAGTGTACAACTCTTCTAGACTAATGTCCATGTGGAGATTAAAGGAGAAGTGATCTATGAATTTTTCAATGATTTCTTGGAATGTTTGGATGCCTGGAGGCAATTGAGAAAACCAATCCATGGTAGGACTTGTTAAAATTTGAGGGAAGAGGCACATTAAATAAGAATCATTATAGGCCACCTCCATACACATGACATTAAACTCCTTGATATGTCCACAAGAATTCCTCTCCCTTTGTATTTATCAAATTTTGGGACTTCAAAACTGGGAGGGAATGGTAGCAATGCTATGTTTCGATCGAATGGATATGGACATAGATTCTATATATGGGGCTTCTTTGTCTTACCCATTTAGAAATCCTACATTTCTTGTGATAACACTTTGAGTTGTGATGCTTGATCATCTTGCGGATTTGGTGGAGGAACATATGTTGGGATGATGAATGGGTTGTACACAGGATTCTGATATGATGGCGTGTTGTATTGGGTAGATGGTGAAGGTGATTGAGGTGTGGATGTATATTTTCGTAACATGTTCAAGTTGATGATGTTGTGTTGAGGGTTATAGTAGGAAATTTGTTGTTGTTGATGTTGTTGGGAATACTATTGAGCTAGTAAGGCTTGTTGTTGTTGTTGCACCGTGAGGGCTTGTTGTTGTGCTTGTCATTGTTGTTGCGCTACTAAGGTGGATTGTTGTTGTTGGTGCGTGACTAAGGCTACTTGTTGGGATTGATGTTTTTGTTGCGTTACTAAGGTGACTTGATGTTGTTTCTATGCTACTAAGGCTGCTTGCTATTGTTGTTGTCCTGCTAAGGCTGCTTTCTATTGTTGTTGTGCTACGAGGGCTTTCTGATAAGCTTGTTGTGCTTGCTATAAAGATAAGGCATGTGCTTGCAATGTAGGATCAGGTGGTTGTTGGGACTTTTGTGACGTGTCTTTAGTGTTGATGTTTTGAGTGGGTTTCATATTGTTGATGAGAGGTTGTGGGTTACCTTAGTTCAACATTCCTTGCAAGATGGTGGATTGAGATGGAGGAATGTAAGTTTGAGGTCCCATTTGATTTTTCATGGTGAGAGGGACTGTGGGGAAAGATGATGATGCCATTGTATATTGAGATGTTAATGACATATTAGGACCTTGAGTCCATTGATTAAACAAGTTTCTTTGACCGATGCCTTGAGGATTTCGTTGTCGTATATGAGGTGGGATCAAGGTATTACCTTGGTTGATGGGATTCGTAACCAAGGTGTTGTTTTGGTTTGGGTTGATGATAGATGGGTTTGATGTGGATGGTGGATTGACCTGAGTAACTTGGGTAATGATTTGTTTTGATGTATTGATGGGGTTGATGGAACCACTTGTCAAGGGTTGAATTTACGTGAGAGTGTTAACTTGCCATTGTTGTCCTACTTGAGGCACTTAGTTCATATTACCTTGTATATCATTAGGCACACTTGGGGTATTTGTGATGATGGGTTAAGATGGTTGCACTCAAAATGTCGAGATTGTTGTGGCATCATGGAATGTAAGTGGTTTGCCAAAGTTTGGTATCAAAGTTGTTTCTTGGGGAAGGTTGGTGGTTAATGGAATGGTCATTTTGTGAATACCCAAAGTTGTGTTTGTTCCTAGACATGAAGTGGGACCAAGGTTGGTTCCTAGTTGAGTTGAAAGACTAGATGTTAAGTGTTGACTTGGCACAAGGGATGGAGCTGGTTGAAAAATAGATGAAGTCAAGCCATGTGTTAATGATTGTGCAACAAAATATGGGGAAATTGGAGCCACACTTTCTAAGGCTTGATGTTCCATGATTTATTCCCTAGTAAGTCCAAATGGGTTATTCATGACGTCTTCAATCTCATATGATCCTGATGGAGATGAGGGTTGTTATGAAAAGGTGAATTGACTTCTTGGATCAAATTCTTTAGGATTGGGATCACTTGAGGTGAATGGGACTTTGGTTTTCTCCATAATTCTCTTGTGTTGTGATCTTGTTGTAACCATATATTATGGGTCACCTATGGGGGGGTTGTGTTGAGATTTATAATGTTTTAACTCTCTAGTTGACTCAAATCTAGGTAGAAGGGATTCTCTAAGTATTTTGGGAGTGATGATGATAATGGGGGATGAAAAGGTGGATGATATGAAGAGTGATATTTGCAAAAATTTCAGGACAACATTTTTGGCTTGAGTTTGATGTTTTGATGTTGGATAAAGGATGTTTATGAACTTGAAAAATCTTTAGGGTAGACTCATGACCTTCAATATAAAACAGTTCAAGGTTGATAAATAACTTAACTAAGTGCATGGAAAAGGATTCATTTCACATACAAAATAGCTAAGTTAGTGTTTGGGGTTTGATTGATGTTCAAGTTAAAAAGGTGTTGGTGTATTCAATTTTTTTGCAAAGTTTGGTGAAGTGAAGGATGAAATTTGATGAAGGGGTGGATAAAATGTTTGACCTAATGTTGACCTAAAGTGAACCTATATTTTCCAAGACCAAGGTAGTGAGAATTTTTTTATACCTCTAAAGTGATCAAACCCTAAGGAGTCAATGATTTTGGAAATGGGACCCAATGATTTTGGTAAAGTGAAACTCAATGATTTTAGATAATATAACTCAATGATTTTTGACAATAGAACTCAATGATTTTGGACTCACTACTTGCAATTTTTTCCTTGTATGATAGTGGGCGTAAGATCAGGTTGTTCAACTGGTGCGATCGATTGCCAAAATGGTCATGTGGGGTTCAATTGTTTCAAGTTTATCTTGCGTAAGTGAATTGATTTAAAGAAAACTCATCTTGATTATGTTTTGAAACTAAATGTTAATTTCAAAAACATCATAACTTTCACAATGTCTATTTCATGAAAATCATGAGATTAGTGCCATAATTGCTTATGTTGTCTTTGGGAAATATGGATAAGATTAAGTCAAGATATTTAGAAATAGCTAAGGATAGAAACCCTTAGGACCAACACTAATATCAAGGATAAATCAAGAGGCACCCATATTTAAACCAATTTTTTTGAAATTTTGAAGATCTAGTGGATGTTTGTTTTTGGAATGTTTTGGAACCAAGAAATGTATCAAAATGACTCACAATAATTTACAATCGTAGGTTTGAAATGGTTATACTTTGTTGAGTTCCCACTTAGATTTCTCCAAACACTAAACAATGCGAATAGATAGAGATTTGGCAACACTGGCTCCCCTCCACATCACACACTTCTTGGGACCACCAAATCTCAAAATACATAAAATATGAAGATCAAAATGATTAAGAATGTGGGACGACTTCAGAATGACTATTCTTGCACCAACAAGTATTAAGGGATTTTTTAGATTTCTAAACAAAGGTTCGTAATAGGGGCTTCCAGATTAGGCATGTAATGATAAAATCCTTGTGAGAGGTCTCCCAACCCTTAGAACAAGGGCTTTACACATCATCAAGATTCTAGGAGAGAGCTATCATGTACCACTTCCCATTGATCATAATTTTCATTGTAACCACACATTTATATCACGGTTTGGAAGAGCTTGGATTTAGCTCGTTACTACTTGGGTCATTCCATTGGGGTGATTAATTTTTCCCACCAAGGCATACCCTCTAAAGATCAACAATAGCAAGGAAGTTCATTTGTAGTTCAATCACCTAAGTTGCATAAAGAATTTAGGGGGGAGCACACACAATGCCTTTCCTTCACACTCGCATGATTGTTCAATTTTAGCTCCAAATCAAAATGTGTAGATAACCTTTTAGACAACCAATGTCACCAAAATTATTTTGATTCTCAAGATCACCATGAAGTGTGAGAGAAGTGCTTACACATATAAATGACACAAGTTGCAAAGTAGACTACAAGTCAAATCAAATACTTGTTCATTTTAATCCTTAAAGCAATGATGAGTTCTTTTTATAGAATTGAAACCAAGTGTGAATTTTCTTGTTCAATTTTAAGCCCAAAGTTAGATCATAATATGAAAGCTCAATTTTAATTTTGTTTGAGCATTCATTTTAAGACCAAATTGAAATCTAGTGAGGTCCTAAAAAAGAAAGCATAAAGCATGAAAATTGGGCTATAATTTCCCCAAAGCATTTAAATGCTTGTTACAATTATAGAATTTAAGATAGAAGAGGATTTCTTCATTTCAGCTCCATGTCTTTCAAGCTATAAAACCTTGTTAGTCTATCAACCAGAACACAGTCATACACATATTAGCAATTAGATAAATCAAAGAAATTAAAGAACATGTTTGAAAAATAATTGAAAATTTTCTTACTAGAGCAGGGCGGCATTGAACATAATAGTGTTACAATTTGAAGTATGGGCATCGCTCTGTAGTAGAAAAATGAGCATGATAGCACCAATATTTAGCATGGCATCACTGCTAACAGTAGTGTTGTGATTTAAAATTTGAAAGCATCACTCTAGTGAAGTCGGGTGTCGCCATTTAAATTATTTGATAACACATGATTAATTCAGCGTCACCAGAATTAAATGGTGTCAGTGCATTAAATTAGCATCGCTATTTCATATCTAGTGGGTGTTGCTATATGGTGACGCTCTATAGAGGGAATCACTATTTGTAATCTGGGTGTCATTGCAACCTGCAAACCATCAAATAAACAAAATTTGAGCTAAAAAATTGTTAAATTAATGGTATGCCCTCCTTCTAGTGTTAGAATGTGAAATGAGGATTTTAGTATGGGTCGATTACACTTGATCCATGAAGAATCAAAGTATATTCATGCTACTAATACTTGAATCTCAACAAGATCATTCAAATGAAAGTTAAACTAAACATTTATTGAAACAAAGAATTTTAAACTACGAAAGAATTTAAAATGTCTACTCTAATCCATTTGAAACTTATCTCATTTAGGAATTGGTATCCTGTTGATGTGGAAAAACAACCCTTTCCCAATCCCATGATTAGTGATCTTGTTCCAATCAATTCTATTGAAGAGAATTGATGAAATAGTTGTGATATATGGATGAAAACATGATCTATGCTAAAATGAACATGATGCAAGAGTTAATATAACATGAATGCTAAAAGATGTAGATATGCAATTTCTTAGCTACTCCAAATGATATTTAAGCTAAAAAGATACAAAGCCTAATTAAAAATAAGCTAAGATGGATGCATGGAAGTTTAAAACTATTATGCAACTAAAAATGGACTAAAATATGCTAAATGTGAGTAAAGTATGAGTGTGAGATGGATGATTTTCAACACTATAAGTTTTCTCTAAAAAATATGGATTAGATTCAACAACATATTTTTTCTCTGAAAGCGATGGATGAGATTCAACAACATAAGTTTGCTCTGAAAATGATGGATCCATTTGTCTCCAAATGGTGACCTATTTATAGGAGAGAAAATGAGAAATTGAGGGTTGAGATTGAAAAGATTAATCAACGGTCTGGGATGAAAATAAGAGGAGGCATGGATCATGGATTCTCATCAACTGATGAGAATTCATGATGGGATTTAATCAAGGGTTCACATTTTCTTCAAACAAAAAACACTTTTGACCTACACACATAGGTAAAAGGTGACTTGCTCAAAACGTTAAATGATAACTTGTAATTCAAGTTACAAGGTAACTTTCATCTGAAGCCAAGTGAAAATATCCCTTTTTCAAATGATGGAGGAATACGAATATTCTTTTGGAATTTCCTATGGGTGAGGAAAAAGGAATTTTGCAAATTAAGACGAAGTTTTAATTATGCAAAAATGGGATGAGGAATATTCCATGGGAATATTCCCTTTGATTAGAGGAAAGTTAGATTAATTGTTAATTAAAAAAAGTTTAATCACACAATTAGGGGATTTGGAGGAATAAAGTGATTTTCATTCAATTAAATGATTTAATGAATGGGAAAAGGGTGAGATGACATTTAATTAAATAACTTGGGGTTATTTAATTGAATTAGAAGTCTTAAGAAATTAAATTAAATATGTTGATTTATTTAATTTAATTAGATGAAATGTTAGCATGAAAAGGGGTTGAATTAACCCGATTGAATAAATTAGGTTAATAGATGCAAATGATGCAATTAATTAATTAGCTAGGCTAATTTAATCAATTAAGCGAAAAGATGATGGGTTTTAGGATGAAATGATGTTAGTTAGCCAATCTAATCCATCGAGATATTTGTAGGTGTCTACAATTAGCAGACACATATTTATTTTCCAAGGCTAAAAACAAGCATTCATCTTTATCCTCCTCAACATCAGATTCATCATTAAAAATTCTAGCGTCTTCTCTAACATAATACAATTTCTTGAACTTCCTATCATTTTTGTCTTTATAATTATTATCTTTGTTCTTCTTGTGTGTAACTATATTTGGACATCTTGATGCATACTAGCCAATATTTCCACAACTAAAACATTTAAAAGGTAACATACCATTGTACTTACAGATACCTTTCTTCAATTTATTTGTAAAGTTTTCTTCCAACTCTTTTGAACCATCACTGTCCGGATCATCCTGTATCTTCATTGCTTTAAAGGCTATTTCAACTTTCTCCTTTTCTCTTCCAAACTTCTTCATCTCAAATGCAATGAAGGTGCCAAATAACTATTCTTTATTAAATGTATTTGGATCATATAATTCTTCAATAGCAGAGACCTTGTCACTGTAACACTTCAGTAGGGTCATCAAGATTTTCTCTATTACATCTTCATTTTCCATGGTACCACCCTGATTTTTGATTTTATTTATGGTAAGTTCAACTCTCTAATAGTAGTTTGCAATATATTAACCTTCTTCCATTTTCAAGTTCTCAAATCTAAGCTTTGCTATTAGCTTCCCTGATAATTTGACTCTATTATTTCCTTCATAAATATCTTTCAAATTTTCCCATACTTCATAAGTAGTGCCTAAAGAGATAAATTTTGTCCATTCAGTTCTAGATAAGGCACTAAAGATATCATACCTTAATTTTTCATTCTCCTCATTGGAAAAAATCTCATCTACAGAAGAAGGAACACTAGCCAGTTCAACATACTTTGTCTCAATAGATTTTAAAGTCTTGAAACCAAGAGAGATCAAGTAACCTCTCATTTTCTCCTTCCAGTCACTGTAGTCAGCTCCATCAAAAATATGGATTTGAAACTTGTGTGCCATCTGATCTACCTCAAGAAGTTAAGCTCTTCTCAAAGGAACCAAAGCTTTAATACCAATTGTTGAAATACACAAGACAACTGAGAGGTGGGAGGGTGAATTAGTTGAACCAAATTACTTTTAATTCTGATCTTAATCAGTTCCACTTTAAATTTAATCTATTATTAAGTATAAACATGAAATGTAGATAATAGAAAGCAAACACCAGAGACACCAAATTTATGTGAAAAACCCAATGAGGGAAAAACCATGGTGAGGATTAACTCACAATATAATAATATTGCAATATCAAATACAAAGGCTCACTACCCAATAAGGACTCATTGTCGAGATACAAAGGCTCACTACCTAAAGATAGGACTCACTATCTAGAAGGAGGCTCAATGCCTACAAACACAAAAATACAATAGAAAATCCACCACAATAGGTTCCACACATTCACAACTTGATTCAATCATTGCTGACACCATCAAATCACTACTTTCAGGAATCTAACACATCAAAGTACTGCTGCCTTAATTCACTTTCACAGACTTCACTTCATCTCATACCACTCACATAATTTGTAACCTCTTGACTTTCCTTTATACCAAGGTCAACCTTAGAAACATTCTCAAGGTTAGCTACATATTCTTCCTTTTACAAATTTAAATTAGGTCAGCAAATCAACATTTCCGTAGTGGAGAAGAATGAGAGAGGACCAAACATAAACTTAATTAGGACCTAAACAAAATCTTGGATCAATCACACTCTTCCTTAATCAATGGTTAATCTTCATGTAACGGGTAGACATAAGGTCAACCAAAAATAATGTAAACACCAATGAACTTTGAAGTTAGCTCATCCACAACAAGATGATCACACATGGATCATAAAACATGCTTCACCCATATTGGAACACCTCTTAGAAAACTTTAGATACATCCATAACAACTGCAACAACTTCCATACATCAAACTGTTTCCAACAGTCCAACTAGACTGTGCAGACACAAATAGTAGCTATGGAACAAGCCTTTCGAAGCACCAAACCACAAGAATGTTTGCTAGAACACATAGAAAATCAATCTTAACCTTCTTCCAGATTTGCAAGATCTAAGACAAACCACTAGAAGATTGCAGAGTAGAGACATCTCTCCTAGTCCACAAAAAAATAGTTATGCCAAACTGGTTCACACATATTCCAATCTCCATCAACCCAAAAGTCAAAACTCAGTATATATTATCCATTGAAGCTCATAAATAATACTATAGATCCAAACATGCATAGGATCAACACAAAAGTAATGGTGATCACATTAGTGAAGCACACTCAAAACACACACAACATTGTCTTCATTATTTATAATTTTCTCAAAAGCACTTGACATCAACACATCTGCAACACCATAAATATAGCTCCATATACTCTCAAAAATTCCACAATATCTCAATTATACATGTACCACCTGCAAACACTCTGAAATATGTTGACATCAATGACAACATTAATGAAAACACCACCAAACACATCCATACTTGCAACAAGTTGTGGGCCTGATTAGATAACATGGCAAGCATATCGGTGGGAGTTTGAATGGAGTCCTAATGACAGAGCGATATGATAGATCGATGACAGTGGTTTAAGTGACCAATTATCCAACGGTAAAGGTTTAAAGACACTACAATGAATGCTGATCACCTGATCAAGGCATGAAGGAATAGATTGATGACCAGAGTTCAAATGCAGAGATATGAATGACTATGACAAGTGTGAATGAGGGTTTCGACTTGTAACCAAAATGATAATGAGAATTAAATGATCTATCTATTTCAACAACAATTGTAATGAGATTTGATGCATAGGGTGAAAGTTTAGATGATCACAAAGATAAGAATCAAGATCAGGCCATATTGATAGGAGAATACATTAAATGCACAATCAGATTTTAGTTTTTGACAAAGAGAACAAAGGAAAATTCTTTGTATGAGAAATAAATGTTGTGTGGCTCGATGCATAAATAACTTTCTTGTGAGGTTTACAAGTGAAAGAAACCCTAATGGGATGCAAGGTTTGATCTGGCCGATGTAGTTGATCTTGAGGTAATAATTGTAGGTTGGGAAAGAAGGAAGACAATCAAGTATTGCATATATGTTTGAGTCTGAATGAGTGTGATGTTAGCGAGTGAACAAAGTGTTGAACAAAGAGATGTACAACTGAGAATATGGTAGAGAATAGAGTGTAAAGTAGAGGAGAGTGAAGAACAAAAGTATGTGTTGCTAAGAGTACAACTACAACAATAGAGTGTAAGTTGCAATAAATTTGACATTCTATTGTATGTATTGATGCATCTCAGGTTTATGTAGAACCACTCATATGCATATTTGAACTTGTAATTTTGCAAGAGGTTGTAGCCTTCATTTACATTGAGTTGTAGCTAAGATCGGGGTGTTGTAGCATCCTTGAAGTTGTTACTTCTGAAATAGGGAGTTGAAGCTTCCTTGGGGTTGTAGCCCTAAACATTGTAAGTGAACTTTGATGCTTGTGAGTCTAGATTAGGACAATATATCCTAGTAGCATTTCTCACCATGGTTTTTCCCATCTTGGGTTTTCTACATATATCTAGTGTTATGTGTTGATCTTTGTTGTGCTTGTGGTTATTATATCTGTTAGTACTTAAATCTGCACATTTGAGTTTAAGGTTGAATCTGCAAAAGTTTTTTTGAACTAAATTTTTTTAATATCTACTGATTCACCCACCTCTAAGTAGATCATTGTGTTCTAAAAATTGGTATCAGAGCCCTAGGTTCCCTAGGGGAAGCTTAACCAACTCAGGAAGATCTTGGTTAGGTGAACACAATGGAATTTTAGGAAGGCTCAAACAAGCCACCTAGGTTTGATGGAACAAACTATCTTAAATGGAGCTCATTAATGGAAGGATACTTAGTTTTTCTTGGAACTGAAGTTTGGGCATGTGTTGAAACCCAATATACTATTCCTATTGATATTGCAATAAAGAATATTCATGAGGACAATAAGAAAGCTTGGTTTATTATTATGAACAATTTGTATGACTTTGTTCATAAAAAAGTTATGCATTGTAAAATTACTTATGATGTCTAGGAAAAATTGAAGAAAATCTATGAAGGTGACACCAAAGTGAAGTTGGAAAAGTTACAAGTGCTGAGAGAAAAATTTGAAGGCTTAATGATGACCGAAGAAGAGAAGATCGCATACTATCTTCAAAGAGTTGATGATGTGGTAAATTCCATTAAAGGATATGGTGTAGATTTGAAAGAAGAAGATTTTGTGTTGAAAGTTCTTAGGTCCATGACAACTAAATATGATGCCAAGATTTCTGCTATCAAAGATGGAAGAGAAATTGATAAACTCGGTCTTGATGAGGTGCATGTCATAATTACTACATATGAGATGATAATTCCAAGTGCTAAATCATATAGGAGAGAAGCTATATTTAAGGTTGTCAAGAAAGAAAAAGATGAAGCTAATAAGAAGGAAAAAGCCATTGTCATTGCATAT
Source organism: Sequoiadendron giganteum (assembly GCA_007115665.2). Classification (NCBI taxonomy): domain Eukaryota; kingdom Viridiplantae; phylum Streptophyta; class Pinopsida; order Cupressales; family Cupressaceae; genus Sequoiadendron; species Sequoiadendron giganteum. The sequence goes on along the minus strand of CM021101.1, from coordinate 339,089,750 downwards.
GATTATGAAGAAATTGTTGAGATAGAAGCAAACTTCATAAGAAGGCTAAGAAGAGGATCTAATAAGTATAAAGGTAAGCTCCCTTTTAAGTTTTTTAACTATGGCAAAATAGGTCATTTTGATTCAAAGTGTCCATATGGTAAAGAAGATAGTTCCAAGCAAGAATTTGATAGTAGAAAGAAGAAAGAGTTCTACCCTAAAAGAAAGAACTTTGGAAAGAAGAAGAAGAGTTTGTAAATCAATGAAGAAAGTGAAGTGTATGATGCTAGTGATTGTTCGGAAGAGGATCAAGGCCATGCCCTTGTAATGAGAGATGATAGAAGAGAATATCTATTCATGGCTAAACAAACTAGGCATTAGGAAGATGCACAAATTGAGGACTCATATGAAGGAGAAGAGGAGGCATTTGTTGATATTGAAGGAGAACTAATTAGTGCTCTTGAAGATCTTAATGAACTAAGAGACAAATGTGATGATATTAAGAGAGAAAAAAAATCTAAAAAGGAATGGTCAAAAGGAGACTGACAGATTAACACAAGAACTTGAAGAGTCCAATAAGTAGTTAGTAGGACTGCAAGTTCATGTAGAAGAGTTTAAAAGAATTGAGGATGTCATGAAATCTAAATTGCAATCTGAGATGGATAGATGCTTGAAAATTGAGGCATAAATAGTTACCTTAAGGAAATAATTGGATAAGGCCAATGAGTAGATAAAAAATGGACTAATGATGAAATTTGGTACATATATTCTAAATGAATTGATAAGTACAAAAAATCCTGCAAATAAAGAGAAATACTATTTAGGTTTTGAAAAAGGGAAGAATTAATTTATGGATGTCTTTGCAAAAATTTATGAAAGATTTAGAGCAAGAGAAAAATGAATCCCAAGTAAAGAAAGATCTGACAAAGAGGAAGCTCCTAAAGATGAACACAAATCTGATAAAGAAAAGAAATCGGTCAAAGTCAAGGAGGACAACCAGAAAACTCCTGATCAACAAAAGAAGATGCAAAACATAAAAAGAGCAGGCAATGATGGATTCACAAGAGTGCACTACCCAAGGAGGCGTAGACAAAGAATATCACCTCATCCAAATGAAGGAAACTACATGAATAGGCACTCATCGTATTTCAATGGGTATTTCTATACTTGTAACAATTCTAGTCATAGGGCTAGAGAATGCATAATAATTCCAAGGAAGAATACAAATTTTGCAAGAAAGAATCCATTTGCTCCCTTGGTTGATATGAATATAATTTGTTATAGTTACAACAAATTTGGTCGTATAGCTAGAAAATATAGAGCAAGAAAACTTAAAAGAAGCCCAAGAAGATATGGAAGGAGAAAGAGCAGGGCTCTTGCATCACTTGGTCTATGATTTCCCAAATGACTTTAAAATCAAAGGAGCAAGATCTATGGATTATTGATAATGTCTGCTCGAAGCACATGACTAGAGATAAAAAAAGAAACTCATTAAGCTTGAAATGAAAAAAAGGAGGTTTAGTAAGTCTAGGTGATAATAGTGCTATCAAGATTCATGGTAAAGGAATTTTGAGCATAGATGGAAAGAAAAAAACTAAAGATGTACTCTATGTGGAAGGTCTAAAACACAATCTTCTTAGCGTCAATCAGATGTGTGATAATGGATACAAAGTTGTATTTAATTTTGAAGGTTGCAAGATAAGATTGAATGGTAAAAAAAATGTTGAATGGATAAGGAATGATAGTAATCTCTACAATCTATGTGAAGTGGAAGGCCAAACATGTCTAATCAGTCAAGTAGATAAAAGTTGGTTGTGGCATAGAAGACTAGGACATGTAAATTTTGAAAACATGGAGAATATTAGTTGAAAAGGCCTAGTCAGAAATATGCGTAAGATTGCAAAGCCTAATAACATCATCTGTCAAGGTTGTCAACAAGGAAAACAAACACAGTTTAAATTTCCCACAAAGGATTACTCTAGTAAGAAATCCTTGGAAATAATCCATATTAATCTATGTGGTCCAATTAGGACAGGAGATTTTCAAGGAGACAAATATTTCATGCTATTGATTGATGACTATACCAGAATGGCATATGCCACATTTTTGAGGGAGAAGTCTGAAGCATTTGAAGCATTTAAAAGTTATAAGAAGCTGGTAGAAAATGAGACTAGGAGAAGAATCAAATGTCTCAGGTTAGACAGAGATGGAGAATTCATGGAATATTGAGAAGATCATGGAATCAAGTGCCAGTATTCAGCCCCAAGAACACCACAACAAAATGGTGTGGTAGAGAGAAGAAACAAAATTGTGAAGGAGATGGCCAGAGCTATGTTGAATGAGGAAAAGTTGGAAGATATATTTTGGAAAGAAGTAGTAAAAACTATTGTATACATTTAGAACAAAGCACTTATAAGATCTAACAGTGGTAGAACACCATATGAATTATGGTTTGGTAGGCTTGCATCAGTCAAGCATTTCAAGGTATTTGGCAGTAGGTGCTATATTAAAAGAGAATACGAAGAGTTATGAAGATTTGATTCAAGATGTGATGAGGGGATATTATTAAGGTATTCTAGCCAAAGCAAAGCTTACAATTGTTCCAATAAGAGATTGCATAGAATTGTAGAGAGTGTACATGCCAGGGTTGATGAAATTGAAAGTCAGGGTCATCCTAGCATAAACAATCTTGAAATTGAGTTAGATGAGGATGACATAGGTGCATGAGTTGAAGAAGAGGAACAAGAAGAAGAGAATGAATATGAGGTTGAACGTGCTCTTGCAAAATATGTGCAAAAAGATCATCCTACAAATCAGATAATTGGTGACAAGAATGCAGGAGTGTAGACTAGAAGGAGACTTGCAAAGGACAAGGATCAAGTAAAATTTTCTCTCTTGTCTCTGATTGAACCCAAAAAGTTTTGATGAATCCATTAAGGATGAAAGCTAGTTAAAAGCAATGGAAGAGTAACTCAATCAGATTGAAAATAACAAAAATTTGGAATTGGTTCCTAGACCATAAAGCAAGAATGTAATAGGCACAAAATGGGTATTCAAAAACAAGATGAATGAAGATGGAGCTGTGGTTAGAAACAAAGAAAGATTATTGTGCAAATAATATGCACAAGTAGAAGGGATTGATTTTGAAGAAACATTTTCTCCAATTGCATGATTAGAAGCTATTAGAATTTTTCTTGCATTTTCTATGTATAAAGGTTTTAAAGTTTATCAAATGGATGTCAAATCTGCATTTTTAAATTGAAATCTTGAAGAGGAAGTATATATTGAGCAACCATAAGGTTTTCAGCTATCAGAGAATGATGATCATGTCTATAAATTGAGGAAATCACTATATGGTTTAAAGCAAGCACCAAGGGCTTGGTATTCAAGATTAGATCAATATCTACAACAACAAGAATTTAAGAAAGGTTGTGCTGATAGCAATCTGTATCTCAAATCTAAGGGTAAGAAAATGATCATTGTTGTAGTTTATGTAGATGATATTATATTTGGTGGTAGCAGTGATGTGATGTGCAAAATATTTTCTATAAACATGAAAGATGAGTTTGAAATGTCCATGTTAGGAGAAATCATAATTTTTCTTGGTTTGCATATTACACAAACTGATAAAGGAATTTTTATATCACAAACCAATTATGCAAAAGAAATGCTTAAAAAGTTTGGCATGGAGGATTGTAAACTAGTCAATACTCCCATGGTTATTGGCTGCAAATTCTGTAAATCAAATGAGTCACCTGATGTAAATCAGAATTTGTATAGATCAATGATTGGAAGTATACTATATCTAATTGCATCAAGGCCTGATATAATGCAAGCAGTTTGTATGGTAGCTAGGTTTTAGGAAGAACCAAAATAATCACACATCAATGCAGTAAATATAATCTTTAGATATATCAAAAGCACTATTGACTATGGTTTTTGGTATCGTAAATGAAAATATTTCACATTAACAACATATACAGATGTAGATTGGATAGGTAGTATGGATGAAAAAAAGAGTACCAATGGAGGAGCATTCTCCCTAGGGAACAAATTAGTTTCCTAGATGAGCAAAAAGAAAGAGTCTATTACTCTTTCTATTGTAGAAGCATAATATGTTGCAGTAGCTACATGTTGCACTCAAGTCTTATGGATAAAGCAAACATTAAAGGGCATCAAGGTAGAGTACATTGATCCCATTTCGATTCTTTATGATAATTCAAGTGTCATTAATATCTCAACCAATCCAGTGATGCACTCCAAAATAAAGAATATATCAATCAAGTATCACTTCATTGAAAGAAAAGGTTGCAGATAAGGAAGTCAGGATGGAGTATGTTCCCACCAAGGAATAGGTGGCTAATATATTTAAGAAACCCCTTCCTATAGAGCAGTTTCAATACATGAGGCAAAAGATGGGAGTAGTTTATCCCACCTCATATCACTAAACTATAGTGATAGGGCATGCATCCAGAGGGAGCTTCATTGATCAGTTATTCAACCCTAGTTAAGATTAATGTGATCAAGTCATGTAAATTATAGAGTTCAAAATTAGAGCATTTCTAATGACTTGATGGTTGCAGATTTCAAATTTAGAGCCTTTCTTCAGGGGGAGTGTACCCTTTTCCATTGATGTCAAAGGGGGAGAAATTCAATGCTACACAAAAGAGATGAGATGTATGTCATAGGGGGAGTTGTAGTGCTACAATGTGCTAATAAAATTGGTGTAGAGTTTCAGTAGTGCCTAATTGAATAGTTATTTTTCCATCAATGCCAAAGGGGGAGATTGTTGGACTATTGTTGTCATTGATGTCAAAAGGGTGAAAAAGATACAGATTTGTGATGGGTTTTTTTAGAGGATTTTAGAAAGGTTTTGTGGTATATGAAGTATCAGACTTTTGGTTGTTGACACATCGGGTGTACACAACATATTATTCATATGGAGTCTGAATTGATAGGTCCTATCACTCAATATGCTTTTGTGAGGTCAACGATATCGACATCTAAGCCTACATATCTAAGGATATCGGAGCCAATAGAGGCATAAAGGGCACCATAATATTTGATTCCCCTATGCCTTGGATATAAAATGCTTGTCTGATGGCTTGGTGGTCCAATGGTCTAATGGTCACTTCATTGGCAAGAGTAAATGTCATTTGTGGGACCTAAGATCTTATCCCCCTGATGCAACGATGAGAAGGCAACATTATGCAATGGGACATAGGTATAATGATGTTGCTGACATGAATGACGATGCTAGCACGTGGAATGGAGGGATTGGATGAACCGTAATCCAAATCCTTGCTGTGGATTACAAAGCATTGACCTAGATGATGATGGTGCAAACACAAGGATGATAAGGTGAGTGTGGACCCCAGGTGGAGTATGGAAGCCTTATCAGTGTGAGTGAACATCATTTACAGGACACTTAAGGCTATCCCCTCAATACAATGATGACCTTCCTATTAGATGGACAAAGTGACATTGCGAAGACCTTGAAGAAGGTCTCTCTGATAGAACAATAAAAGAATGAATGCCAATTGTGGGACTAACCAAGATAGTACTTAATGCATATCTGTGTGACATAGGAACATTGGTAGGACTGGAGAAGGCATCCCCCCAACAAAATGATGAAGTGCTAAGTGGGACCCGAGTGTGACGATGGTTAACAGATGGCAATGAATGATTGCTTGAGATGTCATTTCACATCGATGTTGCCAATGAAATGGTGATGAAATGGATGACATGTAGGTTGTGGGCCTGATTAGATAACATGCAAAGAATATCATTGGGATTTAGAATAGATTCCCAATGACAGAGTGATATGATAGATCAACGATGGTGGTTTAAGCATTCGATTAACCAATGTACACGGTTTAAAGAAACTACATTGAATGTTGATCATAGGATCAAGGTGTGAAGTAATAAACCAATGACCAGAGCTCTGATGTAGAGATATGAATGGCTATGACAAGTGTGAATGAAGGTTTTGACTAGTAACTGACATGGCAATGAGAATTAAATGATCTATCTATTTCAACAACAATTGTAATGAGATTTGATGCAAAGGGCGGTGGTTTAGATGATTACGGAGATAAAAATCAAGATCAAATTATATCGATAGGAGAATACATTAAATGCACAATCAAATTTTAGCATTTGAGAGAGAGAACAAAGGAAAATTATTTGTATTAGAAAAAAATATTGTGTGGATTGATGCAGAAGTAGCTTGCTAGTGAGGTTTGTAAGGGAAAGAAATCCTAACAAGATGCGAGGGCTGATCTGGATTATGTAGTGGATCTCGAGGTAATAATTGTAGGTTGGTAAAGAAGGAAGACAATCAGGTATTTCATATATGTTTGAGTCTACAAGAGTGTGATGTTATCGAGTGCACAAAGTGATAAACAGAGAGATGTGCAACTAAGAATATAGTAGAGAAGAGAGTGGATAGAAGAGGAGAGTGAAGAATAAAATTATGTGTTGCTGAGAGTACATCTACAATAATAGAGTGTAAGTTTCAATAAGTGTGAAATTATATTGATGCACCTCAATTTTATGTAGAACCAATCATATGCATATTTGAACTTGTAATTCTGCAAGAGGTTGTAGCCTCCATTTGCATTGAGTTGTAGCTCAAATCAGGGTGTTGTAGCATTCTTGAAGTTGTTTCTTCTGAAACAGGGAGTTGATGCTTCCTTGGGGTTGTAGCCCTAAACATTGTAACTGAACTTTGATGCTTGTTAGGCTAGATTAGGACAGTAGATGCTAGCAACATTTCTCACTGTTGCTTTTCCCATCTTGGGTTTTCCATGTATATTTGGTGTTATGTGTTGATCTCTCTTATGCTTATGGTTATTATATCTGTTAATATTTCAATTTGCACATTTGAGTTTAAGGTTGAATCTACAAAAAAAAAAATTGAACTAAAAAGTTTTAATATCTACTGATTCACCCCCCTCTTAGTAGATCATTATGTTATAATATGTACAAAAGAAGTTGTGTTCACCAGTTTGTGAACTCTGTATTACAGAGGTGTTTCAGAGAAATGTCTTTTGTCCGTGTTTCTCTCCAATTGTGTTTTAGGACTTGCGGTTCTGAGTGAGAGTTGATGGTGTTGGTCTCTTGCCCATGTCAGGAGATATCATGGTTTGGTGTTCTAGAAGATGTCCTTCTTAGTTACAATGTGTGGAAGTGTTGTCTAGATGTATTGGGTTTGTACATTCTTCAAGTGAAATTTATTATGAAGGATTTTGTTAGTTTTTAGGATGTTTTTAGATCATGTTTAGTTGAATTTTATTTTTTGAAAGTTATGGATCAATCAAAGGAAGCATGCACTTAAAATTTTAATTATGTTTGCATTGGTAATGACCGGCCTAGTGTTTACACTACATATGAAGTGTATTTGAAGCTTTTGGAAGCATGTTGAGGCATATTAGGATAGATTTGGGTCATATCTAAGGATTTGTGTGGCTTGCCTTCATTCCTATACACCACAAGAATGTTTTGGCACTGACCTAATATAAATTTGCATGTTTGAGGTGCATTTCCAACTTCGAAAAGGGTTTCAAGGTTGAAGACGGTATAATTATGAGTTGAATTGTTGAAGGAGGTTAAGATAGATGCAATGCATATGTGTGTGTGAAGTATATGATGCAAGTGATGTGAAATTAAGAAGAGAAGTGTTAAATTTCAAGTGTTGAATTATTGGATGCAGTGAGAAGAAGGTGTTTGCAATCATTCAAAAAAACCGTGAAGGTGTTAAAGCTATTATGGTGGAATCTTTGTTCCATTGAGATAATTTTCTCTATGTAACATTTCTTCTCTATCTTCTTTTTGTACTCTCCAGTGAGCCTTGGATATGAGCCTTTCTGGATAGTGTGTCATATTCTAGCAGTGACCTTTGTACCAATTTTTCTATTACTTATATTGTGAGCTAATCCTCATTGTGGTTTTTCCCTTCTTTGATTTTCCATGTAAATATGGCGTTCTCTTTTCTGTGGTGTTGAGTTGTTTAATTTTTTGTTATATGCTTTTCATGTTAAAAATTCATAATAGATTAAGGGTTTAATGAATGCATGTGGATCTAAAAGTTAATGAGGGAATTGGTGTTAATGAGGGCATTGGTGTTTTGATTTAGATATGGCTGATTCACCCCCTCTCAGTTGTCTTGTTCAGTCAATAATTGGTATCAAAGTAAGGTTCCTTGGAGAAAAGCTTAACAACTTCAGGTAGATTTGGGATGGTGAACAAGAAGGAGATCGATATGTTTGATGGCATAGACTATGCATTCTAGAAAGTGAAGATGGAAGGATATTTGGTTTACCTTGGACATGATGTTTTGTAAGAAGTGAAGACTAATTACACTATACCTATAAATGGTCCAAGCACAAGTGATGATATCAAGGGCTATGAAACAAATGGTAAAGCAAGGTTTTTTCTTTTGAGTAGTCTCACAAATTTTGAATTAGTTTAAGTTATGGATTTGAAAACTGCTAAAGAAATTTGGGATAAGTTGGAAAGTATCTATGGAGGAGATATTATGGTCAAACAAGCTAAGATGAAGAATCTGAAGACACAATTTGATAACCTGTGAATGTTTGAAGAAGAAAATACCACAAGCTACATGCACAAAGTTGAAAATTTCAATGCAATCAGAGGTCTTGGAGGAAAGGTTAAAGTAGCTAAAGTGGTAAAGAAAATTATTAGAACCCTTGCTGCTATTAAGGAATCTAAAAACCTAGATCAATATTGTATAGATCAATTGTATGGCTCTTTAACTTCTTTTGAGATGAGAGATTTAAGTACTAACAATGGTGCAAACATTGTGACTTCTTTTAAGGTTGATAAAATAGAGGACTAAAGAACTAGTTCAGGAAGATATTGATGATGTGGAAACTAACTTTGTGAGAAGAATGAGAAGAGGTACTAGTAAGTATAAAGGTAAATTACCTTTCAAATTTTTTAGTTGTGGACAAATAGGTCACTATGCTTCAATATGCCCAAACAAATCTGTGAATGACAAAAACAAGGAAAATATAGGTAAGAAAGTTAAGAAAATCTATTATATTAGAGAAGATGCTGGTATTTTTGATGATGATGAATGATTGTTCTTGGTTTTATTAAGATGAATCTATTTATAGTAACTCTGAAAAATGTGTGAAGAAAAGTGCTCTAAAGACAAAGAAGACAAAGATTAAGGTTGAAGGTACTTTGGTATCTTCTTTTCATGTTAGACGAAATAAGAACTATTGGATCATTCATAGTGGATGCTCAAATTATATTATTGGGAACAAGAGTAAGTTTCTTAAACTTGAAAAATATGATGGAGGACTTTTTAGATTTGGAGATGATTGAGGTGCTAAGATTTGTGGAATAGGTTCAAATAGTTTTGATGGAAAGCATAATATTGATGACATTTATTATGTCAAAGGTTTAAGGAATAATCTTTTGAATGTTGGAAAAATGTGTAGAAAAGGATACAATTTTATGTTTTAGGATGATGGATGTGAGATCTGAAAATGGTTTGGAACTATGATTGCTGATGGAAAGAGGATAGATGGAAATGTTTACCAGCTCAATGGTGTTGATGGTCATTTCTTTATGAATCTGATTAATGAAAGCTAGCTATGACATAGGAGGATGTGTCACATAATTTTTGATAATTTGGTAAGGATTAGTTCAGTTCAAGCAATGAGAGATTTTCTAAGGATTAAAAAGCCTATCAATGCTATTTGCAATGAATGCCATATTGGAAAACAAAGAAGAAGAAGTTTCAAGGGAAAAGAACAATCTTCTACCAGATTATTGGAACCTTTATGGTCCTACAAGAGTGAGAAGTCTAAAAGGTGACGTGTATTTCATTCTTTTAATTGGTGATTATTCTAGAATGACATGGGTTACTTTTCTTAGAGATAAATATGAATCTCTAGACATAATCAAAGAATTTAAAGTTATGGTTGAGAATGAAATGTATTTGAATATAAAATTTTTGAGGTTTGAAAGAGGTGGATAATTCACCTCGAGTGAATCTAACATGTTTTGTGAGAATCATGGTATAAAGAGGGAATTGTCTACCACTAGAACTCCTCAACAAAAGGGAGTGGTTGAAAGGAAAAACAAGACTATTCAATAAGTTGCAAGGACTATGATGAAAGAAAATAATCTACTAGAAGTCTACTAGAGAGAAGAAATTCATACTACTATTTACATACTTAGCAGAGTTCAAGAAAAATAAAACAACACAAAGACTCCTTATGAGTTGTGGTATAGAAGGATCCCTACTGCCAAGTACTTTAGAGTGTTTGGAAGAAAATTCTATATCAAAAGAGATGAATAAAACTTAGGAAAGTTTTATTCAAGGTCTGATGAAGGAATATTCCTCGAATATTGTACTAAAATCAAAGCTTATAGATGTTACAAAAAAATATTGAGAAATATTGTTGAGAGTGCAAGTGTCAAAGCAGATGAGGATCTACAAAATTCAATGGTGATAGATGGATATGAATCATACGAAGTTGCTTGTAGAGAAGAGGAAGAAAAAGCTAAGGAACATGAAGCACAAGATGAAGAGGAATAAGTTCAAAAAACACCCCTAGAGCCCCTAAGTATGTGAAGAGAAATTATTTTGAAGAATAGATCATTGGAGACAAAAGAAAAGGTTTGTTGACAAGAAGGAAAACTACTAAAGAAGAGGTAAATTTATGCTTACTTTCTAAATTTCAACCTAAGATAGTGATTGAGGCATGTAAGGATGAACATTGGATGAAATCTATGGAATAAGAGCTTATGTAGATTGAGAAGAATTAGACTTAGGAACTTGTCCCAAGACCAACAAACAAAAACATAATTGGATCTAAGTGGGTGTTAAAAAAAAACTGAATGAGAATAGAGAAGTTGTAAGAAACAAGGCAAGGCTTGTGTGTAAAGGTTGTGCAAAAGTTGGAGGAATAGACTTTGAGGAGACATTTTCTCCAGTGGATAGGATGGAGGCAAGTAGGATTTTTTTTGGCTTTTGCAAAACATAAGGGTTTTAAAGTTTATTAGATGGATGCAAAGTATTCTTTCTTGAATAGAGAGTTGGAAGAAGTATACATGTAACAACCAAAAGGATTTTAGTTATTAGATAAACCTGATATGATTTGTAGATTGAAGAAGGAATTGTATGGGTTGAAGAAACCTCATAGAGCTTGGTATGTAAGGTTGGATAAGTATTTGATACAACAAGGATTCAATAAAGGCACCATAGATAGTAACCTTTACTTTAAGGGGAAGAAAGATCAAATCTTGATTGTAGTTGTGTATGTTGATGACATAATTTTTGGAGGAAATGAAGCTATGTGTAAGATGTTTGTAGAAGCCATGCATAAAGAGTTTGATATGTCTATGTTTGGGGAGATGAATTTATTCCTTGGGCTATTAATTAATCAAACAAATTAATGCATATTCATTTCATAGTCAGAGTATGTCAATGATTTTTTTTGGAATGGAAGACTCCAAACTAGTATGTACCCTTATGGTTATTGCTTGTAAATTGAGAAATAGTGATGAATCCCTTAAGGTTGATCAGTGAAAATATAGATCTATGATTGGTGGATTGCTATATCTAATTGCTACTAGACCAAATATCATGTATGCAATTTGTCTTGTGGCTAGATTTCAAGAAGATCCTATAGAGTCACATGTTGGTGCAGTGAAGAGGATATTTAGATACCTAAAGGGTGCACTGGATCATGACTTATGGTATCTACAAGATACTAATTTCACATTGAGTGCTTACACATATGCAGATTGGGATGGTTGTGTGGATGGAAAAAAATGTACAAGTGGCGGTGTATTATTTCTTGGATGTAGATTGGTGTCATGGCTAAGTAAGAAACAAGATTCATTTTCTTTATCTATTGCAGAGGCTGAGTACATTGTAGCAACATCTTGCTGCACACAAGTATGGTGGATGAGGAAAACATTGAGACAATATAAGTGCAATAAAAATTTAAAAGATTCCAGTGATGCATTCAAGGAAAAAACACATTTCAATTAGATATCACTTTTAAGAGAGAAGGTTGTGGAGAATAAAGTGAAGCTGGAATATGTAACTACAAAGGATCAAATTGCTGACATATTCACTAAAGATCTTCCTATGGATACTTTTGAGTATCTCTAGGAGAAGTTGGGGGTTATTGCCCCTCCTTCCCTAAACTAGATGCATAAGGAGATGCACCTGTCTAGTGGATCTAATGATCTATCCTTTATTCTAGACTAATGTTGGTGGCTATCTCTCAGGGGGAGTAGGTAGTGAAATTTTTGTAGTATGGAGTGAGTGTTGTCTTTATGCAAAGGTTTTTGATTTGTTATAGGATGGTATTTACTCCTAAGGGGGAGTATTCAGATTAGTAAAGGAACAGTGGTGAGAATTTTGTCAAAGGGGAGAACAATGAATTTTTTTTATCCTTTTCCATCAATACCAAAGGGGGAGAGAGAATCATGTGATAAAGTGCAAGGTATCAGGGGGAGAAATTTGTGTATGTTGTCTAATCATTATTGCCAAAGGGAGAGTGAAGCATGTGAAAAAAAATAAGTTGAAAGGGGGAGACAAATATTGTGTAAGCTGTATAATCAATAAAAAAGAAAGGATCATTGTCTTTGATGGTTTTTCACATCTTGTCTTGCCATCAATGATAAAGGGGGAGATAGTTGTAAGTATGAAGGTGTTGTGATTAAGGTCAATATGCTTGTGTTTTCATTGATATCAACTCTGTAGTGGTTGAGAGAGATTGTTGAAGAGGCATGTTTTGGTTTTGCTCCACATTTCTTCTAGGTTGAAAATCTGCTTATGTGGTTCAAATATGTTGGTTACAGGTGTTAAAAAATGTTATATTCAGAATTTGTGGTGATGGATCATTGTATTATTGGGTGAAAATTCTGTAATCTCTTTATAGATTACAAAAATTAATTTCAGCCAGAGTTATGCAAGATGAAATCTCTCCTCTCAGAAAGGGGAGGAACCCTTCTTATTTCTTACTAAAACTAAAGTAAACTATTCTAAAACTTTAAAATATGTACACTACACTAATCATATGGGGGTGGGTCACATTCATGATTGTCTCTTTTTTCAGAGAATATGTTTACAATGTTTCAAGGTTTTGTTTCTTGATGTGATAAACCTTTAAATAAAACCTAAGAAGTAATTTCCAATACCTCTAACTTGTCAAAGAAAATTTTAGGAGTACCAATATGATTAAAGATAAGTAACAAGAAGGCTCATGGAGGCACAAAGTCATTCTGTAGTCTTCAATAATGAACTCCCTAATATAGTAATCGACAATGTAAATGAAGCATAAAGTCTTCAATATACTTCATGAATAGATCTGTGAGAAACATGAACAATTATAAGGAAAAAATCTTATAGATCATTCACCAATATTATCAACAATTTTTTAATTCCAAGCAAAAGGTGTAGCACAAAGTCTACACAAGTCAACTCAAAAGCCTTCCAATCTCAATTAATAAACATTGCTAATTCAATAATAAGATAAAATTATGAGGATGACATAAGAACATTCACATTCATTTAAATTGATCCAACACAAATTTTGGTGTGCAATTTAGCCTTCTTTATTGATTGAAAAATAGTTTCACAATAAAAGCTCAAAGTTTCAAAATTGCTTCACAAATGAGTAGCACTTCGTTGCATAAGACAAAAGGTAAACAATACAATAGAACCATCTCATATTTATAGATGGGAGAAGAGATCTAATCTAGGAAAAACCCTAACTAAATATTGATTTATTCAAAGGTGATGTACATGAATGTAGGAGAACATCTCCGTTTTTACATGTAATTACATTTTGCAAAATGACATGTAAAAATTTCAAGACCTATGCACATAAAGAATAGAGAAAGCATGTAAATCTACCTATCTTTGGAAATGAAAGAATATTTATGGTTTGTTTCTCTTGGCTCATAAGTCTTCACACTTCTTCATGATCTCTTGCATTGTTGTCTCATCTGGTCTAGCAGTATAGTCAATGATTGTGTGAACCTTTGTAACAAACTTCTTCACAGTAGAACAATTATTTTTACACCTATCCAGATGTGTCTTGAGATTTTCCAAAGTTAACTGTACATCACACCTAGTGTCCATTGAATTCAATAAAAAGGATTCATCGTCCTTGTTGGAATATGGTTTTCATTGATATAAAACGTGCAAATCATGCAAGGGAGAATGTTGGCATAATGACAGTGAATGAGTATGACAACAAAAAATCTTATGGTAAATTAGATAGTATATTTGAACTAGGATTCTTGAGATCTTTCCAGTAAGGTATTGTGTAGGTCTTGATGTCAATAGAGATTTCTACATTCATTTGATCATGCTCTCAATATAGGGTTTATTAGTTAAACCCTGCGTGTGCAGGAGTTTACAGTCACAAGTGTTCAAAATGTTTTATTTCATCGTTGACTATGTATCAATAGTAGCAAGTTACTTAAGTGATAACTTAAGTCATTCATTCCATGTTGGTGACCAACCCCATCACCTAGGTTGGTGGTGTCTTGAAGGTGTGATGAGATATCTTTCTATCGACAGTTGTAGTTGATGTTGCTGGATCAGATAGTGCCCACATACCTCATTGAGATATTAGTGGGGTCCACTCAATACCCACAGAGTCAATGGGGAGTGATGGAGATTAATCCATGATGGGTGGATATTGACCATCAATGCATGGTGGGACCTACGAAGGAAACAATTGCAGCTAGTGGAAAGTGATGTCATGATGAACAGATGGAAAAATCAAAACCCACCCCACTAGAATTCTAGTAGGGACCGATCAAGACCTGCAAAGTTAGTGTGGAATAGTGTAGATTATCCCTTGTTGATCTAACAATACATGTAGTGAATCTGGTGGGACTCGATATGCTAACAGATTGTGACAAAGATGAATAGGTGGTGAAGAATGATTACTCGATATGCTAATTCACATCATTGTTGCAAATTAGGTGGCAATGACATGGACAAAAAATGGTAGCAACTCACTAACCCCGCAAGGTTTGTGTGGGCCTATTTTCAAGTTTGCAAGATGAGTGGATTTTTGATGCATGTCCTAGTGGACCTCTCATATGGCAAGCAGTGTATAAACATATCTACGATGTAGGTTTTTTGAGAATTGATCCAATGATGATCATCAGTTGGTGGATATCGACGGTGCAAGTTTAAAGGTAATTGATCTGATAGTTATGTTTTATAGATACGATGATGAACAAGTACCAATGGATCATGATACTAAGAAAGAGATCAACGACCCAGATTCCAAGATCAAGATCTTAAATGGCTGTCTATGTGAATAGGGTTTCGATTGGAAACCAATGTAGAGGGATAATTAATTGGTCCAAATGCACCCAACGACCAATGCAAATGAGATTTGATGCAAAAAATGGTGGTATAGATTGCAGAGGTGATCACATAGAAAATAATCAAGATTAGATCAAATAATAAGAAGAATGCATTGAATGCATAATCAAAGTTTAGGGTTTGACAAAGAGAATGAAGGGAAATTTTCTATAATTGAATTAAATGTTGTATGGATCAATGCATAGGTATCATGATATCTGATTAACCTTATCATATGTCTTGATGACAAAATGTATCTAGATGAACAAGCATCTTGATGTTGAATTTTGCAAGCAAGGGAAACCCTAATAGGATACGAAGGCTAATCTGGATGATGTAGTGGATCTAGAGGTAGTAATTCAAGGTTGGTAAAAAGATAAGACAATCAAGTATTGTATAAGTTTTGAATCTATAAGTGATAAGGTGTGTGAGAAGTCTACAAATGTAGAGTGTACTAAAAAAATAAATATAGAGCTAAGAGTGTAGAGCAGAGGAGAGTGTAGAGAAGAAGAATGTTTAGCTACAATATTAGATTGTAAGTTCTAATAAGTGCAACAGTGTATTGTATGATGCATTTTAGGTTTATGTAGAACCATTTTATATGCATAGCTAAGCTTTAAGTCTTGTAAGAGGTTGCAATATCATTTGAACTAAGTTGTTTCTTAGAGTAAGGGATTGGTTTCTCTTTGGAGTTGTAGCTCCTAAATGAGGGAGTAGGTTCTTCCTCGGGTTGTAGCCCTAAAACATTATAACAAAGATTTAGATTGTGAGGCTAGATTAGGACAGTAGATCCTAGAAACATTCCTCATCGTGGTTTTTCCCATCCTAGGTTTTCCAAATATATCATGTGTTATATGATGTACTATGTGCTTTATTATATTTATGTATCACATGTTTAATATTTACACATTAAGGGTTAAAGAAAGTAGTCTACACAAAAGGTTTTTAAGATGGCTAGAATTTTCATATATTCTAATTCACCCACCCTTTTAGTAGATTGTTGTATTCCAAAAATTGGTGTCAGAGCCCTAGATTCCCTAGGAGAAGCTTAATCATCTTGATTAGGTTCTTGACTTTGTGAACACAAATAGCCAATCAGGAAAGCACCTCCTCAACCAAGCCACCTAAGTTCAATGGAACAAATTATGCCTATTAGACCTCATTAATGAAAGGATATTTGCGATCCTTAGGTTTTGATGTGTGAATGTCAGTAGTAAATGGATACACACCACTTGCCACACCCCCTACTGATTTTGTAGCCAAAGATCACTTTGAGAACAATGAAAATGCATGGTTCACTATCATGAATAGTCTATCTAGGTATGTGCATAGAAAATTTATGTATTGTAAGAATGCACAAGATGTTTGGGATACATTGAAGAATATTTATGAAGGAGATGACAAGGTAAAATTGGAAAACTTGAAAATAATGAAAGATATATTTGAAGGTCTAAGAATGACAGAGGAAGAAAATATTATAGACTATCTTATGAGAGTTAATGATATTGTGAAGTATATCAAAGGATATGGATAGGAGATGAAAGAGGATGTGATTGTATTGAAATTTCTCAGACCAATGACATACAAGTATGACTCTAAGATCTCAACTATAGAAGAAGGGAGAGAAAGTGACAAGCTAAATCTAAATGAGCTACATGTTATATTAATAGCCTATGAGATGATGATGAGAGATGAAGAACCTTATAGGAAATAAGCTACTTTCAAGATTGTTAACAAGAAGGATATTTCCCCCAAGAAAAATAAAGTAAAACTGATTCCATCTGAGGATGATGAGATTGACAAAGAGGAGGCAAACTTAATTAGAAGACTAAGAAAAGGATCAAGAAAATAAAAGGGTAAGTTTCCCTCTAAATGTTTTGAATGTGGTAAAGTAGGTCATTTCACTACTAAATATCCCTACAATAAGAAAAGCAACTCTGAACAAGAGGTAGATGATAAGATGAAGAAACCCTACTACCCTAAGAAAAGAAACTTTTAGAAGAAAAATAAAAGTCTATTCATCCAAGAAGATAGTGATGTATGAGATTGTAATAGCTTAGATGATGAACAAAAGTGTGCCTTTATTGCTAAAGACCGTGAGTTTCTCTTCATGGAAAAAGAGTCCGAGGATTAGAAGAAAGAAAGAGTTGAGAATCTTCCTAAAGATGGTGAAGAAGACAGTGTAGTTGATCTCAAAGGAGAAATCATCTATGCTCTTAATGAGATTGATGATCTTAGAGATGAGATTGAGAAGTTAAAGAGGGAAAACAAGCAATAGAAGAAACTTGCTAAAAAAGAGTTAGATAAACTAAGCAAGGAATTAGAAGAATCTACTTAGAATGTGGTAGATTTGAAGCTAATGTTAGAAGAAGCCAAGAGAGTAGAGGATGCGATTAAGTCCAAGCTCCAATCTAAAGCAGACAGGTGCATGAAGCTTGAGGAAGAGATTTTTACTCTGAGAAGAGATCTAGAAAAGGAAAAAGAGTAGATAGAGAAAGGAATCAAGTTGAAAGTTGGATCAAACATTCTAGATGAGTTACTGAGTTCTTAGAGGCCTAGAACTAAAAAAAATCAGGCTTAGGTTTGGATAAATGGAAAATTTCCTTTGTTGATGCCTCTACAAAACTATATGAATGGTTTATAGTAGAAGAAAAGTCTAAGTTTTTCAAGGAAAATGACTGCAATGAGAAATTTGTAGAGAAGCAGAAAACCAAGGATGAAAAGAAGCCTATCATAGATAAGAAGGATAATAAATCAGATCCCATTCGCCAAGAGAACAAGTAAAGCTTCAAGAGGATTGATGTTGATGGGTTTACTAAGGTGAGAAACTCAAGAAGATGGACACAAACTAGACCCCCTCCTCTAGTACTAAATGCCATGACCAAGTATTCCACATATTTCTATGAATATTGTTATTCATGTAATCATTTAGGTCATAGGGACAAGGAGTGTAGAATCATTCCTAATATGAGTGAAAATTTTGAAAGTAGAAATTCATTTGATCCTTTACTTGACATGAATATAGTCTACTATAATTGTAATAACTTTGGTGACATAGCAAAAAAATGTAGAACACAGTTTACAAAACCAAATTTTCATAATGAGAAAAAGAAGATCTTACCTCTTAAGAAAAACAAAGAATTAGATAATAAGGAGGAGATAATAGAAAATACAGAAAGGAAAACCAATAAAGTGTGGAAAGAAAAAGGAGAAAGCTCCACACAATCATTTATTGCATAAACAACTCAGCATGCCAAGAAGAGAAATCTATGGGTGATAGATAGTGGCTACTCTAAACACATGACTGGAGATAAGATCAAGTTCATCAAACTCAAAAAAAGCAATGGAGGATCTGTGAGTTTGGCTGATAACACCGTAGTTAAAATATGTGGTAAGGGCAGATTAAGTTTGGATGGAAAAAATCCCACAAAGGATGTCTTGTATTTTGAAGGTTTAAAGCATAGCTTGTTAAGTGTGAGCCAAATGTGTGGAAATGGTTATAAGGTCAAATTTTATTTAGAAGGTTGTAAAATCAGAAAGAATGGAAATATATTTGCACAAGGGTTGAGAATCAACTACAATCTTTACAACCTTTCTGAATTAAAAGGTCAAATCTATCTGATTGGACAAGTTGATGAAAGTTGGTTATGGCACAAAAGATTAGGACATATAAACTTTGACAAATTGGTAAGGTGAGTTCAAGAGGTTTATTCATACATATGCCTAAGGTAAAAAAGCTTGCAAACATCATAAGAAAAGAGTTCTAGAAGGGAAAGAAAACAAAGACTAGCTTTCCAACTAAAGAATATTCAGCCACAATGCCTTTACATCTACTTCACACTGACCTGTGTGGACCCACAAGAACAAGAGGACTGAAAGGAGAAAGATAATTTATTCTACTAATAAATGACTATACAAGGATGACATGGGTAGAATTTCTGAGGGACGAGTTAGAAGCATTTGAGAGATTCAAAATATTCAGAAAGATGGTTGAGAAGGAGATAGGAAGAAATATAAAATGTTTAAGGTCAGATAGAGGAGGAGAATTCACATCTGGTGAATTTGTTGATTACTGTGAGGCACATGGAATTAAGAGACAATATTCGGCACCAAGAACTCCACAACAAAAATGGAGTGGTAGAGAGAAAGAATAGAGTTGTGCAAGACATGGCTAGAATGATGCTAAAAGAAGCTAGATTAACTGATATATTTTGGAGAGAAGCAATACATACCAGAGTATACATTCTAAAGATAGTCCAAATTCAAGTACATAGTGATAGTACACCCTATGAATTGTGGTATAATAGACCCGTGTCTATGAAATACTTTAAAGTATTTGGAAGTAAATTCTACATCAAAAAAGAAGATGAAAACTTAGGAAAGTTTGAATTAAGAAGTGATGAAGGAATATTTTTAGGATACTCTACTCGAAGTAATGCCTACAAATGCTATAAAAATAGGCTAGACAAGATGGTGAAAAGTGTCAATGTAAAGATTGATGAAAGTATAAAGCATATCAAGTCTTATCAAGATAATTTTGATGATGCATTAGACTATGAATACAATGTATCAAATGATGATGAGGAACCCGAGGAAATAGAATTTGAGAAGGCCCCTGCAAAGTATGTTGAAAAGGACCATCCAATAGATTAGATAATTGGGGATAAAAATGAAGGAGTTTAGACTAGAAGGAAAATTGCAAAGAACAAAGAACAAGTAATTTTTTCTCTCTTGTCTCAAATTGAACCAAAGAGTTTCTCTGAGGCTAGCAAGGATGAGAGCTATATAGAAGCCATGGAAGATGAGTTAAACTAGATTGAAAAGAATAAAAACATGGGAACTAGTTCCTAGGCCCCAAAGAAAAAATGTGATTGGAACCAAGTGGGTGTTTAGAAACAAGGTAAATGAAGATGGAGCAGTGGTAAGAAACAAAGAAAGAATAGTATGCAAAATTTGAAGGCATTGATTTTGAAGATAAATTTGCACCTATTACAAGGCTAGAAACAATCAAAATGTTTCTTGCATTTTTAGTCCATAAAGGATTCAAAGTCTATCAGATGGATGTCAAGTCTGCATTCTTAAATGGAAACCTAGAAGAGGAAGTTTACATTGAACAACCAAAAGGTTTTCAGCTATCAGAGGATGATGAATACATTTACAAATTAAGAAAGGCATTGTATGGTCTAAAACAAGCACCTAGAGCATGGTATTCAAGATTAGACCAGTACTTGCAACAACAATGATTCAAAAATGGGATATGCAGAAAATAACCTATATTTCAAATCTAAAAGTGAGCACATGATTATAGTTGTTGTTTATGTTGATGACATCTTTTTTGGTGGTAGCAATGATAAACTATGCAAAATTTTTTCTACAAACATGCATGATGAATTTGAGATGTCAATGTTAGGAGAAATATCATTTTCCCTTGGTTTGAAAATTTTACAAACTAATAATGGGATATTCATATATCAAACCAAGTATGCTAAGGAAATGCTCAATAAATTTGGCATGGAAGATAGTAGACCAGTTAGTACCCCCATGAAAATTGGCTGCAAGTTAAGAAAAATAGACGAATCACCTGAGGAAAATCAAATAATGTATAGGTCAATGATTGGAAGCTTGTTGTATTTAATTGCATCAAGGCCAGATATTATGCAAGTAGTATGTTTAGTGGAAATATTTCAGGCAACACCTAGAGAGTCTCATGTCAATGTTGTAAAAATAATTTTCAGATACATCAAGACTACTGTTGACTATGGGCATGGTACCCCAAGAGAAAGGATTTCATTCTAACTGCATATACAAATCTTGATTGGGCAAGAAGTGTGGATGATAGGAAAAGCACCAGTGGAGGAGTATTCTTCTTGGGAAACAAGTTAGTTTCCTAGATGCACAAGAAGCAAGAATTAGTCACTCTATCCACTGCTGAAGTAGAGTATGTGGTAGCAACAACATGTTGTACTCAAGTCCTATGAATGAAGAAACAAATTAAGGACATTAAGGTGGAGTACAAAGAACCTATCTCAATTATTTGTGACAATTCAAGTGCCATAAACATCTAAAGGAATCCAATGATGCAATCTCGAACAAAGCACATATCTATTAAGTATCACTTCATAAGAGATAAGGTTGTAGATAAGTGATTCAACATGGAATATGTTCCCACCAAGGAACAAGTAGCTAACATTTTCACCAAGCCTCTTCCCAAGGAGCAATTTGAATACTTGAGGAAAAAATTGGGAGTCATTGCTCGCACATCATATCACTAGTCTATAATGATGGGGTACATGTCTAGGGGAGTTTCAATAACCTTTCATTCATCCCTGGAAACTGATTAGATAGATCAAGTCAGGTCTTAGTGGGTTTAAAAGTTTCTAACAAATTGATGGTTGTATTATTCCAGATTCTCATCTCCTCTTTGAATTGCTTTTGAAATGTATAGTAATGTATTAGGGGGAGTCTACCCTTTTCCATTGATGTCAAAGGGGGAAAAACTATGCAAATTCTAAAGTATCTGAGCAAGGGGAAGAAGATCATGATCAAATACACATTTGAGAAGGATGAGGACATCAAAGAGGTAGCATTGATTTATGTGTCCAATTGGTGCAGAACCCCTCAAATAGTTACAAATCTCAATTGCTTTAATTTGGTATCAGACCATTTCAATAGATTGGGATGAGCATTTAGTTTTTCCATCAATTACAAAGGGGGAGATTGTTGGCATACGGTTTTCATTGATGTCAAAAGTGAAAATCATGCAAGGGATAATGTTGGAATAATGACATAGAATGAGTATGAGAGTAGTGGATCTGATAGAAAATTAGATGGAAGATTCAAAATAGGCTTCTTGAGAGCTTTCTAGTAAGGTATTGTGTAGGTCTTGATGTCAATAGAGATATATGCATTCATTTGATCATTCTCTTAGTCTAGGTTTTATCAGTTAAACACTACGTGCGTAGGAGTTTACAGTCACAAGCATTCAATTTTTTTTAATTTTGTCATTGAATGTGTATCAACAGTAGCAGGTCACTTAACTAATAACTTAAGTCATTCACTCCACATTGGTGACTGGCCCCATTTCCTAGGTTGGTAATGTCTTGAAGGTGTGATAAGATATATTTTGATCGATGGTTGTGGTTGATGCTGCAGGATCAAATGGTGCCCCCATACCTTGATGATATGTTAGTGGGGCCAGTTCAAGACCTATGAGGTCAGTGGGGAGTGGTGGAGATTAATTAATGATGGGTGGATATTAACCATCAATGCATGGTGGGACCTATGAAGGTAGCAGTTGTAGCTAGTGGAAAGTGATGTCATAGTAGACAAATGGTAGAAGCCTATGCAACTCGCTAGAATTATGGTGGGGCTTGATCAAGAATCACAGGGTCAATGAAGAATGGTTTAGATTATCCCTTATTGATCTGATGGTGCCTACAGTGAATCTGGTGGGACTCAATATACTGATAGATTATGATAGAGATGAATAGGTGGAAAAGAATGATTACTCGATATGCTAATTCACATTATTGTTGTGAATTAGGTGGTGATGATGTGGATAACAAATGGTAGTAGCCCACTAAGCCTACAAGGTTTGTGTGGGGCCATTTTCAAGCTCGCGGGATGAGCATATTTTGGACACATGTCTTGGTGGACCCCATGCATGGAAAGCAGTGTATAAAGAGACCTACGATATAGTTTTTTTGATGATTGTTCTAATGGTGATCATTAGGTGATGTAGATTGACAATGAAAATTTAAAGGTAATTGATCTGACAACTATTTTTTAAAGATATGACAATGAACAAGTACCAATGGATCATGGTGTGAAGAAAGAGATCGACAGCCCAGATTCAAACAAAGTCTATGTGGATAGGGTTTCATTTGGAAACCAATGTAGAGGGAGAATTAATTGGTACAAATACACTCAATGATCAATGAAAATGAGATTCGATGCATAAAATGGTAGCACAAATTGTAGAGGTCATCACAGAGACAAGAATCAAGATTAGATTGAATAATCAGAAGAACACATTGAATGCATAATCAGATTTTAGGGTTTGATAGAGAGAATGAAGGAAAATTCTCTGTAATCGAATTAAATGTTGTATAGCTCTATGTTGATGATGACGTGTAGCTCAATGAATAGGTAGATTTTTGTTGAAGTTTACAAGCAAGGGAAACCCTAATAGGATGTGAGGGATGATCTGGACGATGTAGTGGATCCCAAGGTAGTAATTGAAGGTTGGTGAAAAAGGAAAACAATTAAGTATTGTCTAAGTGTTGAATCTGTAAGTGAGGAGGTGTGTGAGAAGTTTGTGAATGCAAAGTGTACTGAAAAAAGAAATATACATCTGAGAGTGTAGAGTAGAGTAGAGTGTAGAGAAAAAGAATGTGCAACTACAATAGCAGATTGTAAGTTGCAAATAAGTGCAACAATGTATTGTATGATGTATTTCAGCTTTATGTAGAACCATTTTATATGCATAATTGAGCTTTAAGTCTTGTAAGAGGTTGAAATCTCATTTGTACTTATTTGGTGCTCAGAGTAAGGGATTAGTGTATCTTTGGAGATGTAGCTCCTAATTCAAGTAGTAGGTGCTTCCTTGGGTTGTAGCCCTAAAAAATTGTAACAAAGATTACAATTGTGAGGCTAGATTAGGATAGTAGATCCTAACAACATACCTCACCATGGTTTTTCCCATCCTAGGTTTTCCATATATATTATGTGTTATGTGATGTGTTGTGTGCTTGATTATATTTATGTATCTCATCTTTAATATTTGCACATTAAGGGTTAAAGAAAGTGGTTTGCACAAAAGGTTTTTAAGAAGGCTAGAATTTTAATATCTACTGATTCACCCCCCTTTCAATAGACTATTGTGTTCAAACAATCCACTTTTTTTTAATAGCTTCTTTTAATATTTGGACAATATCACTTGCCAGGAGGAATGTATGATCGTCATCAAGAAGTTTCCCCGACAACTCTTCAATTTTGTTTACCATGACAATACAATGTTCTTTGACATCAACTTGCATTTGTTGTACATCACTGATGAGAGTCTTGATGAATCAAGTATGTGGTTCTTTATGGAATCTTTAATCTCCACATACTTTTCTTTGTTGGGAATAACTCCAACTTCCACTAATTTTCTCAATTTTATCTCCTTCAATTTCAACCAAGACTCAAGACTTCCCTCCATCTCCCTTTGCTTAGTAGAAAGTGTATACACTATCTTGTCTAGCTCTAACTTAATCTTGGATATTTGAGCAATCCTTTCTATTGCAATAATCATGAGTTGTGAACCTTTCTTCATTATTCTATCAACCATTTCGCATACAATTTTACCCTTAGAATAATAGTTTTCAACTTTTTGAACAACTAGTTCCTCAATACTCGTCATTTCCATTGGGTGCACATTCTTTGAAGCCCCTATAATTTTCCTCAATACTGAAGCATAGTTATCAACCTTTTCTTTGTACATGTTTTTGGTTTTCTCCATATTATCCAATGTTTCCATCAAAGCATTTAGAGATAATTGAGCATCTTCTTTGGTACTTGCATTTGTGATTTTCCCAAGTTCGATCCTTGTCATGGTATAATCCTCCATGTTGACTCAACATGTAACTTGGAGTGAATTTCTAGCTTTTTTTCCCCTTAGGTTTCAGACGATTTATCTCCTCAAGATCTAATTCATCAGGAGAAACCACCTACTTATTTTGTTTAGATACTTTTGATGCTAACCATGGGGGAAGAGAGAAACCACCACCTTTTCCTACTACCAATTCTTGTGTAGCTGCTAAATCTATAGAAACAACTATTGCAGTCACAATTGGTGTTGTCTCAGTCATCACTACCACTAGATTTTGCAAATTTGATGCATTCTACAATGATTCATTCATGAATTGATTGAATTCAGCTTGTGAGTAAATACCAAAATGATGGTGAAGAAAAAATTGGAATTGATGATGGAGAACCAGAGGAGACATCAACACTCTGCAAAATTGATCCTATAGAAGGAGTAGAAAGAATTGAATGCACTGATGGAGGAGTTTTTAATTTTAGTGCATGCAAACCTGTTGTAGGTGTAGGTGAAGTGGAAAGAGGAGGTCGAGGAGAAGTTGGAATAGGAGGAGTGTGAGGTGTTGTATAAATGATAGGTGATAATGTATGAGGGGGGTTTTCAATGACGTTCTCATGTGGAGCTAACCACATTTCTTCATCATTCCTTTCTTCATCCTCATTACCTTCCCCCTCTTCTTGATCTTCCTCTGATTGCTCATCTTTTCCAAATTCTTCACTTTCACCTTCTTATTCTCCTTCATAATGTTCTAATTCATGTTTATCTTCAAAATCTTTCTTCTCTTCAGTAGCTTGTGTTGTACTCTTCCCACAGGTAAAAGCAATTTTTGGTCCTCTACGTTAGGAAGATGGATCAACACCTACCTTTTCTTTAGTTCAGAGCTCTTGCTATCAACTAGATTAACCTTCTGATACTTCACCCTCAAAATATATCTTGAAAGACTTCAATTGATACCCTCACCTTTGCACCCATTCACCTATGTCTCTCAAAATAGGAGCGAGCTTCTGTCGAATGGAAGTATTCTCTTTTTTAGGCCATTGGATAAGAGGAAAGGGTTTACTTTCAATTTATTTTTCATCATATGCAACATCTAAGATATCACCAAGATCTTAAAAGTCTTTTGGAAAATCTGCCAAGCCTAGATCAATGATCTGTTCTACAGTAAGTCTAAAAAAATCCATTCTCCTGATATCCTCTTCATCCTTGCACTCTTCCCATATGTCCTCAAAGCGATAAACATGATTGTGACTCTTTTTTATTTTTCTCTTTACACCTCTATAATCAAAATGATTTGTATGTTTGTATGTCCTTATAGTCATAATTTTCATTTTTGAGGCTACTAATTTGGATTTTTGTACTCTTTGAATTGAATATCTCCCAATAGAAATTAGAAACCTAATTCCTAGTTTATTAATGGCCTAGTGTTCTTTATGTATTTTGATAAGTTATCTACATAACTCCATTAAGACCCAATTTTCAGAGGGATATCTTTGAAAATATAGGGGAATCTTGTATAATATCCTATCCTTAGGTATGTGAAGGTGGGAAAGGAGTGAAGAAAGCATTGCTCACTCTTTTGAAATGTTTGATACTGCCTCTCAAAGTGATCTTAGAATAGAACTTATGCACTATAACAAGGCTCCTATTTCCTTTCGTAGATAGACTTGGATATTATTTCATCACAATAGTAAAATACACTAGGTATGAAGTCATATAAAACTTCAGGGTAGAATGCACATTGATAAGTTCATGAATTTCATCACCAATTTGTGCACTCCAATCAATGTGAGTTTTCTTCCTCCTGATGATCCTGATGTACTCATACACCCACTCTTGGAAATTTGATGAAATTTTTAGTCCTTTCAATCTGTTGAGAAGAGTAATCATATCACAAACGTCTTCTTTGAAGTCACTGCGTGGAAGATTTTTAGGCCATCTAGAAATGGCGAGCCTTTGAGTTTTCAACCATTTCGTGTTGATCAATAGCTTGGCTTCATTTTGATCCCTGTCATCAACCTCCTAGGCATGTTTAATAGACATGTTTATATACTTCTCCATGGTTAGGACCCTGAAAACTACATCAAATAAATCTGCATCCAATCTCATCATTATTTTCTTTGAAGAATCTCTAACACTTTTTTCATCTCTGACATAGTGTGAGGAAACTTGTAGAACAAATTTTTCACAATGTGTTGCTACCAGAAAAGAAGCTACCTAATGTAGATTGCTATGAACAATGGTCTCTAGATCTTTCTCCAAGGTCTTCTTTTCTGTTATGTCAATACAGTCCTGCATGTCAAGGTGTCCAATCTCAGTATCCTTGATTTCATTAATTTTGAATGTGACAACTATAGGAAGCTATATTCCTTGATACTTATACTTCATCTTATCCCTCTTTATTGAAGAAGGAGACTTATTTTTCATCATTAAGTGCACAAGAGATTATTGATAAGTACCTTTGAAGAACACTTGATAGGAGATTTGAGGATTACTGCAAGGAAACATGGAATTATTCAATGTTAGGAGAATATGCATTTATTGAAAAGTGGGAATGAAAAGAGCCAAGTGAGCACATGGGAGCAGGAAAGTACGAGTAATGGAGTGTGGAAAATTGAGCAAAATTAGAAGGAATAGAGTTCTAAATGCATTTTTGGAGAATTCTAAGTGAGTGGAATTTTTAAAATTTTGTGCAAGGGCACTGTAAATCAGCACCCTTAGATTTTCAGAATTTCACTTTGTCTAATAGCGCTTAAAAATACCACTTTTGCATGCTTGAAATGGCTTAAGAAAATTTATATGCATGAGCGGTCTTTTTTAGCACCTTGACATCTCTGAGAGGTGATATGATGTACTAGCGATAAGGTTTTTTTGCCTCTACATGCTTTGTGAATTTCACTATCATGTACTAGGGCGAGCATTTTTTCCACTTGTGCATTTAAGGGGTAGGTCTATGTTTTGTAGGAGCGGTGATTTTTCTCGGTCCTACATCTGGGACTTGGTGAGGGTTTTCATTCCTGTTCGAGTGAATTTTTTAGCACCTTGAAACATGCCAAAAAATTACACTTCATATACATGTAGAAGCAATAAAAATCACCACCTTTACATGTTGTTGTTAGGGGAAGAATAAATGTAACAAAATCAAATTTTTATGCCTTTACATGAAAGTTTCATCTCATGGATTAGCAACAAAAATGTCTGCCACTACACTTCGATGTTTTGAAAGAATAAAATTTGAAATGACTTACATCTTTGATGAAGATCATCAACATGGCAATGAAGATGAGGGAATAAAGAATCAGCTTTACATGTCAAATGTTTTAGGTTTTGAAAAAGAACTAGGGACACAATGTGATTAAGAAATAATGACGCATTGAGAAAGAAACCTAGGGAAAACAATTGAGAAGAAAAACAAATAGATACAAAAAAGAAACTAAAAAACCAAGCAAAAATTCATAACAAAAATACAAAAAAAAATGTGACTTGACAAAAGATTACAAGAAACTATTGCAAACATTTAAATTGTGAGTTTTGTTAAAAACATAGAGAAAGAAAGAAAGACATATTCGGTGAAACAAGAATACTGCAGATGAATGAAAACCCTAATTGATATTTGACAAAAACTGCAAACAATCCTTAGTAGAATCCTTGCCAAATATTGAAGGGAGCCCTAATACAAGGTGGAAGGAAGAAAGTATGTAAATTAATCATAAAATAAAAGAAAAACGGTTTAAAAATCCATTAAAAATATATTAATGAAGGGTCATTAATGAACAACGAGCTCATTTATTTCTACGTGTGTGGAGGGCGAGAGAATGTAGGGGCGGTAAAAAAAACCACTCCTAAATTTTAAAAAACATGAGAGCAAACTTCAAAATGCAAAAGCAGTAAAAATCATCTCCCAAACATTGAGAAGATGAGAAGGATGTGTAGTGGCATTGAAAATCAGCACTTCTACACTTAAAAAATTTCAAACTGCTCATGTAGGGGCACTGAAAAACAATGCCCTTACATGGGATTTTTTTTTTTTTAACTCTCGCAAATTGGAAATCAAAAAAATATTCATTTTGAAGCTTTTTGAAAAATGACAAAAGATGAGTGCTCCAGGGGATGCTTCGAGGCTCAAGATCACGTATAAAAGAAAATTGAAAATTTCCTCATTTTTTGTGCTTAGAGTGCACATGCCTACAAAATGGAAAAGTTTTGTAGGGGATATCCCATGAATCAAGCCCAACTATATTTAAGGATAATATGTATAGAAGAAGTTATGTTCACCAATGTGTGAATTGTGCATTACAGAGGTGTATGGGAGAAATTTCTTTGCTCCATGTTTCTTTGTAGTTATATTTTAGCACTTGCAGTTTTGAGTGAGAGTTGATGGTGTTGGTCTCTTTCCTATGTCAAGAGAATTCATGGTTTGGTGTTCTAGAAGATGGTCTTTTGAATTATAGTGTGTGGAAGTGTTGTCTAGATCTATTGGGTTTTTACATTCTTTAGGTGAAATTTAATGCGAAGGAGTTTGTTAGTTTTTAGGATGTTTTTAGATCATGTTCAGGTGAAGTTTGTTATCTAGAAGTTATGCAACAATCAAAGGAAGCATGTACTTAAAATTTTAATGGTGTTTGCGTGGGTAACGACTGACCTGGTATTTACACGACATGAAAAGTGTCTTCGAAGCTTGTGGAAGTGTGTTGAGGTTTGTTAAGATAGATTTGGGTCCGAGATAAGGATTTGTGTAGTCCTCCTTCATTCCTATCCACCAAATGAATGTTTTTTTATCGACCTAATTTGAATTTGCACATTTGAGGTGCATTTCCGACCTTGGAAAGGGTTTCAAGGTTGAGGACAATATAAGTATGAGTTGAACTATTGAAGGAGGTTAAGATAGATGCAATATAGATTGTGCAAAGTATATGATACGAGTGATGACAAATTAAATAGATTAGTGTAAAAATTCAAGTGTTGTATTACTAGATGCAGTGACTAAAAGGTGTTTGCAATCATTCATACATATTGTGAAGGTGTTGGAGGTATTGTGGTGTAACCTTTTTTGCATTGAGATCATGTTCTCTATGTAACATTTCTTTTCTATCTTCTTTTTTTTACTTCGGCAGTGAGCCTTGGCTATGAGCCTTTTTGGATAGTGTATCCTATTCTAGCAGTGATCCTTTGTATCGGTTTTCCTATTACTTATATTGTGAGCTAATCCTCACTATGGTTTTTCCCTCTTGGGGGTTTCCACATAAATATGGTGTTCTCTTGTGTGTGGTGTTGAGTCGTTTAAGTTTATGTTATATTCTATTCATGTTAAAAATTCATAATAGATTAAGGGTTAATGAATGCATGTAGATCTAAAAGTTACGGAGGGTTTTGGTGTTTTAATAAGATACAATTGATTAAATCCCCTCTTAGCTGCCTTGTTCATTCAACAAGAAGAAATGTTGTAATTTTTCTTTATAATAACAATAGATGATTTATACTCATTATATTGCTCCAAATTTGAGTATCAATATATCATACTCTCCATTATTGTAAGACATTCTATTTTAAATCAATATAATCGAGGGTTGTTTATGATTCCCATATCATATCTTGTGTTATGGATTCTTGAATTGTTAGCTTTTGTAGTAAAGTTATTTTAGAAAGTTGTCAAGACTAGAGTCGTGTTAAAGTACTTGAAGATTGTTACTCCCATTTGATTTGGGCAGCAAATCTGAAATTTTGAAGGACTAGTTCAAAAAGAAAATCTCAACAGAACATCATCATGGATAGTAGATCTCTATTCAAAGCTAACTTCACAAGGAGACTTGAAGGAGAATTTTCAAAGAAGAGGTCAACATGAAAATACAAAGATGCAAGTATGTTAGATCCTACTTTTAATAAGAAGACTAATTATATATTACATAGTGATGATAGTTGTGATAATTCACAAAGTAGATATATGCCTCTAAATGAGGAAAATACATTGAATACACCCTTTTTGGGAGGAAATCCTAGAAATTCAAAAAGAATGGAAAATAAAATAAGAAATATAGAACAAGATCAGAGAGGGGGTGATTCTACATAGGATATTTTAGAGAAAAACCCTCCTCTTGGAAACTCCATGGAACAACAACTTCATAATAATCTTACAACTTCAATAGTAGCCTATTTCTCTTATGAAAATATTTTTATTGCTAATGAGCTTGATTTTACAACTGGTATGCCCCAAAATATACCAAATAATGCCCCTCTAATTTCTTCACAAGCCCCTATTCCTAAAAATGCAACTTAGACTAAACATTAATTGTTAAAATAAATGAATGATATGTAGTTAGAGTTGGATAAATTAGAACAAGAAAGAATTAAGGAAGTAGTAAAAAAGAGAGATGAAATGAAAAAGAGAATTGAAAGTATGAAAAATTATTATCATAAAATTAACACTTATGTACTAACATCTTAGCACTAGGATGGAGGTAGCCATTAGATAAGTGTTCCTCTAAATACTTCTCATGTGAGTACTTGGGGTAACCCCCAACCTAATATTACATCACAATTTTGAAACAATATAAACAATATGGAAAATGTTTCTCAAATAAATGTCATTCCTTCCTCCTCACAAAATAACCCTGGTGCTAATTCTATTCCTATGAAATCTAGTGTTTTGGTAGGCCAACAAAAAGCCCTAGTTATTATTAGCAATAAGGTCTTGGTATAGGAGGAGTGCCCCATCAACAAAATATACGATAAATATAGGGTCTGGTGGTCATATACAAAATAATCAGGGAAAAAATCAAATGGGTCCTTAGTTGCATTATAATGCCCCACCAAAAATAGGGGTTAGTATATTCTTGTAGCTCAACATCAATACATACAAGAAAATGTCCCTATGAACCAGAGAAATCAACAAAATATTGGAGTGGGAAATCCTCCAAGTAGAATTCCTCTACAAATTGATAGATATAGATAAATTGATTTTGTTAGCATTCTTGGATATCTTAATCAAGTTCCTAATGAAGTAAGGTCATACCTTGCTAGATTATCAAGAAATGATGTAGTTAGTGGTGAAGAACACCTTAGTACATTTTTTAATTTATTGGATGAATTTGAGGTTGAACATGATGATGTTTTTATGGTTTTTTTTATACAATCTCTAACTAGTGAAGATAGAGATTGGTATAGAAACCTGCCAAATACAAGAATTGGATCATGGGATGATTTCAAAACGGTGTTCAGAGAACAATATGGTAATAAAACTAACCCTATATTTATGATAAATGAGTTCACAAGTATAAGTAAGGGATTGAATGAACCAGTCTTTGAATTCAATATAAGGTTCAATAGGGTATTAAAAAAATCCCACCATATATGAGGCCCATTGAGTCTATGTGCCTACTCCTATATTGTAATGCCTATCACCCAAAGATGGGTTATGAGTTAAGGGATAAAAACCATCAATACTTGAGGGATGAATTTAGGATTGCAACCCATATTGAAAATAATAGAAAGGCTTTAGAAAAGGTAAGAAAAAGGGATGATGTTAAGATCTTACAGAACCCTAAAGGACATATGAGTAAAGTTTCTCCTGTTGAGGTTCAACTTGATAAAATCATGAGTTCCTTAAAATATATCAATTATAAGGTAGCCAAAAATGACAAGGGTTTGCCTCATGATAGAACAAATTATTAGAGGCAAGAGAGAGTGCCTAAGCTATTAGACCAACCTTATAACACCAATTTGAACAATGGTAATCCTATTCAAAATAATCAAAGGGCGATGCCAAAAAAGGAAACTCCTGACCCCTTGAAAAGGAATAGAGCTAATTTTTCAGAGGAAACCCCTTGGTGTATTCCTTGCCAGTTTCCACACTCTCCTCAGCAATGCATGGTTTCTCAATCTTTTGAGGAAGGTCATATTTCATGTAATAATTGTGATAATTCACAAGGTGAAAAACAAGGTATAAATATGTTATCTACTAGAATTAATTCAAAAGTTGATGACTACTCTTCAAATGAGGGATGCTCAGAACTAGACGTGTGTGATAAAAGGTATAATAATTATGGTTATCATCAATAAATATTTTTTGATGATGAGAGGGAACATAACATAAATAGTTTTTGGTTATCATTAGTCAATATGGTCTAATCATTAACCTTATCAACATAAAGATCTACTAGGAAATGAACCAAACAAGGTTAATGATTAGACCATATTGAATAATTAACCTAGTTGTATACCAAAATATATCCCAATAGATATGGAATTTTTTATCTCAGATCAAAGAATCAGTTCCTTTGTTAGAAATGATGAGGATAGAAGAACACAAGATAAAGGCAATTGTTCTCATCAATGGAGAAATTATATCCTTTGATACAAAAAAGGTGATTACCGCACATGAAAAGGGTAAAGAAAATTCGAAGGGAAGTGAACCTGAAGATATTAGTGCTGAAATACCTAAAGTATTTCTAGGCACCACTCTAACTAATTTCCCTAATCAAATGGATCCTTTCTATGTGATTCTACAAGTTATCAAAAAAATTGATAAGAAATTGCTTAATTGACTCAGGAGCATCCAAAAATGTCATGACCTAGGAAATAATCTAGGGTTTCAATTTCTAGAATTCGTTTCCTAGGACCAACTAGATTCAATTTGGGCTTAAAATTAACCTACAACTCAATCTTTGTAAAGTTGGTTAAAATTGAACCTTAGATACTTACTAGAATTTTGATTTTGGATTAAAATTGAACAATCAACTTCACACTCAAATTTTGGTTCTCTAAAAAGAATTCATCTTTATTTTGGGGCTTAAATTGAACTTGTGCTTTCATTATTTTGTAATTTTTCACAATTTGTGTCATTCGAATGCCTATGCACTTCTCTCGTGCCTTCTGGCGATCTTGAGAATCAAAAGCATTGTAGTGATATTGATTGTTTAAATTTACTCACACATTTCAAATTTGGGTTTTAAAACTTGAACATCCATGCAAGTGTGAAGAAAAAGGCATTGTGTGTGCTCCCTCCTAAGTGCTTTAGGTGGTCAAACTACAAATTTACTTCTTTGCTATTTTTTACCTTTAGAATGCCTTCCTTGGTGGGAAAAAGTAATCACCCCAAGGGAACAACCCAAGCGGTAACAAGCATAAGCCAAGATCTTCTGAACCACTATACAAATTTTTGATTGAAAGGAAAGTTTGCAATCAATAGGAGTGAGGCATGATAGCTCTCCCCCAGTATCTTTATGATGTATAAAGCCCTTTTTCTAAGGGTTGGGAGACCTTGAGGGATTTTATCATAGTGTCCCCTGAACCAAATGACCTTACTACAAACCTTTGTTTAGAGGCCAAAAATCCTTAATATTTGTTGGTGTGGGGAGGTCGCACCTCTGAAGCCATCCCACATACTTTTGGTTCTTAGTAGAGATGAAGAGTTTTTCATGGGAGATTCATGAGAAATAAAATCTTGGCTGACCTGTAGAAGTGAGTGCCATGGAGGGGAGCCAATGTGGTCAAGCTTCTAATAATCCGCTCTAAATAAATGCAACTGGATAAATCCAAGTGGGAATTCAACAAATATTGTCTTTTCTATCTTGGGGTTGTGCATTATTTTGGAATGAAAACACTTTGCTTGGATATGAAAAATTAGAAAAAAACATTCAACATATCATCAAAATTTAAACCCTTTTGAAAGAGAAAATACCTTTGAAAAGCCCATATATTACTGCTTGTCCCTAGGGATTGTATCCTTAGAGGATTCTAAGTATTTGGGCCTATATCTAAATTTTCTCTCTCTAAATTCAACATTAGGGAAGTATTTCCTTGATTCTCTTGATTTCTACATAATGGACCTTGTGGGATGAAAAGAAATTAAGAAATAGACATTCAATTTGAAAAGCTAAGAAAGAAAGTGTGGATGTAGTAAAAAGAATCAATCTAAGCAAGATAAAATATAATTGAACCTCACATGTGCTTGACCTCATGATTTCTTGAAAAATAAAATTTCCCAAATTAAATCATCGTAAGCACCTTATTCCAAAGCTCTCAAGAAACATCTTTCAAGACTTTATGAATTTAGAGAGAGATTAGTCTATAAATTTTATAAATGTTCTTCAAATGACAATCCCAACTTGTATTCATTCTATTATTGTCAAAATCATAGTCTTTTTCAACGTTTTGAGTTTGTCACATAGGAGTTATAGTATGTTCTTCAATATCATGGTCCTATAAAATAAGTCTCTCTAAGTTCATCTAGGATCAAAATCAACACCTTTCATGCATCCCCCAAACATTAAAAAAATCCTATCTCACAAACAACTCTTAGAATCTTGGAAAAATCATTCATGCTAGACTTTGGGTAATTCTTCAAATCAAAATCAAAATCACCTTATTTGGCTAAGTGTGTGTGGATGAAGCCTTCCTCATACACTTAGTTAAATTATCACCTTGTGGAAAAGTTTATTCCAAGATAGCATCAAACATATTGGGGTTTATATGTTCACTATCCAAAATCCAAATCAAATCCAAAAATCCAAAATCCAAAAGTCCTAAAGTCTAGTGTCCCTCCAAGGTTCTTAAAAGTTCAATCATTCACACCATCCATCTTTCATTTATCCCATCACCATAATTTGATCCTTAAAGCTTAGTTTTTCTTCTTTTGTACCTAAAGTTTAGACCAACCTAAGGAATTAGAGGTTTTCCTCCCATATTCCTAAAAGCTGAATCTTATTTTATGGTTCAAACTAGATCTCAACACAAGAAAAATAAAGAAACATCCACTTCAAGTGACTTGAGTCAAATTGCACCTGAATTGAACCCCATCGGATCTAACAAGCGGCTGTTGGACTCAAGGGAACACTAAGACGGGGGTGAATCAATGTTCAATAATATTCAAGAGTTTCATCCATTCAAAACATGAAATAATTTCATCATTGCATTAAAGAAATATGTATGCATTAAAAGTAACCATCCATAACATGACACATATTTTTTGTGTGGAAGCCCTGTTAGGGGAAAAACCACGGTGGAGATTAATCCATAATTTGAGTACTCAAAGTATAGGAATTATAAAAGGAATACACCTGCATTTAGGAATACTGCCTAGAGCTCATTGCTCAAAGATAAAGGCTTACTCCCTAAAAAGTTTAGATTAAAACTATATGAAGAGATGAAATGAGATGATAGCATTTGACGATGCTAGGTAGTAGTTATGGTGAAGCTCATGAATCTTATTTTGAATTTGCTTGCTATTTTTCCACTTCGCTCTACCCTGCTCTACTTTTTTTTGCTCTTCGCATTAGATTCACACTACTACTCTACAATGACTCGCAAGTTGTAGAATACCACTTCTATATTACATACACTTCACACCATGCTGCTCTAGACGATGAAAGAAATCCCTTACATATACCTGCAATCAAGGATTAGTTCATCCAATAGTCGGCTTCATACAGTATCAAGATATCTATAAATTGTCGGCCAGATCCATCACCAAACCATTATGTGTATCCTCCACAATAGGTTAAGACCAAGGGAGGACCCATAAAACACTTAATCCAACAATGAAACTTATAATTAATTTCATCTTATACATCCGCAAATTTTTTCTTTGCTGGGTCGGCCTTCTAACATAGATATTTGATAGATTGATTCACCATACCTACTAGATCTCTTATCAGTGAGTGCGTATCAAAACTAATATACTGCAAGCCTCTGCAAACCTTCTTCAAGGGTTCACAACCCAAAATACCTATCCGGTGAGATGATTAAACCAAATTTTAACCTTTAATCGAATCTCCTATTCTTTGCTCTGTTCTGTTGGTAGGAGGAAAAAATAGTGCTGCTCATTCAGATGCAAGACTAAATTTGCATGACTTGGTTTCCATCAATGAAAACACCTATAATAAAAATTCCTTAGCCATATGTCAACAATCTCCCCCTTTGGCATTGATGGCAACACTTATTGAAAAACCTTCACTGCACTTTCTCCCCCTTAGATATTCTCTCCCCCTTAGATTTTCTCCCTCTTAGATTTATGAGATGTTTTTCACTGCATTCTCTCCCCCTTTGACATCAATGAAAAAGCATAGATTCCATATGCCAAAAAAATTTGTTCAAAGCTTTATGGCCTCAAAACTCTAATACATATATGCTGACAATTATTCTCCTTTAGTCAAAAGTTCAAAAACTTGAACACTATTTGCAATTTCCTTTAAAATATTATCTTATGATTTTTCTTCACATCCGGAAGAAATTTCTTCCAACCATCAATTACAATTATAATTCTAATAATCCAGATATTATTTTTGGAATTCTTGTTGATGATCTCAATGAGAGATTCACAGATTCTGATTCCTTCTTCCAAATTTTCACCATCTTGCAGAATTTCCACCAACTGCTCCAGCCTACACTCAATTAAGTCTTTTACCTTCAAAAAGGTGTCCACAAGAACATTCTTGGACAATTGAATTTTTTTTTGAGCTACCTACAATTCTCGGATTCTTCTTCTGATGACTCCATCTAGATCTTGAGGCATATCGAAGCTTTTTCCAATGTCGTTCAATTCTATCTCAATTTGATCCAGCTTCTCCTTGTAATTGCTAACTGAATGAGGCTAGTGGACATAGTAGTTGTAGATCTTTGTGGTTGATTCAATATGCTTCCTTAATTCATTCATCTTCCTTTTAAGATTAGAAAGAGATAGTATGAATTTCTCTTTCAGGTGATAGATAATTTCACCTTCTTCTCTGCCTCTATCTTCAGAGCCTATTGATTCTCTGCTACATTCAATCATTTCTTCAGGTAGAACATATTTTAGACTTTCCAATCTTATCTTGCAATGCTCAATATGGACATTTGAAACTTCCAAAATTAAGTCCTAATCATAAGATGGTCCGACTGACCATAACCTTGCAATATTTTGCATACCACTTGCGCTTTGGATAAGTTGCTGAAGTTTCTCTTTTGACAACTCTTTTTCTTCTTCACTACCTTTTTCAATACCAGAATCATTTTCTAGTTGATTCTTAGGCTCTTTGTCAGAATCTTCATTTGGAATGTCCACAACTTCCTTCTCTTTCCCTTTTCCTTCAATCTTGGGAGCTTTACTTTCTGGAGGGTTATATTCAATAATCTCCTAACCTCTCTTTTGTCCTCTAAAAGTGCTACCAAAGGAGGAACCAATTCCCATTGTCCTCACCGGAGGAGAAATAATGACTGATCCACATTTCATAAGCACATTCTTATAGAAACTTTCAAATTCCAAATCCTAATTAGATAGACTCTTAGCATAAGAGTAGATTTGGGTACATATCAGTTTATCCAATATCTGTTCTATATTGGAAATTTTTGGCAATGAATTCAGAAAGTACATAACCAGCAAAATAATTAGGGTACCAAACCTGAATGGATACCTCGATTCTTTTTTCAATTCGACATTTTCTAGCATCTGATCTTTCAATAATCCACATAGGTCAAATTCTTGACCTTCAATTATCATCTTATGAGCAATATATACAACACCAGCTGATGTAGCCCCTTCCCAATTTCAGTAGAAGATTTTATAGGTTATGCCATGCACGATGTAATTTGTGATGAGATCTTTGATTATTGCTATCAATAGAGCTCTTTGATCTCCAATTATCCTAGTTAGAGTTTCTACCTCCTTGTTCTAGATATATTTATTTTTAGGAACATCACCGATTTTGCACAATCTAGTTAATCTCTCAATCACTTATTTTGGGATCATGTAGGGTTTATCCAAAGTTAACACATCATCGTGCAATCTATTCAGCAATAAATTTACAAGTTCAACATCCGCGAAGTATGAAAACTCATTCCACATATCCATATTTCCATGCTTGGCTTCGTTTAATTGTTTCAATTCATCAAGAAGTAATAGATTTCTCATAGATCTGATTTTTGCACTATTGTACTCATCCAATGTGATTGATCCTTTGATTTGCTCTATTTTTTGCATTTTTAGGGTTCACAAATATACACTGAATTATATGAAGAATTTGAGAGTGATTTGAAGTACCTGATAAATTTGCTGATGAATTCGCTTCTGCTACTTTGAAAACCACTTATTGAGTGCTCTCTATCTTCTCTTCGATAGTGCAAAGTGAAAAATGATGGCTTGAACTTAAATTTTATAGCTCACACATGCGCAATAAATGCACTTCCCTAAACTTTTTGGATACTTTGTTTCCTCAGGCAATGACAAAAAAAATTCCTACAGACTTATAGGTTTGCTGAATTTCCTTTTCTGAGAACATTAAAACTTCTACATACTGAGAGTACACCTTCATGACTATTTTATTCACTTCGATACCATCTATAGACATGGGAGGAAGGATTTTCTTATAAATCTCCCCCTAGGCCAATGACCTCAAATCAATTTCTGAAAGAATTTAATGGAAGTAGGTTTCGGTATGGAACTATTACCATCATCAGATTCACTTTTCTTTACCCATGTCTTCTTCATTTGATCCCTCATTTCATCCACAATATTTTTTCACTTTTCTTTATCATTTTCTCTATATTTTTGTCTTTGTTTACCGAACCTCTTCTATCTATGTTTTTGTTTCTACAAAATCTAGCAACATGACCATATTTGTTGCACTTGTAGCACATAATGTTCCTTTGTCCATTCCATTGGCTTCTTCTCATCCTGTATTGATGTCCAAACTTCCCACATGCATAATATTAAACATTTCCTTTGTCAATAGAGTGACTTGACACATTTCTACATTCAATTGATTGATGACCATGCTTTTTGCAATTGAAACACTAACAAACAAATGATGAAATTCTTGAAATCATATTACTTCTACAATGAGCAACCATATGAACGAACTTATTATAGGAAAAACAATACCCATTAAATATTTTTACATTAGGTTGTCTTACCGAATGTCTTCTATTTTTGTTATGTCTAAAATTCTTTTGTCCTGATCTGGAACTTTCTCCCTTTTCATATCCAAGACCTGTCTTATCATTTCCACTCTTCTGTCCTTGAGGTAGCTCACCAAGCTTTATTGAAATAATCTTAAACATTTCTTTGAATTTGTTTTCAATGCCAAGATAATTCTTAAGAGTAGTAATCTGCTTACCAAGTTCTTCTTCATTGCTTCTAGTTCTTTGCAGTTCAATTTCCAATTGATTAAGTTCTCCACTTATTCTGTTGCATTCATCAGATTTCTCTTCCAGGGTCTGAGCAATATTTTCTTCACTTTTCTTCCTTTCCTCTATCTCTTTTGTCATCTTTATCATCATAGATTCCATCTCATGTTTCAGATTGGTATTGTCTTTGGCAAGTTGTTCACATTCTCTAGTTATCTCCTTCAAAGTTTGATTCAGGTGAGCATAGTCCATGTCTTCATTTTCCTTCTACTGTATCTGATCACAAAGATCTTTCCTCTTCACCCTAGATTTGAATATTTGATCCTTTAATGACTGAATGAATTTACCAACATCTATAAGATTTTCTTTCAATTATTGAAATTCTTCTTTAGACTGATCAAGTTCATCAAGAGCTACCATAAGCTATTGTTGAAGACTACCAGAGTCCATCACATTCCAAGATCCACCTCAAGCTGCAAGAATTCTCCAGAGGAACTCGCTCTGATACCAATTGTTGGACTCAAGGGAACAATAAGAGGGGGGGTGAATCAATGTTCAATAATATTCAAGAGTTTCATCCATTCAAAACATGAAATCATTTCATCATTACATTAAGGAAAGATGTATGCATTCAAAGTAACCATCCATAACATGACACACAATTTTTTTACATGGAAACCCTGTTAGGGGTAAAAATATGGTGCAGATAAATCCACAATTTGAGTACTCAAAGTATAGGAATTATAAAAGGAATGCACTTGCATTCAGGCACACTGCCTAGAGCTTACTGCCTACAAAATTTAGATTAAAACTATCTGAAGAGATGAACTAAGATGATAGCATCTGACAATGCCAAGTAACCATTCTGATGAAGCTCATGAATCTTATTCTGGATCTGCTAGCTATTTTTCCACTTCGCTCTGCTTTTTTCTGCTCTTCGCATTAGATTTGCATTGCTGCTCTGCAATGAATCACAATTCATAGAATACCACTTCTTTCTTACATAAACTTCACACCATGCTGCTCCAAATGATGAAAGCAATCCCTTATATATATCCATAATCAAGGATTAGTTCATCCAACAGTCGGCTTCATATGGTATCAAGATATTTGTAGCTTGTTGGCTAGATCCATCACCAAACCATTATGAAAATCCTCCAAAATCAATTAAGACCAAGAAATCACCCATACAACACTTGATCCAGCAATGAAACATATAATTAACTTCATCTTATACATCTATGAATTCTATCTTTGCTAGGTTGGCCTTCTAACATAGATATTTCATAGATTAATGCATTGTACCTCCTAGATCGCTTATCAATGAGTGCATATCAAAACCAAGATACTGCAGGCTTCTAAAAATCTTCTTCAAGGGTTCATAACCCAAAATACCTATTTGGTGAGATGATTAAACCAACTTTATACCTTTAACCAGATCTCCTGTTCTTTGCTCCGTTTTACCAATAGGAGCCAAAAATAGTGTTGCTCATTCAGATGCAAGACTAGAGTTGCATGACTTGGGTTGCCATCAGTGACAACACCTATAAGAAAAATTCCTTAGCCATATGCCAACACCCCCCACTCAGCATTCCTCAACAACCACAAGATATTCAAGAGGGAGGTTTCCAAGTGGAGGATATTGTTAGAGTAATAAGTTATTACGCTTAATTAATTATATCATATCGGTTAATTAATTAAGTCACTTATTCCTCTAGTTGCTTAAGCTAAACTTAGGCACATTAATAATTGATTAATTATTAAGTGTGCACACTAGGGTTTCATTTAGGGTTTCCCTTTTAGGGTTTCTTGATCTCCTTCATAAGGATTGATCTCTTTGTAATACGAGATTCTAATAATGCATTTTACACTT
The DNA here is from genome assembly GCA_007115665.2 of Sequoiadendron giganteum. Taxonomy (NCBI): domain Eukaryota; kingdom Viridiplantae; phylum Streptophyta; class Pinopsida; order Cupressales; family Cupressaceae; genus Sequoiadendron; species Sequoiadendron giganteum. Next base: position 339,047,837 of record CM021101.1, on the reverse strand, counting down.
TGAGGTTTATAGAACATCTTGTTGGTTTTGCATGTCTTTTGCATGTGATAGGTGATTGCATGCAGGTGATCTTGGATTCTAACATGGTATCAGAGCTCCAGACCTACCACTGCCTATTCGTGATTTGAAGATATGGCCTCTCTGTGAGTTTCAAGTGCAAGGGTTTCCATAGGCATCTTTTCTGCAATATCTGGGGGTAGCCAATTTTTTGGCATAGTATGGGCTCAAACGAACTTTGCCATCGCGTTCGCAGTGACCCAAAACCCTAGAAATGCATGTCAAATCATCCATTTTCGAGCATTTGGTTTCTGAGGCAAAATTTTTTTTCCAAGGAGGCCGTACAGCATCCCCAGCACGCTTCACAAGGCACAAAAATCAAAAAATATTTTTAAAATGGCATTTTTTGGATTTCAGGCGACGCTCCCAGCACAGACAAGATCCATTGCCGGGCGGCCACCGACCCACTACCGCTGCCGGTGGCTCCCCCTCTAGCTCCGCCGCCTCCCTGCCATCCCCTGCGGGCTCATTCTAGCCCAGCCGTAGGTCACATAAACGACCATCGCTTCGCTCTGCACCCAACCACTTTCAGCACACAGCCACTGGTCATATCGACGACCAGGGGCTTTGACTGATTTTTCTGCAGGGGGGCACTTTTTTGTGGCGACGACCTCTAGGCCGTCAAATTTATGCTCGTGAACTGCTGACATCAGCATGACGTTAGCATCCGTACGACAGTGTTTGTCCCCTCTAACCCTAGTTTTCTCTAAAGAAGCAGTTTTTTTCTTTTTTGTATAACTTGGGCATACAGTATCGAAATTGGGCAAACAAGATATCGTCGGAAAGCTGGTTCTGAGTACTTTCATTTGGCGCTATTTATTTTACCATATTTTCCTATTTTACTACATTTATTACTATTTGAAGTCAGATGTACTTTTTATGCTTCCGAGCTCATAACTTTTTGCCACGATCTCCGATTTTTGCTATCTTTGTGGCGTTGGAAAGGTATTGAGGAGCTTTATGTTGCTATCCATGCACTTTTTTCTGTATCTATCCAAAGTTTATCATTATTCCAGATTTGTCCTGATGGATGTCTTGGAGATTACTTGGATATTTTGATAGTTGGGAGAGTGCCACTTGCATCTTTGCACTTCATTTTCAGTGATACATCATTTAATAATCGACTGCTACTTCATAGATTCCAGCGCTATTCCTGTTTGGAGTTTTCGAGTGTTCCATGGCATCGGGTCTACTATTGCATCATTATGATTCCGATATGGTTTCTTGTAGATAGAAGTATCTTTCCTTGCTTGCTAGATTGCGGTTCCAGTGTTACTCTATAGTGTTCTTCCAGTGCTTCTTTGTAGCATGTCATATCAATGTAGGGGGGTTTTGTCCCACTGGGTTTTGCTCCTCTACCTCTTTCTTGCATTTGTAAATGGGTACCTGATCAGGCCTAGTTGTCGGGACCCATCTTTGCTTGTATGCATCTTCTTCTAGTGTTTTAGCTTCTTCCTAAGTTCATCTTAAGGGGGGGTGTTAAAGTAATAAGTTATTACGCTTAATTAATTATATCATACTGGTTAATTAATTAAGTCACTTATTCCTCTAGTTGCTTAAGCTAAACTTAGGCACATTAATAATTGATTAATTATTAAGTGTGCACACTAGGGTTTCATTTAGGGTTTCTTGATCTCCTTCATAAGGATTGATCTCTTTGTAATACGAGATTCTAATAATGCATTTTACACTTTGAGGTTTACAGAACATCTTGTTGGTTTTGCATCTTTTTTGCATGTGACAGGTGATTGCATGCAGGTGATCTTGGATTCTAACAGATATCACCAACAATGCCCTAGGAATGAGTCAAGACAAAATCATGGAGATAGTCCAAAATCTTAAAAACCAAAATATTTTCAATACAATCATGAGACTTAATCCTTCACAATACATGCTAGCATTAGCAAAGGAAGGGGCTAAAATCCCTTCTAATTATGATGTGAGAACTATTGTAGAACAACCTCTTGGGACTATGCCACTGGTATCATTCACACCATCTTTCCAAAAGATCATTCAACCCATCCCACAAACAACATCATCTCATGCTCCAAGTCAATCCATGATCACCAAGGGGAGTTCATTGCTCCAAGCTCTTCAAACACATCCCCTTGTAAATAACCAAAACTTGGACACAAACACCATCTTAAATTTACCAAATACCATCCCTAAAGACCCAAAATATCCTTATGTTCCACTCACTTTCCATGACACCAACAACTCATACACCTTCATTGCATCACCGACATATTCCCTTGATACACAAGTCTCTCTTCCCATGGTATCATGAGGACAAGTGGGTTTATTTGGACAAGGGGGAATCTTTGATACCTCACCATCACTTTCTCAAGGAAAAAACTACTAATCCTCCCACCACTTCTCCCACCAACATCAACACCCACATCAATCCAAGGTTTAGGGCAACCCCCTTTACCCAATATACCAATCCAAAATCAATCAAGTCAAAACAATCCTCCAATCGTGAATAAAATCAACATACCAAATCCTCTAAACATGCCACCAATATTGTAACACCAAGTGGCACCAATCCAAACATCCCAATCGACCATTACACCATCTAAAACACCTCAAGTATATCAAGGACCAAGCACATCAACTTGTGAACCCCTAAACCTGCAAATGCACAAGAGCAACAAAACAAGTTAGGTTGTTAGATAAAATGCATACAAACAAGTTTGAGAGATTCCAATTGAAATCCATCTATTTAAACTAAAATTAGGAAAATGAAGAACACGAAATAAGAAATTAAACTAAATCCTAATTAAGCCAATAGATTAGTGATCCCATGGGGGAATTGGTGCCAATGAAGTGTTGCAATTGGCCCTTTCCCAATTCCTAAGTTGCAATATAGATTGATTGAGCAATGGTCAAATCTTCAAAAAGATTTGAGCATAACCTTGTTACAATTTCTGAAAATGGTGAATGATTGAGTGAGATGGGAAAAATTAGCTCTAAATGTGAATAGAGTAACTTTACATGAAGATTTAGGATGTGAAATGAGGAGAGAAGTCTCCAATTTATAACTTTCAATTTGGAAGTGAAAGTAAAATTTGAGCAATGTGTGACTAACTTTCAATCCAATGGTTGAATGCCATATGTCAAGATGTGAATGGTTAGTGGTTGTGCACATTTTGGCCAAAGTGCCAATAAATGCATAAATTTGAATTTGAAATTGTGAGATGACTTGTTGAAGAGGGAAGAGAAATGAAGTTAATGTCATTTGGCTTAAGGCCAAGGACATATAAGAGGCCTTAAATGCCTTGTTGGAAGGACCAAGTCCACTTGGCCTTTTTGAATTCAAAAGAGGGAATATTCCCTTTTGATGCCATGTGAGGGAAAATAGAGAATTAAATAAATCAAAGTAATTGATTTATTGTGCAACTTGCATTCTCTAGAGGATTTTAATAAGAGGGATTAACTTAATCATGTTTTTGATTAATTTAATGAAGAATTAGATGATGTGACAATTTAGACTTAAATTTATGAATTAATTTAAATCAGAATTGAGAGGAAATGATTCAATTAAATAAATGATTTGATTTATTTAAGTAAGGAGGAATATATTAGATTAAATCAAATAAGGTTTTATTTAATTTAATAAGAGGATTTTAGAGAATTTTAATTAAATAAAATCATTTATTTAATTAAACAGAAATGTAAGGTTAATTAAATTAAATTGATTAATTTAATCAAAGGAGGTGATAGACTTAATCAAATAAATAATGATTCATTAGATTAAGGGATAGAATCATGATGAAATGCTGAGAGTGTGATTCTAGAGGAAATGATGTTAGTGATCAGGATCAAGCGTACCAAAATGAAACTCTACATTTTTCCATGCCTACATTTTGCCCCTCTTTGAAGCAATGTACTTGTTGCATTGATTCAAAGAATAAACTGCTGTTATTAAAAGTTCATAAATTTTATTGACTTTTTCAAATCCCCACTGCTGCCCCAGCAGAAGGATAATGCTAGATATTGCCCGCTCGAAAGATTGGATGAAAATTTTGATTTTTTGGATGATCTCGTGAGAAAAAGATGACAAGGTACTTGACAGGCCAGAAATGCCCCAGAATGCCTAGAAATAGGTTAAGATGCTAGAGAAAGATGTAACACGACCCTTGGTTGGATGAAAATGGGATCGAGTGACCAAAACCTTAGCCTGAAGGTCAAATTAGGTCAAAAAACCCTAATTTTTAGGCTTAAATAGACCTCAAGGGGTCACTTCATTTGCAATCTTAAACCTTGAAAAATTTGACACTTTGGGCTCTAAGTCTCAGTCACAATGGCACAATGATAGCTTCCTCTACACATGTCAGAGCGGGTACGAGTATATCAGTGACCAGTCACTATAGGACTCGTGGTATGTACCCCTATCTAACGTTTTGTTTTCTCATTATTCGTGCATTAATTAGGGCTTAGGTATGGTCTAGGTGGCGCGACACGATATAGCGCCATGGAAAATGCAAAGTTGGGGATGTGTGGTCCTATACAGGACCACTTTTGTAAAGAGCATCGCGTGGACCAGTTTGGGTTTGAGGATTCTCAGCCACCAAACTCGGCCGCTCGCACAAATAGTGCTGCATAGACCAGGTTGTCAAAATAGGGTGCAAATTCTATCGCGCGATGCAGTTTGGAACATTTCAAACTGTGTCGCTTTTGAGAATACCACTTTTGTTGTTTCAAAGGCGAAATGCACTACGGGTAGCAGATTTTCTTTAGGTAAACTGACGTGACTTCTTTCCTTGCGCAGGAGAGATATGAGGTCATTCATTCGAGGGAGCACCGGTGGCCAGTATTTGAGAGATTACAGGATATGTATGTATTCCTTCAGGAGCAGCTTGGGATGCTTGGTTTATGGCACGTGGCATATGTCCGTCCTATTTGAGCACATCAGGGTATGATGCATGCCTTGGCAGAGCGGTGGCATAGTGAGACGTCATCCTTTCATCTTCCTACCGACAAGGCCACCTTTACTCTTGAGGATGTTTGGCAATTCCCGTGGCTACCTATTCATGGAGCCTGAGTGATCTAAGATTTGGAGGAGGGTAGGGATGCCTGCTTTGGTGTTATGGGTGTTGACGAGCTCATCCTTTACAATTCAGATAGATTTGGAGAGGTACTGGGGTATAGCCCCTACTTATAGCCTGATTGTGGCTGCCATTATTTCTGGTCTTGTAGCTCCTGATCGACGTGGCCGATATTTGAGTCTAGGTTGGGGGTTGGCATGGTAGTAGATGTGCGCTTGCTGAGTGTAATTTGGCTGGGGACCAGTTCTACTGGCCTCTTTATACCAAGATTTGCATGAGTTTCCGTACTTGGATGGTCGAGCTCTTAGGGCTGGGTTGACTCTTCTGCACATTTGGGCATGGGAGCGGATCCCAGTGCTTCACCCACTTGTGACACCAATTTTTCTAGATATTGATGACCCCGTGGTATGGAGGTATGGTGGGGAAAAGATTCACTTCACTCACATGGGTACAAATGGTATAGCCCACTGGCGGCATGTTTTAGATGAGATGACAGTGTTTATCTGGAGGCCATGGATGGGTATAGGGCCATGGTATGATGATGCTCAGTAGCTCTTCTTTGCTCACTAGGATAGATTTATGTAGGGTCGGGAGCACACTATGATAGAGAGGTACCTTCCTGACAGGGTAGTTAGACAGTTTGGTGAGGTGCAGGATATATTAGATGATCAATATATGGCCCTCTTTTCCCGTACAACAAAAGGAGACAGCATGGGGACAACTAATTCCAATAGAGGAGGTAGTGTCCTCCTTTAGATAGTTAGTGGCTCGGTCATGGCCATATGATTAGGGGCCAGCAGATGCGGGGGTTACTCTAGTGTACAAGGTATGGTTTAGACCTCCGTTGAGATTGACAGTTCTCGAGACACTGCTTCCACGTTAGAGGCCTAGAGGTAGGTCAGTAGGCAGAGGTCGGGGAGGTGTACCACCTCCTCAATGGTCACCTCTGAGGGTTAGAGCACAACAGGTAGCAGGATAGGATGGGCAGCCCCAGGTGGCAACACAACACCAACCCGCAACACAGCTAGCAAGATAGCTAACAGGTAGCCAGATCCCTGTGATGCATTGATTCAGTAGCTGTAGGGCCAAGTACAGGTGTTGATAGCAGATTAAGATGAGGCCCGATAGCAGGTTGCTATAGTTACAGGTGAGAGAGATCAGGCCTGATTTGAGAGGGATTAGGAGATAGGCCCACAAAGATAGTTAGAGAGTGCAACCTCCACATCCCAGGGTCAATCAATTGACATTTGGGAGTATAGAGATGCCATTAGAGAGGCCGAGTACTATCAACAACACTATCGACAGGAAGTGCCATTAGCAGGTACAGTGCCAGATTTCTCCTAGAAGACAAGGAGGCAGCAAAAACATGATTATGGTGAGAGACATGTGGGGTAGGGAAGCAGCTAGCAGGGTTAGCCCTTTTGATCACAGACATTTTTGCATTTTTGATTTATGGGCTGCACTATTTTGACCTTATTGTACCATGTATTTGATGTATTCTTGATCTGATTTGTATCATAATAGTGTATTTTTTGATGATATATATGAGATGATTCACCTTTTATGCTATGTATGGTGCAAATGTGTGATATGCAGTTTTATTATGATGCTATGAGATGTTCCTATTATTATGCTTATGCAATGTGATGTATGGATGCATTTCTTTTTGTATATTTTTCATGCTTTTTAATGATGATCCTATGGATGTAATGTATGTTAATGATGTTGTAATGATATGCAAATGGTAATGGATGCAAATGATTATGTATGCATAATGATGTAATGCTTTCTTAAGATGCTTAGAATAACAAATTTATATTATTCCTCATAACTTAAGATAATGATATGATGCATTGTGCTTTCGATGCTAATGATCTAGTGGATGCAGGATGTATGCATTGGCGATGTTTTGATTATTGTTATGATACCATGTTAGTGTGGAAGGAAGATAGAAGATTTTTTAGAATTAATGAATTAGTTAGGATGGTGATGGTGATTTGCATTGCTAGGAGTTGGGATTTTTAAAGGGTCAATTGCATTATGTTTGATAAGACACATAGGTACGATGCATCAAGGTATTAAGAACCAGGATGACGTGATACCTAGTGTGATGGACTTTGACCTGTCGAATTAGATAGGAGTACTCTTGTTCACAATTGAAAAATGAAACCTTATTCTGAATGTAGTTTAGATATTCCAGACATCTTGAGCCAAAACATAAGAAGGCAAGCCTTCTTATGTGGTCAACAAGACACCTAAAACATCCTCCCTACAACAAAACAAAGTACGCATGACAAAGTTATTTTACAAGAGTAACAAACAAGCACAACAGATAAAAAAGATAATGATATTTTCCCCCTTCCTTTCTCTCTAAACCTGTTTTGTTTAGGCATCATCGAGAGGTCCTTGGAATGAGTGCAAAATAAGATAAGTCAATAAAAGACCAAATAAAGCAAACCAAACAAACTAATGTTCTTCATACTACTAGCCAAGACTAACTACTATGAGGGGCACTTGATACTTATGTCCATCGCAGGTAAGCTTCATCCTAGGACATGTTGTGATCAAGATTTTGATGGGACTGATTTGGGTGATAAGCTATTGATATTCTGAGTTAATCAACTTTCTTGCTTACTGACTTAGAATTTTGATGATTAGGTGTTCACTTTGGAACCTGCTAAACTTGCTTCTGATTGACTCACCAAAGGGTGAAAGTGACGATTGATTTTATTATGAGTGATGATAATCATGAGTGAAAGCGAGATGAAATGGATGCACCATTTTCGATTTTCAAATATTTTGAGGCTATTTTTGGTATTTTTTACATTTTATGATGAAAGGACTAACTTAAATACCTATCCTAGGGGTCTCGAGAGCTGATCAACAGATAATTCTTGCCTACATTATACACGCAGAGACCACGTAGTTTGACTAATGACAGACTGACTCGATGGACAAACAGATTGCCCTATTATTGCCTAAAGGACTGACTTAAGATGCAGACTAGATGGGAAAATGGATTGCCAATGTGAAAGATGCCTAAAGGACTGACCCTACTGTAAAAATAGATGGGCAAATAGATTTCCAATGGGACGGACGCCTAAGGACTAACCTAACTGTAAAATAGATGGGTGAATGGATTGCCAATGTGACGGACGCCTAAGGACTGACCCTAACTATCTCGGAGGATGATAAAAGATCAACCTTACTTATGTTCAAGCTCAAAGATGAGGTAGTTTGGACAAAGTGAAAAACTGACAAGACTGAATGATGAATTTTTTGAAGATTTTCCGATATTTCGACATATTTTTGGATTTTTGATGATTTGGATGGTTTTGAATTTTTGACGTTTTGAGAAGATTTAAAGAATATACATGAATTTGATCCGATGTTGATACAGGAACATGCCCCCAGTGTGGTGCGATAGACTACTTCGATAAAGGTAGGACAAATTGACCTTAGGAATATGCCAAGTAGTACTATGGTGGAATATGATATGGACACCAACTTAGGCTATGGTATGGATGTGAGTAGATGGGTGTATGGATGATTAATGAAATGTGATGGAATGGATGAGTGAGTCATGTAGATCCAGAGTGCTTTATTTACACTTGATGCCTGTTTGCTAGGTTTTCACCAAGGTACTTGTCCAAAGTGCCACCGAAGTGGTTTTCACTAGAGGACAATTTTTCTTTGCTTTTTTCAATCCTTTTTCTGATTTTTTTTGGAATTTTTGCATTTTTTTATTTTTTTGCTATCACCAAGATGCCTGTTTGCTAGATTTTCATCAAAGTAACCATTTTTTCAAGACATTTTTATGATTTTTTTGTTTTTTTGGTTCTATAGCTTGCAAGTTCTTAGGCATAAAACTTTTTGAGATGCGAACTGTTCATGGGTTCCTATAGAGGCTCACCCTCTAGTGTTGACAACTAATATGCCCTGATTTATAGCTTGTGGTGATGATTAAAGGTCCCATCCAGTTGGGTTCAAATATTCCTTTGCTATCCGATTTTGGCACATTCTTTAGGTTCTCTTTTAGCACAAGGTCACCGACTTGGAAGGTGCATTGCTTGATCTTCTTGTTGTAGCTCTATTTCAGGCGATCCTAGTAGACCTATAGATGATTTAGGGCATCCATGCGTCGTTCATATAGTAACTCTAGCTCGTTTAGTTTTGTAACCTTGTGTTCCTCATCTGTGATGAGGTTTTGCAAAGATATTCTCAGGGACAGAAACTCGATCTCAATTGGAAGTATGACTTTTGATCCATAGACCAGGGAGAATAGGGCAGTGCTTGTTCACATACAGATGCTGGTGCGGTAGGCCCATAAGGTGGGGTTTAACTATAGATTCCAGTCACGACTAGAGTCATTAACTATTTTCTTAAGGATCTTCAAAATGGTTTTATTAGTAGCTTCTACTTGACCATTTCCTTGTGGGTTGTATGGGGTGGAAAAGCAGTGTTGGATTTTGAATTTTTCACACAAATCATAGACATCCTGATTCTTGAAGGGTGTACCGTTATCAGAGATAATGGATTGAGGAACATCGTATCGACAAATGAGGTAGTTCAGGATGAACTTGGATAATTTTTTACCCATGATGTAGGTCATGGGAATTGCTTCCACCCACTTTGTGAAATATTTGGTGGCGGTGATAATGAACTTATGGCCATTGGATGAGGTGGGCAAGATTTTACCTATGGGATCGAGCCCCCATTGGGAAAAGGGCCAAGGTGTAACTATAGGACGTAATTCTTGAGCTGGTGCATGAATGAGATCTCCATGTTGTTGGGACTATAGAAACCTTTTGACAAAGTCATGTGCCTCTCTTTCCATTATTGGCCAATAGTATCCAGTTCTCAGCAACTTCTTAGCCAGGGTCATACCACTCGAATGTGAACCCCAAGTGCCATTATGTACCTCAATTAGAGTAGTCAAGGCCTCCTTCGGATTTAAGCACCGTAGCAGGGTTCCATCGATACTTCTATGAAAGAGGGTCTCTCTGAGGATAACAAATTGTAAGGACCTTTTAACAGAGGTTTGCTTTAGGTTCGGGGTAATGTCAGCTGGGAGAATTCCTAATTTCAGGAAGGTGAAAATTTCATGGTACCAAAGATCACCGAGACCAACGAGTTCACACATATTTTCCAATTCTGTTACCTCGAAAGTTGGTACGAGAAGCTTCTGTACGAGGAATTCATGTTTTGAGATGTTGCGAGGGATATCTAACAAGGATCTGATTGTTTCCATTGCATCCGCTGCCTTGTTGTTTTCCCTCTGTATTTTCTCAAAGGTGATGTCAATGAATGATTCCTTGATGCTTTCTACTACCTTTTTGTATGGTGCAAGCTTATCATCTTTAGTTTGGTATTCACCATTGACTTGGTTAATGATAAGTTGCGAGTCTCCATAGACCTTTAATGCCATGATTCACCACTATGCCACAATCTTGAGACCTACGGTTAAAGCCTTATATTTTGCAATATTGTTTGTAGAGGGGAATTCCAACTTGTAAGATCTTGGTATATAGTCCCCCTAGGGGGTGATGAAGAACACACTGGATCCTAATCCATGTTGCATGTGGGAGCCATCAAAGTACAGTTTCCAGTGGTTGACTACATTGAGATTGAAAAGGGACTCCTCTGGAAACTCTGATACGAGCGGGTTGTCTGTGTGGAGGGGAGCTTCTGTTAGCTGGTCCGCAATAACTTGTCCTTTGATCACCTTTCGCTTGACATATTCAATATCATGTTCAGATAGTATCATCACCCATTTAGCCATTATGCCTATACGCATTGCTTTTGACAATAGATATTTGAGGGTGTCTATCTTGGCAATTAGCTTAATTTGATGAGCTAGCATGTAGTGTCTGAATTTTTGGGCTGCAAATACTAGTGCCGGGAAATCCTTTTCTATTGATGTGTAATTGAGCTCATACCCCACCATTGTTCTGCTGATATAGTAAATGGCCCGCTCGGTTCCCTTTTCATCATGTTGGGCTAAGAGGGCACCAAGGGCGGCTGTCATTGCTGAGATGTATAGGATCAATGGTTTCCCTACGGTCGGTGGTATCAACACAGGTGGTGTAAGTAGGTATTCCTTGATCTTTTTGAATTCTTGTTTGCACTTGTTGTCCCACCTAAATGCTACTCCCTTGTGGAGTAGGTGTGAATAGGAAATCTGCTTATCTGCCAGTTGTGCTATGAATCTTTTGATGGACTGAAGTCTAACTTGTAATCCTCTGAATCGCTTTAGTGTTCTTGGTGCTTTCATATCAAGGATTTATTTTACCTTTGCAGGATCCACTTCTATCCCTCTCATTGAAACTATTTACCCTAGCAACTTTCCTGATTGTACCCCAAAGACGCATTTCTTTGGGTTGAGTCTGACCTTGTATTTTTCCAGTCTATGAAAGATTGCACTTAGATTTGCTATGTGATCTTTCCTTTTCTTTGATTTATACATTATGTCATCCACATAATCTTCGACGGTTTTGTGGATCATGTCATGGAAAATCAGTGTCATGGCTCTTTTGTATGTAGCTCCTACGTTCTTGAACCCAAATGGCATCACATTCCAGTAGTAGGTGCCCCAAGGACATGTAAAGGCTGTCTTATGCTAGTCCTCTTTTGCTATCATTATCTGATTGTATCCTGAGAATATATCCATTAGGGACAGCATCTCATGTTCAACCATCATGTCCACTATCATGTCAATGTTGGGTAGTGCAAAATCATCCTCAGGACATGCTTTGTTTAGATCTCTAAAGTCTGAGCAGATGCGGATGCCCCCATTCAATTTTGAGACTGGCACAAGGTTAGATACCCACTCTAGATAGTCAATCAGGCATATGAAGCCAACGTCCAAGAGCTTTTGTAACTCAATCTTAATGAGAAATGCTATTTGCGAATGAATTTTCTTTAACTTTTGTCTAACTGGTTTCACTTCAGGGTAAACAACCAAATGATGAACCACCACCTCAGGATCTAGGCCTAGCATGTTAGCATAGGTGCATGTAAATTTTACCTTCCTTTCTTTCAGGAATTCTGCTAACAGTTCTTGTTCCTCTGTTAAGAGCGACTCGGTGTAGAAAGTGATTTGTTGTTTTGTTTCCATTCCCAAGTTGACAGGGTTGCACTGCTCTGCCAAGACTGCCAACTTTTCTTGATGTAAAGCAGTAGGGGGAGATTGAATCCTTCATCCTCTGGCACCTTAGAGAGGTTTTCACCATAGGATGAGTCCTTTATTTTTACTGTTTTATGGTTAGAGAGTGCCACAGTGTGGTTTTTACTCAATAACATTGAGCTTATTCTAGATATTTTCCTTTTGCGACTAAAGGACTCAATCATCTCCTCATAGTATGCCTGGGTGTCTAATGTGATGTTGAAGCCTGCCTTATGATCCCCACACAGAACTATGTCCCTTAGTTCCATGAATTTCAAGAGTGCCTCATCATTTTCAAATGATTCTAGAATTGGTGGTCCTTATTGATTGTGATCGATGAGTTGCGAGTGTACTAAGGTGATTCGATGGGTTTGTTGGTTTGACTCAGCTATGGAGGCACTAATCATTAATAGGGTGGAATCATCAAAGAGCCTAGGGAGACCTACTATGGTATCATCATCGTCACTACTGGCACAAATATCGGTGACGTCAAAGGTGAAGTTATCAAGTGGGATACCTAGGCAAATAGGTAGTCTAGGAGTAGTTGTTACCTAAGGAGAGGACCTGACTACCCTTCTAGGAGTACCTCTGCCATGTATAGTTATACTCAAAGGAGTATACCCCAAGCCAAGGTTCCACATTCTTCTTTCTACAATGATGGGCTCTAGCCGTCCATCACTGTTTCTTCCTATGAACCGCTAAACCTGCAAATGCACAAGAGCAACAAGACACATTAGTTGTTGGATAAAATGCATGCAAACAAGTATGAGGGATTCCCCATAAAATCCATCTATTTAAACTAAAATTAGGAAATGAAGAACACAATAAACTTTAAATAAAAGAGATTCAATCCTAATTAAGCTAATAACATAATGATCCCATGGGATAATTGGTGCCAATGAAGTGTTTGCAATTGGCCCTTTCCCAATTCCTAAGTAGCAATGGTATGTGATGGAGAAATGGTCAAATCTCCAAAGAGATTTGAGCCTAACCTTGTTTTAGATCTTGAAAAATGATGAATGGTTGATTGAAATGGGAAAAATTGGTTCTTAATGTGAAGAGAGTAACTTTGCATATGATTGTGGATAAGAAATGATTAGAGAAGTCTCCAATTTATAACTTTGAATTTGGAAGAGAAAGTGAGATTTGAGCAATGTGGGACAAAAGATAATCCCATGGTATTGTGCCACTTGTCCACATATGATTGGATGAGGAATGAGCACATTTTGGCCAATGTGCATGATAAATGCATAAATTTGAATTTTGAAATATTGAAATGACAAGTTGGATGAGAAGTCAAATGGAGTTATGACCACTTGGCTCAATGCAAAGGACATGTAAGAGATCTTAAATGCCTTGTTGGAAGGACTAAGTCCACTAGGCCTTTTTGAATTCAAATGAGGGAATATTCCATTTTGATGCTTTATGAGGGAAAATAGATGAATAAATAAATCAAAGTATTTTATTTATTGTGCAAGTTGCATTCTCTAGAGAATTTTGATGAAAGGGATTAACTTAATCATGGTTTTAATTAATTTAATGAGGAATTAGGAGATGTGACAATTTAGACTTAAATTTATGAATTGATTTAAATCAAATTGAGAGGAAATGATTAATTAAATAAATGATTTAATTTATTTAACTAAAGGGGAACATGTTAGATTAAATCAAATAAGGTTTAATTTATTCAATTTAATCAGAATACTTTAGGGATTTAATCAAATAAAATGAGTTATTTAAGTAAAAGGAGTTTTATAGAATTAATTAAATAAAATTGATTTATTTAATTACTAGGAGATGATGACTTAATTAGATAAAGTTGATTTATTTAATTAAGAGATGAAGAGTGATGAATTTAATCAAATACGGATTATTCGATTAAATGACTAGCAAAGGAGATGATTCAGGATGAAATGGTGTTAGTAAATCAGGATCCAGTGTGTCAAATTGAATTGCACATATTCCATGTCTACATTTGGCCCCTCTTTGAAGCAATGTACTTGTTGCATTGATTCAAAGAATAAACTATTGTGATCAAATTTAAAAATTTCTCAATTTTTTTGAATGCGCCACTATTGCCCCAGCAAAAGGATTACGCTAGATATTGCCCCCTTGAGAGATCGAGCATAAATGTTCAATTTTCCGATCGAGATTGCGATAAAATGCGAGAGGAGTGGTTCTATTGATTAGAGGAGGAAAGATAATTCTTTGATGCAGACAATTCTAATGATGTATAGACAGTCATCGACCATGAGTAGCCTTGTGTATATTTTGATACAACACACCGATTTTAGATAGAAATGTTAGTAAAGATAGAAGAATAAGAAGAATAAGATGGATGGAAGGAGGATCCACACAAGTTCACATTATTACTGGTGATGATGATGTATTGCTTACTAGGAGTTGGGATTTTGGAAGGGTCAATTGCATTATGTTTGATAACACACATATGTACGATGCATCAAGGTATAAAGGACCAGGATGGCATTGTACCTAGTGTGATGGAATTTGACTCGACAATCATATAGGAGCATTCTTGTCCACACTTGACATACATACTTTATTTAGGATGTAGTTCAGACATTCTAAACATCTGAGACCAAAACACAGAAAAGCAAGCTTTCTTATGTGGTCAACAAGATATCTAAAACATCCTGTCTACAAACCAAACAAAATATATATGACTAAGTTACTTTCCAAGAATATCCAACAAGTATAGTAGAAAAAAGATAATGATCATCACCCCATTCCTCTTTCTCTAAACCTATTTTGTTTAGGCATCATCGAGAGGTCCTTGGAATGAGCGTAAAATATTATAAGTCAATAAAAGACCAAATAAAGCAAACCAAACAAGCTAATGTTCTTCATACCACTAGCCAAGACTAACTACTATGGGGGGGTACCTAATGCTTATGTCCATCGTAGGAAAGCTTCATCCTAGGACATATTGTGATCAGTGTTTTCATGGGACTGATTTGGGTGATAAGCTATTGATACTTTGAGTTGACCAACTTGTTTGCTTACTAACTTAGACTTTCAAGACTTTTTATGATTAGGGTGTTCACTTTGGAACCTACTAGACTTGTTTCTAACTAACTCACCAAAGGGTGAAGGCGATGATTGATTTTATTATGAATGACGACAATCACGGGTGAAAGCGAGATGAAATGGATGCACCATTTTGGATTTTTAGATATTTTGAGGTTGTTTTTGGTATTTTTGAGATTTTACGATGAAATGACTAACTTAAAGACCTATCCTAGGGGTCTCGGGAGCTGATTCATAGATTAGCCTTGCCTACCTTATACACGCAAAGACCACGTAGTTCGACTCATAAAAAACTAACTTGATGATAAGACGGACAAATGGATTGCCCCCTTTTATTTCTTAAAGGACTGACCTAAGATGCAGACTTAGATGGGCAAACAGATTGCTAATGTGACAGATGCCTAAAGGACTGACCTAAATGGCCAAATGGATTTCCAATGCGACTAATGCTTAAGGACTAACCCTAACTATCTCGGGGGATGATCAAAGATTAACCTTGCCTACGTTCAATCTCAGAGATGACGTAGTTCAACAAAGTAAAAAAGTAACAAGACTCAATGATGAATTTTTTGAAGATTTTCTGATATTTCGACATTTTTGATGATTTGAAAAGATTACGAGAATATACACGAATCCGATTCGATGCATGTGGGAACATGCCCCCAGTGTGGTGCGATAGACTACTTCGATGAAGGCAAGATGAAATGACCTTAGGAATATGCCAAGTAGTACTGTGGTGGAATATGGTATGGGCATCAACTCAAGCCATGGTAGGGGTGTGAGTGGAAGGGTGGATGGATGATTAATGAAATGTAATGGAATGAATGAGTGAGTCATATAGATCTTGGTGGATAGCGAGTGCTTTATTTATGCTTGGTGTCTATTTCCCAGGTTTTCACCAAGGTACTTGTCTAAAGTGCCACCGAAGTGGTTTTCACTAGAGGAAGATTTTTTCTCTTTACTATTTTCAATCCTTTTTTTTATTTTTTATATTTTTTTGATTGTTTTTTTTTGTCACCAAGATGCTTGTTTGCTAGGTTTTAATCAAGGTAACTGTAGACATGCAAAACTAACATCATGCATCCAATTCTATTATTAATCAATTATAACAATTTATTGATTAAATCCTAAAGTTCATCAGACTTAATTAAATCAAATTATTTAATTGAGTTCCTAAAGTTCTTCTTATTTGATTTAATAAATCAAATTGATTTAAAATCAAATATCAAATCCCTAAAAATCCCCTAAGTTAATTAATCTAAATTAATTAACTTCTAATCATGATTACCATTCTCTAGCTTTTGACTCAACTAGAGTCAAATCTAACTAACCCACCCACTTGCACCAATAAATAAATTTAATTGATTTATTAAAAAGACTTATTTTCCCTCAATAACTCTCATCTTTGACTTTTTTGAACAAAGATAATTCCCCCCAAAACCCTCAACTACATGCATTTATTGGCATTTTTCAAATTTGAATGGGAACATTGACCAAAACTTTCACAAGCTTTGGCCAATCCCATTATGACAAGTGTCTCTATTCTATTGGATGGGATTTAGTCCCACATTGCCTAATTTTGGCCTCTCTTCTATCAATTTTTGCTATAAATGCAAGCCATTTTCTCTCATTTCTACAACAGCCACATTTGAAAGCATCTACACTATAGGCAACTTGAGTTCAAGCATCTCATTGTCTATCTCACTAAGCTTATCAAGGATTGGGAAAGGGCTCTTTCACATACTCAAAAGAGCACCAATCCACCATAAAATAGGTTGTATTTCATTTTCTCCATTGCATGTTTGTCTTAATTTTATCATTTTGTTTGGAGTCAATGATTTATGTTATTCTATGAGGATGGCTAAATCTATACAATCCATGTGTAAGATTTCGGCATCCTACAAATGGCACTAGAAGGAGGGCTTTGTCATTTGTCATTTGATATGTTTATTTAGAAATCAAAACTTTAGTCTGTTGCGTATCAAATCAATATGTTTATTCATTTACATATTTGATGTTTTTCTTTAAATGGATGTTAAAAATAAAATAAAAATTACCTCTGTTGCATATCAATCCACTCAAAAATAGATATTGGCTAATAGTTGAATCTTGTATTGATACGTAAGGATCCATGGTAGCATTCAAATATTCAAAATCTGTCATTTTCTGCAGTAAAAAAATTGATGCGCCCACTGTGCTAGTGCTTATCCTCCAAAGTATTGCATTGTTTAAATAGTAGGCATGTCAAATAGTTGTAGGTGTGGTACTTGCTCTAACTAGTAGTTCCCAAACTTCCTCTAGTTGAGTTGGTTCCTTGCGAGTTGTCAGTGTGATAGTTGTATTAAAATGTCGAAATAATTTTTATTCTATTTTTATACACCTGGAGAAGCTAATGGGGTATAGGCGCTTCTTTTAAGGCTGGTGGTAGAAAGTTGTGAGTAAACAAGTAGTATGTGCACTATAATCGAGTACTCATTAGGAAAATAAGTGGAAGAAATATGCGAGTCCCTATCCAACAGTAGAGATCTTGGCATGCGCTCACGAAAATCTTGATTGGGCAGACCAAAAAACAAATGATATTAAGAAGATGGAGTTAAATATGGATGCAACTTAGGTGGGGATTGAGCAATGATGAATCCAAGTGGTCTTTTTCATTTCATTTAATGTTTCACATTGGTCTCAGTAACTCACCTTCCTCTCCCCACTTGCTGCGCAAGACTTACTTCTCAATTAAATCATATTTAAGTTGTCTTTATCCAAGCCGCTGTCGTAGGTGATTGATTTAAACAGTCCGTGACTAGGATGCTTTGCTTATATGAAGTTTCGCTTTTTAAATGCAAATATCATTAGATTATCTTGTCATTTACTCTATTTATGTGCAGGAAAGCCTGGGAAGCTTATCAATGTCGACATGTAGGTGTGGAAGGCCTCGGTTAAAGTTAAATGTTGAGACAAAAACAATCTTTTAGTGTTGATTTTTTATCTTCTAATCATTTGGAGTCTATATATTGAATGACAGTCCTATGAAATTCCCAACAGACATTCATGTGCACAAGCTGAGATACCAATCAAGGGGTATGCTGGGGTTGAGTTGTGGATAGAGGAGTTAGCAGTGACTGTTGTAAGAAAATAAATAAATAAAAAATGCGGTAGATACACTAAGCGTATTTTATTTACCAGTCGGGACATGTTTTGTTTTATGCTGATGACTACCGATAAATGATAGGAGACCTTTATTCCCAATGCCTATTTCATTCTGTCACTTAGTGACCAGCAACTAAGGCAAACAAGGATCATGCGAGGCTACCCACACATCATGATGACCACCAAGTTTACTTTAAATTAAATGTTTTTGATGTTGCGTTGCTCAAACTCTCTATTCCATTATTTGCACACAATCATGTTAAAAATCTCTGCTGATTTGCATAGGTATTCACACTATGGTTTGACTAATGATTGATTGTTTTTTCTTTGATGTCTTTGACTGTTTTAGTTAACTATTTATTCTATTGGGGAGGATGGTGTCTATATGGGGCATTGGGAAGGTGAGATATGTGTGTATAGGCATAGTGTATAAAAGAAAGATGTTCATTATGTAAAAGATCTGTGACATAATGGTTGAGCACATGCCTGCATTATCTTGAAAGTTCCTAAAAAATCCTTCAGATTCTTCATAGGCAGTGAGGATGCTGGCAAAGACATTAAAACGACATGGCAGATGGCACATCCATTAAATAAAAAGGTTTGCTTGCAGTAACAATATATTCCACAAACTTAAGGCCATATAGACAAGTTATTTGGTTGTGGTGAGCATACACAATATGCGGCCTCACCAAACCAAAAGTTTTGAAAAGAATAATGATCTGATTTTGGCTCGTTAGGAAGTAAATCTATTTAGGATATCAATACATGCTATTTATCTGTTTGACAGACATGTGCTTAATTCATGATTTGGAGTCCTTTTTTCCATGGCTATGATGTTATCTTGTACCTTACATTTCTTTTGCTTTCTCCATATTGATATTGATGTCTTGATAGTGGCAGTTGAGTTATTGCTAGCAGCTGCTCACCAAATTTTCTATCATGGGTGGTAATGGTAAATGGAGTATGTGGATGATTGTGAAGTACTTCTTGGGTTTTACAAAGTGATATGATATCAACCAACTTTGAATGTGGTTCGTCCATATCATAAGCAAATCAACTATAATTTTTATTCCAACTTGCTTTCAGAAACTTCTATTAATAAATGCTAACACATTGTCAATCTTAATGGAAGATTTCAAATTCTTGAGAAGTTTCATTACAATCAACCTTAGGAGTTCTTTGGTTAGATGTTTTGAGAAAATAATTTATCAATGGTTGATATAAATTGTTTCAAAATGAACATTTCCACTTTCTTAATGTTAAAATCATGTGAATTTTTTTTTTAGGTTATTATTGATTCTTTGTGATTGTGTTCATTATGTTTGAAAATGTATTCATTGCATCATTGATTCCTTGAGGGATCTAATAAACTTTATGTTTTTTATAGGTTGAATTTGGAATCAAGCGAAAATGAAGGCGAAAAGAGTGGAGTTGAAGATTTTCTTGAAAACAAGACTTGGAAAAAGCATTTTTTAATGCTTATTTTAAATCTTAGAGCTTCAATTCACTACCCTTTTTTTCTGTTTTAAACCAACTCACATTTCCTTTTGGGTTTAAAATTAATCCCTGATTTGATCTTTTCAAAGTTGGTTAAAATTGAACCTTAAACACTTACTAGAATTTCAATTTGGTCTAAAATTGAACAAGGCAAACTTCACATTTCAATTGGTGCTTTTAAAACGAACTCATCACTGCTTTGAGGTATAAAATGAACAAGTGTCTTTCATGTTTTGCAATATTTTTCACAAATTAACATCATTGAAATGCATATGCGCTTCTCTCACGCTTCACAGTGATCTTGAGAATCAAAAGCATTTTGGTGATATTAACTTGTGAAAAAGATTGCCTCCACACTTCAATTTGGGCATTTTAAAATTGAACAAAACATGCGAGTGTGAGCGCGATATATTGCGGAGGTTCTCCCCTTTGTTTTTCAACAAAGATTGTGTGAACGATGGGATATGTTAGCTTGCTTTTGTTTATCTTAGAGGGCCTGCCTTGTGAGAAAAAGTACTCACCCAAGGGAACGACCCAACTAGGAACACGTTAAAGCCAAGCGACTTCCAACCGGTATATAAGTGTGGATATTGG
Organism: Sequoiadendron giganteum; assembly: GCA_007115665.2. NCBI lineage: Eukaryota > Viridiplantae > Streptophyta > Pinopsida > Cupressales > Cupressaceae > Sequoiadendron > Sequoiadendron giganteum. The sequence goes on along the minus strand of CM021101.1, from coordinate 339,027,284 downwards.
AACAAAGGCCAATATCACGAGGATTATTTTGATGAGATGGACAACAATGAACTCTCACCGATGTTGGATAATCCCCCATGAATGGAATGCCCGAATTAGAACCCCTTGTTTAGAAAAAAGCCAAAACCTTGTCTATCTTGTTGGTGCAAAAAGTCATGTCCTTTGAAGCCGCCCCACATAACATGTGGTCTTGTTGTGGAAATGGAAAGTATGCCATGGGAGATTCATGGGTACTAATGCTTGGCTAACCCGAATAAGTGAGTGTCATGGAGGGGAGCCAGTGTGGTTAAGCATTTAGCCATTCGCACAAGATATGCGCAGGTGGATTTATCCAAGTGGGAACCCAACAAGATATTGCCTCATCATCCTAGGGTTGTAAAAAGTGCTTGGAATAAAAAACACTTTGCTTGGATTCAAAACGATTGAAAAACAGACATTCACAAGAGCCTCAAATTTCAAACCCCTTTTAGGAAACAAATACCTTTGACGAATTTAAGCACTCTTGCTTTCCCTAGGGATCATATCCTTAGAGGTTTCTAAGTGTACAAATTCTATCATAATTTGTTTTCACTAAGGATAAACATAGGAGACTTTTGCCCTAATTTCCTTGATTTCCACATAATGGACCTTGTGGGATGAAGAAGAAAGCAAGACATTAGACATTCAGTTTGAAAACATAGTCAAGCAAGTGATTTTGGTAAAAAGGATTCACTAAGACAAGATAAAAGACAAATTGGATTACACATGTGTTTTCTAACATGATTTTCTGCAAGATCAAAATCCAAAAACCCAAGGTTCAAGAAGCTTAGTCTGAAAGCTCGTGAGGAGCATCTTGAGAGACTTTTCGAGTTCAGAATATAGTGTGTTCTTCAACATCGAGGTATTGTAAGCAGAAGTGTTATTCTAGGTCAAGTCTAGGATCAAATTCAATCACATTCATCCATCTCTCAACCATCAAAATCAGTCAAAAATCACCTCACCAACAACTCTTGGAAACTTTGTAAACATCTGTTATGCTAAACTTCTAGGCAAAAGCAAATCACTTTGTTTGACTTGACACAACTAGTCAACCCATCATCCTATACACGAGTTCTCTCTTGGATAATACAACTTCATAGTGTTTACGAGTTCATCTTGTTTGGCTTAACACACCTAGCCAAATTATCAAATCATCACCTCGTTTGACTTTACGCACTTAGTCAAACTACCATCTTGTAGGAGTTCACTCTATGGATAACACAACTTCCTATGGTTTTACAAGTGCATTTATCACTTTTGTTTGACTTTACACATCTAGTCAAACCATCCATCCAATCATGGTCAATCAAAGTCCTAAAAGGTTTAGGATTTCCTTCAAAGTTTCTTTAAGAGTTCCATTCACCCACATCACTCATCTTCCGTTTATCTCATCCTCATCATCAATTTGATCCATCAACTATCCTAGTTCTTCGCTTCTTTGAACCTAAGGTTTAGACCGATCTAAAGGATTAGAGGTTCATCTCTTACATTCTTGAAAATTGATATTCATTTTATGGTTCAAACTTGATCTCAACACAAGAGGGACATGAAATATAAACTTGATCCATCCATCATGAGCAATTCAAGTCAACCAAACTATCCAAGTCTCGCAATGCCAATTGATTATCGAAACTCACATTTATGCAATTCAAACATGGCATCATTATCTCCTGCAAACTTCAATGATACGAATGTGAGTATGCCCAATCTAAAGTTTGGAACACCTTTCCCAATGGTAGATTTCAATCTAAGTCCAAATTTGTGAATCTATCAACCAAACACTCAATGCATGAGTTTTTGAAACAAAATTATCCCAGCAAATCCATACATGTCAAGTACAACTTTACCAAACATGACCATTTCAAATCCACACTTGGAAAACTTTGGGGTAGACATGTTTGCAAATCCCATCAATCTTGTTCAAAATCCAAGCAATATGATGACGAATCTAGGTATTAATCAAAGTCAAGGTAACACCATGAAAAATCAAAGTTACCTAAATCAAGGCAATATGATTCTCAACCACAAAAATGTTTAAAGTCAACCTATAATGCTGAATCAAAACATCACATCAAATCATCCCATTTTGTCAACGATATCACAACAGCAGGTGGAAACCATCCAAGCAATCCCAACGGTCAACACCATTCCCATTCCACCACCACCACCACCACCATCCCCAAAATACAACATGAAAAATTCATTCTCCATCATGTTGCAAGCCACTCAAGAAGCTTCCCGCAAAAAGGCACTCCAAGCCCAACAAGCCACAAAAGTTGCGCAAGCGGCTCAAGTAGCTTGATAAGCTCAAGCTCAAGCTCAAGCCCAACACCAAGCCCGACAGGGGCAAGAAAATTTTTGGGAATTATCGCAAGCAATACATCAACACGTGCATCAACAAGTAGCTCAACAACAAGCCCAACAAAAAGCATTGTTGGCACAACAATGACATGACAAACAACAAGCGTTGTTGGCTCACCAACAAACACATGCATTACTCACTCAACAAAGCTTGCAACAGGTTCCCACCACAATTGTTCAAAACAATGATCAAGATTTATCCATCAATGAACACATTGAAGATGTTCCCATCTCATTCAATAATCAAATCAACATACACCAAGAGCTACTTTTCAATCACGATCAAAATTCACCAACATCGCCCAACAATGATGCAATTCAAGAAATGTCAACATCACTTGATCCTATGGTTGAAGACATTGGTAATCTCTCTTCCACAATTGTTGAAATCAAAAAGCAAGATCAATCCATCAATGAACACCTTGAAGGTGTTTCCATCTCATCTGAAGATCAAATTAACATACATCAAGAGCCATTTTTTAGTCATAATCAAGACCCCTCCTACAAAGATCTATTTCAAGGAGTGTTGATGTTATTTGATCCTATTGATATAAGCTATGATCCATCCACCAATGATCATATCAAAAATGTCTCTACATCACCTTATGAGTTAGAGGACATATCTCAAGAATGTATTCCAAAGCATCATCAAAATCTTCCATCAAGGTCTAGCAATGGCCATTCCAACGACATATTGACATCCTTTGACCTCATGGTTAAAGATATTGAAGGAATCCCTAGCTCAAAATTTGATCCAAATCCATTCAAAGAACAAGTGGATATTAATCCACTTCCCATGCCTAAGGACGATGTCCAAGAATCCCTTCTAAGCAATCCATCCTTTGAAATTGACCCATGTCAAGAACTTGATCCAAAGCATGTCAAAAGCAATTATGAAATCACTCAAGATCAAGAATTCGTATCTCTGAGACACTACAATGATCTAATGGGAACTCTTCTATCTATACAAGATGTCGTAAGTTATGATCACATCCATATAGCACATATTCCTTCACCTACCCACAAGATGCTTTCTTTGGATGGACACGTAGCTGATCTTCATTCAAAACAAGAGTCTCATACTCTTGACATCATTACCAAGGAACAAGAGTCTCCTACTCTTAACATTTGTGCAAAAGACCAAGATGTGGAAAAATTTGGAGACATAGCAGAAACAAATCAGGACAAAGGCTCCTACAAAAGTCATGAATCAAAAACATCCTGTGAAAGGAGTCAAGAGGAAGACTTGTATGTGGACAATAAATCACCAACACTTCTTGAAGAAGCAGTACAATCTGATATCTCACAAGATCAAGCTAAAGATATCAATAAGGCATTCATCCCACATATGGAGGATCCCGTCACTTATAAAGTTGGATCACTTACCTTTGTAAGGGAAAATCATCTTATCAATGAAAGAGCTATGACATTTGAAGATCCACCACAGAGCAGAGAAGGAGCAACACCTTGTTTCCAAGGTAAATCATATCCTATGGCAAATAAAATGTTTCAACAGATGAATTATCAAGGTAGAGGATTAGGCCTGCATGAACAAGGTATCTTAGAACCAGTGCAGATCATCGGCAATCCTAAACATCAAGGCCTTGGTTATTCAAAAATCAAGGCATATAAACATATCAGTAATATTTCCACAAAACTGGGGGCAACTTCGTCTCGAGCAAACGTCAACGTGGGGAGCATAAAGAATCCTTATGATGAAACTGATGCCAATTCTACAACCTTCCATATCATGAATCTTCATCCACCCATCACCCCATCCACGAATCGGGACCAACAACAAGAGAAATATTTGAATCAAATCACGAAGAACTTCATCAAACAAAAAGAAGCTAAGAAGCATGAAGGACATATCAAATACAAATAGATACCAAAGAATACAAATAATGATTATCCCTATCAAACTCCATTAGTCAAAGAAACTATGGGGAAAAATAAAAAAGGGAAAAGTATCCATCAAAGATTTCCGCAAAGGAAAAATCAGGCTTCTGAAGCAACGTGCAAAGTGTATCGAGCAGTTGGTCCTAATTCCATGCACACTTCCATATCCACCCATTATTGCTCATCTTCCCAAGTTTGGAGAGTCAAAGGTTCCAAACTATCAACCAATCCATCTTTTACTCCTAAACACGCTCCATCCATACCTCCATGCATGATATCCAATTCTCAAATTGACCATGTATTGACAACAACTCTTCATCATAAGGATTCAAAAGGCACTCTGTTGCGATGTGCACACAAAGACAGAGTTAACTCCTGTATCAACAAAGCAGATCAGGGATGTCAAAATTTGCTTTCAAGTGCACGTATCTTGGCAAAGCAACTTCTTCAAGCAGAGTATCAATGGCATATTATGACAGAAACATCAACATCAATAGTACCAGGTGGTTTAGTATCACCTTAAAACCTCTCATAAAATACAAAAAAAATAAAAAAAATCTAAAGAAGTCCTGAAAAAAATGGTTACCTTGATGAAAACCTGGCAAACAAGCGTCTTGGTGACAAGAAAAAAATCAAAAAATACAAAAAATCCAAAAAAAATAGAAAAAGGATTGAAAACGGTAAAGAGAAAAATCGTCCTCTAGCGAAAACCATTTCGGTGGTGCTTTGGACAAGTACCATGATGAAAACCTGGAAAACAGGCATCATGTGTAGAATCAAGCATCTACGTGCGCCAGTTCAGGAGAAAGCATCTTATCGCATCCATAATAAATCTGACATTCCATCCACATCATCTACTTATCCATGAATCATTTATCCAATCCATGTTCATATTTTTGCATCCATAATCCAAATTATCTTGATCTTGACGAATTTTGGTGCACACTTTATACTTGCCTATGGTAAACATCTTGACATGGTTCATTTTCATTGATCCCATCCTATCCAATGCTATCTGAGCCATAAATCACCATCCAAATGAGCATCCTCTATCTAAACACCTTATCTTGTCACAAGATAATCCTTGGCATCCTTTGCATGCTTATCGAATCTATCCACACACCTATCCAAGCATTCACCCATGGCATTCCATACATTGCTAGAAATTGGGGGTAGATATTTCCATCTTGCTTTGAGAATAAATCTTGATATATATCCTCCAACTTATGAAGTAATCTAAACATTGGAAAACATGAAAGAAAATTGGTCAAAGCATTTTTCAGCCAACGATCCAAATCACTAGCCCATGGCATATTTTGACAAGATGATGTTCCTTATCAAACTTTATTGAACATGAATCCAAGCAATTCATATCAATCACATCTAATGCGCACATTCAACGTCACATCAAAATCATCAAAGCTATTTTGTTCCAAATCAAGCTTCATCAATCTTGATCAATCGAATCCAATCAATCATCACCTTGTTTGACTTAACACACTGAGTCAAACTATCATCTTGTGCACGAGTTTACTCCAGGATAACACAACTTCCTTGGGTTTACAAGTTCATTATCATCACTCTGTTTGGCTTAACACACAGCCAAATTATCAAATCCATAATCAATTTGTTTGGCTTAACACACCTAGCCAAATTATCCTTTTTGTACGAGTTTACTTCAGGATAACACAACTTCCTAAAAGTTTATGAATGCATTATCACTTTCGTTTGACTTAACACACATAGTCAAACTAGCAATCCATCAATCTGATTGATCAACAATAAGCTTGGTTTTCAACGAAATCCAAAACAAAGCACTGATATCATCACATATCCATATCCAAATTGTCAAAATCATGAGAAAAATTCAAAAACATTCAAAAAAATAAAAAAACCAAAAACATTCAAAAAATCATGCGAAAAATCAAAAACATCCAAATCATTCAAAAAATCCACAAACATGTCAAAAAATTCTTCAAAAATTCATCATTGAGTCTTGTCAGTTTTCACCTTGTCGAACTACGTCATCTTTGAGCTTGAATGTAGGCAAGGTTGATCTTTGATCATCCCCCGAGAGAGTTAAGGTTAGCCCTTAGGCGTCCATCGCATTGGCAATCCATTTGCCCATTTATTTTACATTTTAGGATTTTAGGCGTCTGTCGCAATGACATTCGTCTGCCCATCTAGTTAGGCGTCCATCGCAAGGGCATTCGTTTGTCCATCTTTTTCATATTTTAGGATTTTAGGCGTTCGTCACAATGGCAATCTATTTTCCCATCTATCTCATTAGCATTCAAGTCAATTGGAGTCTGAACTATGTCATCTCTGAGCTTAAATGTAGGCAAGGCCATCCTTGATTGGCCCCTGAGACACAAAATTCAAAAACATTCATAAATCTTGAAAATACCAAAAACAGCCTCAAAACATTTGAAAAAACCAAAATGGTGCACCTCTCTCATCTCGCTTTCACCCGCAATAATAACCATTCCTAATAAATCAATCATCGCTTTCACCCTTTGGTGAGTCAGTCAGAAGCAAGTTTAGCAGGTTCTAAAGTGAATGCCTTATCGTCAGAGTCTCAAGCCTAAGTCAGTAAGCAAGCAAGTTGGTCAAATCGGAGTATCAAAAGCTTATCACCCAATCAGTCCCACCAAAACCCTGATCACTACATGTCCTAGGATGAAGCTTTCCTGTGATGGACATAAGCATTAGGTACCTCATAGTAGTTTAGCCTTGGCTAGCAATACGAAGAACATTAGCTTGTTTGTTTACTTTATTTGGTCTTTTTGACTTATCTTATTTTGCGCTCATTCCAAGGACCTCTCGATGATGCCTAAACAAAACAGGTTTAGAGAGAAAGGAATGGGGCAATGATCATTATCTTTTTATCTGTTGTGCTTGTTGGATGGTCTTGTAAAATAACTTGGCGAATACTTGCTTTGTTGGGTCTGTCCTAGCAAGGTTTTCGTATGTCAAGTGTGAACAAGAGCACTCCTATTTGATTGTTGAGTCAAATTCCATCACACTAGGCGCAATGCCATCCTGGTTCTTAATACCTTGATGCATCGCACCTACGTGTGTTATCAAACATAAAGAAAGGTATGCTCTTTTCCCATCCTTGGATAAGCAATACATCATCATCATTCTTCATTTCTAATAAAGTTGATTTGTTGAACTTCTACATCTTCTTGAATTCAAGGGTTAATCCCTCTCATTCTTCTATCCTATTTCACACTAACAATGCATCCATCCTGCATCCGCAGTCTTATCTTGCATAATCATGCCATATCCATCTCATTTTCATAATCATTTAAGTTGTTTAGGATAATATAAATTTGTTATTCTAAGCATCTTCCAAACATCTCATTTTCATCATCATTATCATATAGTCTCGCAATCCATACATTCATTTTGAACCTCTTTGTCATGAGATCCACCTCAAATTGAATCTTTTCACTCGATCTCTCGAGGGGGCAATGTACTAATGTACTTCTTTTTGTTGGGGCATCCGAAAAAAGCAGAAATTTTTTAATTTCGATATCAGCAACATCATTCTTTGAATCAATGCAATGAGTACACTGCTTCAAAGAGGGGAAAAATGTAGACATGCAAAACTAACATCATGCATCCAATTCTTCTATTAATCAATTATAACAATTTATTGATTAAATCCTAAAGTTCATCAGACTTAATTAAATCAAATTATTTAATTGAGTTCCTAAAGTTCTTCTTATTTGATATAATAAATCAAATTGATTTAAAATCAAATATCAAATCCCTAAAAATCCCCTAAGTTAATCAATTTAAATTAATTAACTTCTAATCATGATTACCATTCTCTAGCTTTTGACTCAACTAGAGTCAAATCTAAACTCTTAACTAACCCACCCACTTGCACCAATAAATCAATTTAATTGATTTATTAAAAAGACTTATTTTCCCTCAATAACTCTCATCTTTGACTTTTTTGAACAAAGATAATTCCCCCCAAAACCCTCAACTACATGCATTTATTGGCATTTTTCAAATTTGAATGGGCACACTGACCAAAACTTGCACAAGCTTTGGCCAATCCCATTATGACAAGTGTCTCTATTCTATTGGATGGGATTTAGTCCCACATTGCCTAATTTTGGCCTCTCTTCTATCAACTTCTCCTATAAATGCAAGCCATTTTCTCTCATTTCTACAACAGCCACATTTGAAAGCACCTACACTATAGGCAACTTGAGTTCAAGCATCTCATTGTCTATCTCACTAAGCTTATCAAGGATTGGGAAAGGGCTCCTTCACATACTCAAAAGAGCACCAATCCACCATAGAATAGGTTGTATTTCATTTTCTCCATTGCATGTTTGTCTTAATTTTATCATTTTGTTTGAAGTCAATGATTTATGGTATTCTATGAGGATGGCTAAATCTATACAATCCATGTGTAAGATTTTGGCATCCTACAATAACCATTTTTTCAGGACTTTTTCTGATTGTTTTTGTATTTTTTATTTCTACACCTTACAAGTTCTTAGGCATAAATTTTTTTGAGATGACAACTATTCATGGGATCTTGCAGAGGCTTGCCTTTTGGTGTCGACAATCAATATGCCCCTGATTTGTAACTTGCGGTGATGATGAAAGGTCCCAGCCAGTTAGGCTCAAACTTTCCTTTTGTATCTGGGTTGGGCACATTCTTTTGGTTCTCTTTTAGCACAAGGTCACGAACTTGGAAGGTGCGTTGCCTGATCTTCTTGTTGTAACTCCATTTCAGCCGATTCTGGTAGACCTGTAGATGATTTAGGGCATCCATGCGCTGTTCATCTAGTAACTCCAGCTCATTCAGTCTTGTAACCTTGTATTCCTCATCTGTGATGAGGTTTCACAAAGATATTCTCAAGGACGAGAGCTTGATCTCTATTGGAAGTATGGCTTCTGATCCATAGACCAAAGAGAATGGAGTGGAGCCTGTTGGCATGCAGATGTTGTTGCGATAGGCCCATAAAGTAGGGTTTAGTTGCAGAGGCTAGTCACGACCAGAGTCATTGATTGTTTTCTTGAGGATATTTAGAATGGTCTTATTGGTAGCTTCTGCTTGGCCATTGCCTTGTGGGTAATATGGGATGGAAAAGCAGTGTTGGATTTTGTATTTTTCACACAAGTCATGGACATCCTGATTCTTGAAAGGAGTCCCATTATCAAAGATAATGGATTGGGGTACACCATATCAACAAATGAGGTAGTTCAGGATGAGCTTGGATATCTGCTTTCCAATGATGTAGGTCATGGGAATTGCTTCGACCCACTTAGTGAAGTACTCTGTGGCGATGATGATGAATTATTGGCCCTTGGATGAGGTGGGTGAGATTTTACCTATGAGATCAAGGCCCCATTGGGAAAAGGGCCAAGGTGTAACAATGGGATGCAACTCTTGAGTTGGTGCATGAATGAGATCTCCGTGCTGCTGGTAATGTAGACATCTTCTGACAGAGTCATGTGCCTCTCTTTTCATTGTCGGCCAATAGTACCTGGTTCTCAGCAACTTCTTAGCCAAGGTCATACCACTCGAATGTGAACCACACATTCCATTGTGTACCTCAGTCAAAGCAATCAAGGCCTCCTCAGGTTTTAAGCAATGTAGCAGGGTTCCATCGATACTTCTACGGAAGAGGCTTTATCCTAGGATGAAAAATCGTAAGGATGTTTTAAAAAATGTTCGCTTTAGGTTCGGGGTAATGTCAGTTGGGAGGATTCCTAACCTTAGATAGGTGTAAATATCATGGTATGAAAGATCACCAAGACCAACAAGTTTGCACGCATATTCTATTTCTGGTACCTCGAAAGTTGGTACGAGAAGCTGCTCTACGAGGAATTCATGTTTCAAGATGTTGCGGGGGATATCTAGCAAGGATTCAATCGTTGCCATTGTATCCGCTGCTCTATTGTTTGCTCTTGGTATTTTCTCAAAGGTGATGTCGATGAATGATTCCTTAAGGCTTTCTACTACCTTTTCGTATGGTGCGAGCTTATCATCTTTAGTTTGGTATTCACCATTGACTTGGTTAATGATCAGCTGCGAGTCTCCATAGGATTTTAATGCCATAATTTGCCACTATGCCACAATCTTGAGACCTATTGTTAAAGCCTCGTATTCTGCAATGTTGTTTATACAGGGGAATGCCAACTTATATGATCTGGGTATACAGTCCCCTTGGGGGTGATGAAGAACATACTGGCTCCTTATCCATGTTGTGTATGGGAGCCATCAAAGTACAATTTCAAGTGGTTGACTGCACTAAGATTGAAAAGGGACTCATCTGGAAATTCTGATACGAGTGGGTTGTCTATGTAGAGGGGAGCTTCTGCTAGTTGGTCTGCAATAACTTGTCCTTTTATCGCCTTTCGCTCGACATATTCAATATCATGTTCAGATAGTATCATTACAAATTTAGCCATTCTTCCTATAAGCATAGCTTTTGACAATAGATATTTGACGAGGTCTATTTTGGCAATTAGCTTAGTTTGATGAGCTAACACGTAGTGTCTGAATTTCTAGGCTGCAAATACTAGTGCCAGGTAAGCCTTTTCTATTGCTGTGTGATTGAGCTCATGCCCTACCATTGTTCTATTGATATAGTAAATTGCCCACTCAATTCCCTTTTCATCATATTGGGCTAAAAGGGCACCAAGGGCGGCCATTGTTGCTGAGATGTATAGAATCAACGGTTGCCCTATGATCGGTGGAATTAATATAGGTAGTGTAAGTAGGTATTCCTTGATCTTTTTGAATGCTTGTTTGCACTTTTCATCCCACCTGAATGCGATTCCCTCGTGGAGCAGATGTGAATAGGCTATCTATTTATCTGCCAGTTGTGCTATGAATCTTTTGATGGACTAGAGTCTACCTTGTAATCCTCTGAGTTGCTTTAGTGTTCTTGGCACTCCCATATCAAGTATTACCTTTACCTTTGCGAGATCCACTTCTATCCCTCTCATTGAAACTATGTACCCCATCAAATTTCCTGATTGTACCCCAAAGACACATTTCTTTGGGTTGAGCCTGACCTTGTATTTTTCCAGCCTATCAAAAATTGCACTTAGATTTGCTATGTGATCCTTCCTTTTCTTTGATTTGGCCAATATTTCATCCATGTATTCTTCGATAGTTTTGTGAATCATGTCATGGAAGATTAGTGTCATGGCTCTTTGGTATGTAGCTCTTGCATTCTTTAGCCCAAATGGCATCACATTCCAGTAGTAGGTGCCCCAAGGACATGTAAAGGTTGTCTTGTGCTAGTTCTCTTTTGCTATCATTATCTGATTGTATCTAGAGAAACCATCCATTAGGGATAACATCTCATGCCCAACCGTCATGTCCACTATCATGTCAATGTTGGGTAGTGGAAAATCATCCTTAGGACATGCTTTGTTTAGATCTCTAAAGTCCATGTAGATGTAGATGCCCCCATTTAGTTTTGAGACTAGCACAAGATTAGATACCCACTCTGGACAGTCGATTGGGTGTATGAAGCCAACATCTAGGAGCTTTTGTAGTTCAATCTTAACGAGCAAGGCTATTTGTGGGTGCATTTTCCTCAACTTTTGTCTCACTGGTTTCGCTCCAGGGTAAACAACCAAATGATGAACCACCACCTCAGGATCAAGACCTAGCATGTGGGCATAGGTCCATGTGAAGTTTTTCTTTCTTTCTCTTAAGAATACAACCAACAATTCTTGTTCCTCTATCTGTAGTGTTTGAGCATAGAATGTGATTTGCGGTTCTGTTTCCATTCCCAGGTTGACAGGGTTGCATTGCTCTGCTAGGACTGCCGACATTTCTTGATGTAAAGCAATAAGGGGGAGATTGAATCCTTCATCCTCCGATGCCTCAGAGAGGTTTTCACCATTGGATGCGTCCTTTATTTTTACTATTTTGTGGTTAGAGAGTGCCACAGTGTGGTTTTCACTCCATAACCTTGAGCTTATTCTTGATATTTTCCATTTGTGACTGAAGGACTCAATTGTCTCCCCATAGTATGCCTAGGTGTCTAATGTGATGTTGAAACCTCCCTTATGATCCCCACAAGGAATTGCATCCCTTAGTCTCATGAATTCCGAGAGTGCCTCATCGTTTTCAAATGAGTTTAGAATTGGTGGTCCTTGTTGATCGTGATTGATGAGTTGCGGGTGTACTAAGGTGATTCAGTGGGTTGGTTGGTTTGAATCAGTTATGGAGGCACTAAGAATTAACAAGGTGGAATATTTGAAGAGTTTAGGGAGACCTATTATGGTATCATCATCGTCACTACTGGCACAAACATCGGTGATGTCAAAGGTGAGATTATCGAGTGGGATGCCTAGGCATACAGGTGGTCTAGGAGTGGTTGTTGTTACTTGAGGAGAGGAACTGACTCCCCTTCTAGGATTACCCTTTCCATGTATGATTATACTCAGAGGAGTATACCCAAGGCCAAGGTTTTGCATTCTTCTTTCTACAATGATGGGCTCCAGCCGTCCATCATTGTTTCTTCCAAGGCTTTTGTTCTTGTTATAGCCCATACCAAACATCATTTGTAACCCTCTGTTAGTTTCATCCATGGATAGGGTGGGGGTGGGCCTTCATCTTGGTATAATTTTTTTGAGATGTCTCTCTCATCCACATTTTATCTACTGAGATCCCCCAATGATGGATCTAGAAGGGTTTGCCCTCATAGGGTGGACAGGTGTTTCAGCTAGCTGAGGTTGTCCATGCATCCTAGGAGATTGTGGAAACTCTCCTACAACAAATGTATTCCTTTTCATTCTATAGTCACCGCATCCATTTTCATGAATCATGTTTTTGATTTTGGATATGTCAGGGATGGCGGGTGACTCTATCGCAAAAGTGGAGGTGAGGTTGGCTGGGTCAATGTATGAAGTGGATGGGCCTTCATCATTTTTTGGTACTTGGGGGGTCTTATAAAACTTGGCTTCCAAGTTTTTGCAGTAGGAAAAAGGTTCAGGATCCCCATATATAGTGACTTCCTCATTCTGATTTGAGAACTTGATACATTGGTGATACGCCGAGGCCACTGCATTCATTTTGTGGATCTAGGGGCGTCCAAGGGAATATTATATGGTAGTTCAAAGTCAAGGACCTGACAGGTGGTCTCCATAGTTGTTGGTCCCATTTGGATGGGGATCTTGATAGTGCCCTGAGACACTCTTTCTTGGTCATCATACACCCTTATCATGATGCTTTTGTTTTTATAAATGGAATCCTCAGCGAATCCCAATTTCTTTATGAGCTTTAGAGAATAGATGTTAAGGACTGCACCTCCATCCACGAGGACTCGTTTGAATTTCTTTTTATGGATGAGCACTTGATGGTGGAGTGTGCGGTTATGAGATGGCTATGGGGGGAAGTCTTGCTTAGAGAATGTAATGAGATTTGGGGTATTCATGTTAACCACCATAGCCTAGAACTGCTCTGTGTCAAGTGTGGCAGAGACGATGGACGCAACTAATGCTTCATCAAGGATCTTCCTATGGGCGGCAAAGATTTTCAATAGTTCCATGATGGAGATTTGGGTGGGGGTTCTCTTCACCTGGTCAATGACATTGTAGTCATAGGGGATGGATTTTGTATTAGAAATGGGGGTCTTAGCTAGTGCCCTGATAATGGTGACCTTTCTGCCACGTGTGGTGACTCCATAGTCGTTGTTGGCTCCTTTGACATTTATGATGGTGACCATCTCATCGATGCATCCAACTATCTCCTCATACACTAGATTATTACTAGCATACTTTTTATTTACCTTATTGTTTCCTTTATTATTTCCTTCATTGTTCCCTTGGTTGTGGTTCGGCATCGGATTCGTGTATATTTTCAATTCTTGGTTTCTCACTGGCTATTCGATATTGATGATCTTATCCTCAATGAGGTCTTGGATGATGTTTTTTAGCCTCATGCAATTGGCGGTGGTATGTCCTTTGATCTTATGAAATTCACAAAGGAGATTCTCATTATACCATGGTGGCTTGGTCATGGGTTCCGCGTATTGGGAAAAGTTAGAGATTTTGATCAGGTTTTCCTTGACCAATTTATTCATGATGGATTCGACAGATTCATCAAGCCATGAACTTCCTCTTGGGGGGATACTTGCCTCGGGGCAGTGGTCCTCCTTGATTACCCACATTATTGATTTTATCGGTGGACGTTGGTTGTTGTTGTGCTACTACCGCATTAGTCTGCACATTGTTGCGATTATGATTTTGCGGTTGATGGGTTTGGATGTTCTGCTTAGGGGAACTAATGACCACTTTAGCGTCGACCACACCATCATTTGTGATATTTTTGTTCCTCAACCATGTCTGAGGTTTATCATTATAGTTATTGGACAGGTGGTTATCCTGTGGTGGAGTGAACATTGATGCACCTCCTCTTGCAGTAAGGGCTCTTTTGATGTTGAGCGCCTTTGGGATTAGTTGATCATAGGATGTGATGCACTGCATTTTCAAGTAGAATGCCAAGTTTTCATCTAGATTAGCTATGATGGTGAAAACTTGTTGTTCTTCCGATATGGTCCACTTGCTCTGATTGGCCCTGGATCGCCATCTTTGCAAGAAGGATTTGAATAGCTCTCGTTTTCTTTGTTTGATTGTGAATAGTTCTTCCAAACTAACATCCACACCCATATTGAAAGCATAATTTTTAAGGAAATCTTCCATGATTTCCTTGAATGTTTTAATTCCCATGGGTAGGCGAGAAAACCATTCCATGGCTGGACCAGTCAAACTATGGGAGAAGAGTCACATTAGATATGTATCATCGTATGCGACCTCCATGCAATGCACCTGAAATTCCCTGACATGGTTTTCAGGGTTACCTGTTCCATTGTACTTGTCAAATTTGGGGATCTCGAATCCCTTTGGAAACAGTATCATGGTGAGACTTCTGTCGAAAGGATAAGGGCACAAGTTGCTTGGTGTCCTTGTTGTTTTTCCTACTTGTAAATCCAACACTTGCTGTGAGAGCAGTTTGATTTGTGTTGCGACATCTTTGCTTGGGTCAGGAGGTGGAATGAATGAGTTGTGAGGTGTTTCAGGTGTTTGGTGGGTGGGAGGAGTACTAGTGGGCATTTTCTACAAGCTCTGTTGCAAAGCCTATTGGTATGCTTGAATTTGTGTCAACAATGCTTTTTATTGATCTTGTTGTTGTTGTTCCAACAATGCTTGTTGTTGGTCCATCTGTTGTTGTTCTCATGAGACCTGCTATTGGTCAATCTATTTTTGTGCTAGTAAAGCTTGTTGTTGGTCTAGCTATTGTTGCACCAACAAAGCTTGTTGTTGGTCGAGCTACTGTTATGCCAACAAAGCTTGTTGTTTAGCTTGTTGCTGTTCCTGAAAGTCTTGTAGGGCTTGTTGGTATGCTTGTAGATGGATTGCTTGCAATTGTGCTTGGTATTGTGCCTGCGCCTATTGTTGAGCTAGAGCTTGAGCTTGTGCTTGTGCTTGGGCTTGAGCTTGGGCTTGGGCTTGTGCTTGTTGCTTTTTCTTGAGTACTCTTTGTTGCTTGGCCTTCTGAAGGGTTTGGATTAGGGTGGTGAATGAATTGGTCATGTTGGCTTTTGGTGGGATTGGTGGTAGAACGGGAATGATGCCAACCATTGTGGCTAGTGAGAGGGTTATGGTGGTGGTTAGGATTTGGGTTGTTGGAGGGGTGGTGGAGATACTCGGTCCTTGAGAGGGTATGCTTTGGGATATTTGATGACTGATTGATGCATTTTTTGTCGTGGCTTGAATGGTCACCACCTGTTGCTATGATGTTGCGGGAAAAAAGAGGGAATTTGAGTTGATGTTCACATTGCCCTATTATGAGAAACTATCGATGTTTAAGGGAGGAAACCCCAATCTGAGTGGTGATGTGGTTGCAAATGGAAATGGTGGAAGAGATGGTATGCTTCCTTGGAAAGAAAAGGGATTAGAAACATTTGTTGTTCCAAACAAACCACCTTCTCCTTGTGATAGAGAAGTTTGTATGTTTGATTGATAGGCTGGTGAGGCATGGAATGAAGATGAACCAACAAGATTATGGAATGTGAGTGGAACGTATGGGTGTAATGGGTTTATCGGGACATAATTATCTGGTGCGGTAGTGATAGCCACCTCTTTGTTAGTCACAAGGTGATGCTGTTGTAACTCTCGAAACATAACACTTCCTTTGTTCCCAATTGGTGAGGGTGGTGTGATGGCTGACATGATGTGAGGTATTTCTTGATTGATATTTGACATTGGGGATGCATTTCTAAGAGGCATTTCCGTACTAGTGCTTGCATCAAGGTCGGAAGGGAACTGAACCCCTCCTTCTGCTAACGTGTTTAAGTATTTGAACATGGCACTAACAATTTTGTGGTTCCCTGGTTTTTGAACCATTTTTATCATTTTCGATTGTCTCATCCCCATGTCTTCATTTGCGAGGTCCTCTTCATAACTTTCCTCTTGAGGATTTTGTGATGGCAAAGAAGAGTTACTTGGGGGATTGCTTGATCCCGCAAGGTTTATTTTAGAGGTTACTTGACTCATGTCAATGGAAGTTGATATTTCACTTATATTTTCCATGTTCTTGTATTGCGATCTTGTTTGAACCATAAAAAATAGGGATCGCTTAATCCTAACCTTTTAGGCTCAAAAGTGAAGAACTAGGGAAGCCAAAGATCAAAGAGGGTAGTAATGATGATGGGATAATAGATGAAGTGAGTGAATGAAACCTTTTGGAGAAGTTTTGAAGGGTTATGCTAAACTTGTTTAGGACTTATATTGATTATGATGGTTTGACTATGTGTATTGAGTCAAACAGGATTGTGGTGAAGTTGTAGTTCCTAGGAAGTTGTGTTATCCTAGGGGAACTTGCACAAGTGGATGAATTAGCTAAGTGTGTTAAGCCAATGTGATTTTTGAACTAGTAGACCTCAAGAAGTTGCATTATCCTAGAGGTAAATTCATCCAAAAGTTTTGACTATTTTTGCTAGGTGTGTTAAGCCAAGATAGGGTGACGTTGCTTTAGCCCTTTAAGTTTAGCATGAGTGATTTTCTAGAGTTCTCAAGAAGTTTGATGATGGGATGAGATTTGATTTGATGAAAAGATGGATGGGGACGACACTTGGATCCTAGACTTGAACCTAGACCCAACTCTTTCTACAAGACCTCAGCGTTGAAGAACACACTAGACTTCCTATGTGAGGAAAGCAAACCTCTCAAAACTTTCTGGATTTTGTTGATAGTAGAACGCATACAAAGCTGGATTATTCTTTGAAGCTTTTTTGTAGAAGTTTTATACTAGTCTCTCTCTGAATTCAAGGAGCATTTCAAGGCATTGTTCATGGGCTTTTAGACTTATCCTCTTGAACTTTGGTTTTGGAATCTAGATCTTTCGAGAAATCATTGGAAACAACACATATGAAGTTCAATTTGTCTCTTTATCTTGGCTTAACGAATTCTTTTTATCAGAGAAACTTGCTTGCTTATGTTTCAAACTATATATCTAATGTCCCACTTTCTTTCTCATCCCATAAGATCCATTGTGTGGAAATTGAGGAAAATAGGGAAAAAGTTTCTTATGTTTAGCCTTGTTGAAAAAAAATGACGATAGAATCCAAGCACTTAGAAACCTCTAGGGATATGATCCCTAGAGAAAGCAAGAGTGCCCAAATTCGTCAAAGGTATTTGTTTCCTAAAAGGGGTTTGAAATTTTGAGGTCTTGTGAATGTTTGTTTTGCAAATTTTTTCGAGAACCAAGCAATGTGTTTTCCACTTCCAAGCACTTTTTACAACCCTAGGATGATGAGACAATATTCTATTGGGTTCCCACTTAGATAAATCTAGCTGCGTATATCTTGTGCGAATGGCTAAATGCTTGACCACACTGGCTCCCCTCCATGGCACACACTTCTTGAGTCAGCCAAGCATTAGTACCCATGAATCTCCCATGGCATACTTTCCGTTTCTACAACAAAACCGCATGTATAACGTGGGGCGGCTTCAAAGGACATGACGTTTTGCACCAACAAAATAGATAAGGTTTTGGCCTTTTTCTAAACAAAGGGTTCTAATTCGGGCATTTCGTTTGTGGGGGATTATCCAACATTGGTGAGAGTCCATTTCTGTCCATCTCGTCAGAACAATCCTCGTGATTCTTGAACTTTCCTCAAGAATCCACAATTATATACTGGTTGGAAGTCACTTGGCTTTAGCGTGTTCCCAGTTGGGTCGTTCCCTTGGGTGATTACTTTTTCCCACAAGGCAGGCCCTCTAAGATAAACAAAAGTGAGCTAACATATCCCATCGTTCACACAACCTTTGTTGAAAAACAAAGGGGAAAACCTCCTCAATATGTCGTGCTCACACTCGCATGTTTTGTTCAATTATTAGGTACCCAAATTGAAATGTGGAGGAAATCTTTTATGCAACTTAGTGTCACCAAAAAGAGTTTTGATTCTCAAGATCGCCATCAGGCACGACAGAAGCACATATGCCTTTTCAAATGATACTACTTTGCAAAAAAGATTACAAGACACCAAGAACACATGTTCATTTTAAATTCCTCAAAGCAATAATGAATTATTTTTAAGCAACAAATGAAATGTCATATTGCTTTGTTCAACTGTTAACCAAAATCTAGTATGTTTGTCTAAGGTTCTTTTTAGCCCCTTGACAACTTTTGAAAAGAAATTTGATTGTTTATTTTAGAACCCAAGAGAAATTTAGTCTTCCTAAGGCAAATGAACTTAACAAATTCCTCAAAGAGTGTTGAAGAACACTTTAGTTTTTAAAAACACTTTGTACAAAATGAGCATGGTGTCATAATAAAAATTTGCTTCTTCTTTTTAAACCCAAAGTAAATTTAATGTTCCTAAGGCCAAAGATATTAACAAATTTATTAAAGAGTGTTAAAGAACACTTTAGTTTTTAAAACACTTTGGGTTTGGTGAACATGATGTCATGATGAACTTCTTCCTTTGCTCCAACCTGTAAAATGACAAAAAACCAAAGAGCAAAAAAGACATAAAACAAGGTCAAAGAGTAAAAAAAAATCCTAAATCTAAAAAAGCACATGTCAATTTTAAATTTCACTATTTTTTTCTTTCTTCGCTGCATAGTTTGCAAAAGCGGTGGAGTTTGATAAAAGTGGTGCTATATAGCGCCATGCGGTTGACTTTGGGTGGTGCTTTGCAGAAACAGAGAGTGCAAAAGTGGCACAACGGAGGTAAGCGGTGTAGTTTGGAAGCGGCCCCATTTGAAAATTTGAATTTTTTAGGCAGGAAGGATGGAGCAGCGGAGTTTGGAGAAATCGTAGTGAGATACAGTGTTGCGGTTCTGAAGGTAGTGCAGTATTGCGCTGCGGGGGTGAACGCGGTGGAGTTAGGAAATTTGAAAAAGTGACAGGTGGGGAGAAAACGTGACGAGGTTAGGAAATTAAGTGCGGGTCAGTATGGTGCCGCTTCTCTGAAAGTGGTGAAGTATTGCGCCGCAATGTTGAAGGCAGTGCAATATAGCGCCACGTGGCTGTGTTTCCTATGTCTACAAAAAAAGAAGTCAAAAACAACAATTTTTTTGAAAAACATGATTGAATTTTTGATTTAGCCCTCCTTCTAGTGCCAAAATGTGAACCCCTTAACCTACAAATGCACAAGAGCAACAAGACACATTAGTTGTTGGATCAAATGCATGCAATAAAGTATGAGGGATTCCCCATAAAATCCATCTATTTAAACTAAAATTAGGAAATGAAGAACACAATAAACTTTAAATAAAAGAGATTCAATCCTAATTAAGCTAATAGCATGATGATCCCATGGGGGAATTGGTGCCAATGAAGTGTTTTCAATTGGACCTTTCCCAATTCCTAAGTAGCAATGGTATGTGATGGAGAAATGGTCAAATGTCAAAAGAGATTTGAGCCTAACATTGTTGCATATCTTGAAAAATGATGAATGGTTGATTGAAATGGGCAAAATTGGCTCTCAATGTGAAGAGAGTAACTTTGCATATGATTGTGGATAAGAAATGAGGAGAGAATTCTCCAATTTATAACTTTCAATTTGGAAGAGAAAGTGAGATTTGAGCAATGTGGGACAAAAGATAATCCCATGGCATTGTGCCACTTGTCCATATGTGATTGGATGAGGAATGAGCACATTTTTGCCAATATGCATGATAAATGCATAAATTTGAATTTTGAAATATTGAAATGACAAGGTGGATGAGAAGTCAAATGGAGTTATGACCACTTGGCTCAATGCAAAGGACATGTAAGAGATCTTAAATGCCTTGTTGGAAGGACTAAGTCCACTAGGCCTTTTTGAATTCAAATGAGGGAATATTCCCTTTTGATGCTTTGTGAGGGAAAATAGATGAATAAATAAATCAAAGTATTTGATTTATTGTGCAAGTTGCATTCTCTAGAGAATTTTGATGAAAGGGATTAACTTAATCATGGTTTTGATTAATTTAATGAGGAATTAGGAGATGTGACAATTTAGACTTAAATTTATGAATTGATTTAAATCAAATTGAGAGGAAATGATTAATTAAATAAATGATTTGATTTATTTAACTAAAGGGGAACATGTTAGATTAAATCGAATAAGGTTTAATTTAGTCAATTTAATCAGAAGACTTTAGGGATTTAATCAAATAAAATGAGTTATTTGATTAAAAGGAGTTTTACAGAATTAATTAGATAAAATTGATTTATTTAATTAATAGGAGATGATGACTTAATTAGATAAAGTTGATTTATTTAATTAATAGATGAAGAGTGATGAATTTAATAAAATACAAATTATTCGATTAAATGACTAGCAAAGGAGATGATTCAGGATGAAATGGTGTTAGTAAATCAAGATCTAGTGTGTCAGATCGAATTGTACATTTTCCATGTCTACACTTTCAAGGCTTTTGTTCCTATTATAGCCCATACCAAACATGATTTGCAACCCTCTATTAGTTTCATCCATGGATAGGGTGGGGGTGGGCCTTTCATCTTGGTATAATGTATTTGAGATGTCTCCCTCATCCACATTTTCTTTACTGAGATCCCCCCAACGGTGGAATCCAGAGGGGTTTGCCCTAATAGTGTGGACAGGTGTTTCAGCTAGCTGAGGTTGTCCATGTGACCTAGGAGATTGTGGTAACTCTCCTGCAACAAATGCATTCCTTTTCATTTTGTAGTCACCGTATCCATTGTCCTGGATCATGTTTTTTATTTCGGATATGTCAGGGATGGCAGGTGTCTCTGTCGCAAAAGTGGAAGCGAGGTTGGCTAGGTCGATGTATGAAGTAGATGGTTCTTCATCATTTTTTGGTACTTGAGGGATCTTATAAAACTTGGCTTCCAAGTTTTTGCAGTAGGCAAAAGGTTCAGGATCCCCATATATAGTGACCTCCTCATTCTGATGTGAGAAATTGATACATTGGTGATACGTCGAGGCCACTGCCTTCATTCTGTGGATCCATGGGCATCCAAGGAGGATATTATATGGTAGGTAGAGGTCTAGAACCTAAGAGGTGGTCTCCATAGTTTTCGGTCCCACTTGGATGGGGATTTTGATAGTGCCCTGAGACACTCTTTCTTGGTCATCATACACCCTTATCATGATGCTTTTTTATTTATTTATGGAATCCTCAACGAATCCCAATTTCTTTATGAGCTTTAGAGATCAGATATTAAGGCCTGTACCTCCTTCCACCAAAACTTGTTTGAATTTATTTTTATGGAAGAGAACTTGGAGGTGGAGTGCACGGTTATGAGATGGATGTGGGGGGAAATATTGGTTAGAGAATCTAATGAGATTTGGGGTAGCGATGTTACCCACCATAGCCTGGAACTACTCTATGCCAAGGGTGGTAGAGACGGTGGATGTAGCTAATGCTTCATCAAGGATCTTCCTATGGGCTGTGGAAATATTCAATAGTTCCATGATGGAGATTTGGGCAGGGGTTCTCTTCAGCTGGTCAATAACATTGTAGTCATAGGGGATGGCTTTTGTATTAGAAATGGGGGTCTTAGCTGGTGCCCCGACAATGGTAACCATTCCGCCACGTGTGGTGACTCCATAGTCATTGTTGGCTCCTTTGACATTTATGACGGTGACCATCTCATCGACACATCCAACTATATCCTCATACACTAGATTAGCGCTAGCATAATTTTGCTTGCCCTTACTATTCCCTTGATTATTTCCTTGATTGTTCCCTTGGTTGTGATTTGGCATCGGATTCGTGTATATTTTCAAGTCTTGGTTTCCGACTGGCTGTTCGATATTGATGATCTTATCCTCGGTGTGGTCTTGGATGATGTTTTTCAACCTCATGTAATTGGCGGTGGTATGCCCTTTGATCTTATGAAAGTCACAAAGGAGATTTTTGTTATACCATGGCAGTTTGGTCATGGGTTCCACGTATTGCTCGGAGTTAGAGATTTTGATCAGGTTTTCCTTGACCAATTTCTTCATGATGGACTCAATCGATTCACCCAGATCCTTGAACTTCCTCTTGGGGGAATACTTGCCTCGACGAAGTGGTCCTCCTTGATTACCCAGTTTATTGATTTTATTGGTGGGAGTTGGTTGTTGTTGTGCCACTACCGTATTAGTCTACAAATTGTTGCGATTATGATTTTGTTGTTGATGATGGGTCTAGATGTTCTCCTTAGGGGCACTGATAACCACTTTAGCATTGACCATGCCGTCATTTGTGATTGTGAACCCCTAAACCTGCAAATGCACAAGAACAACAAACATGGTTAATGTTAGATCAAAATGCATGCAAATATGAAGTATTCCCCATAAAATCCACCTATTTAAGCTAATAGTAGGAAATGAAGAAAAAACTCAAATAACATGAAATTAAATCCTAATCTAGCAAATAGATTGATGATCCCATGGGGGAATTGGTGCCAATGGAGTGTTGCAATTGGCCCTTTCTCAATTCCTATGTTGCAATGTAGATTGATGAAGAAATGGTCAAATCTCCAAAGAGATTTGAGCACAACCTGGGTGCAAATATGAAAATGTGGTGAATGCTTGGGTGAAATGAGCAAAATTAGTTGTCAATTGGAGAGAGTAACTTTGCATGTGAATTGTGGATGAAGATTGAGGAGAAGAGTCTCCAATTTATAGACTTCTATTTGGAAGAAGTGAGCAAGATTAAGCAATGTGGGACAAAAGGTAATCCAATGGCATTGTGCCACTTGTCCACATGTGATTGGATGAGGAATGAGCATATTTCGCCAATGTGCATGATAAATGCATAAATTTGAATTTGAAATGGTGAGTTGACTTGTTGAAGAGGGAAGAGAAGTGAATTTAATGTCACTTGGCTCAAGGTCAAGGACATGTAAGAGGCATTGAATGCCTTGTTGGAAGGACCAAGTACACTTGGATTTTTTGAATTCAAATGAGGGAATTTTCCCTTTTGATGCCTTGTGAGGGAAAATAGATGAATTAATAAATCAAAGTAATTGATTTATTGTGCAACTTGCATTCTCTAGAGGATTTTAGGGAGAGGGATTAACTTAATCATGGTTTTGATTAACTTAATGATGATTTAGATGTGACAATTTAGACTTAGATTTATGAATTGATTTAAGTCAAGAGTTGAGAGGAAATGATTTATTAAATAAATGATTTACTTTATTTAATCAAGAAGGAATATGTCAGATTAAATCAAATAAGGTTAAATTTATTTAATTTAATAGGAGGACTTTAGAGATTTTAATTAAATAAAATGATTTATTTAATAAGATAGGGATGCAATGGTTAATTAAACTAATTGATTAATTTAATCATTGAAAGATAAAGACTTAATCCAATAAATACTGACTTATTAAATTAAGATATAGAATGTGATGAAATGCTGAGAATATGATTTAAGAGGAAACATTGTTAGTAATCGGGATTAGGTGTGCTAAAATGAACTTGTACATTTTCCATGTCTATAGTGATATTTTTTTTCCTCGACCATGTTCAAGGTTTATCATTATAATTATTGGATAGGCAGTTATCCTTTGGTGGAGTGAATGTTGATGTGCCTCCTTGCATAGTAAGGGCTCTTTCGATGTTGAGCACATTTGGGATCAATTGATCATAGGATGTGATGCACTACATTTTCAAGTAGAATGCCAAGTTTTCATCTAGATTGGATATGATGGTGCAAACTTGTTGTTCTTCCAGCATGGTCCACTTGCTCTGATTGGCCTTGGATTTCCATCTTTGCAAGAAGGATGCAAATAGCTCTCATTTCCTTTGTTTGAGTACTGATCATTCTTCCAAACTAACATCCGCACCCATATTGAAAGCATAATTTTTAAGGAAAGCGTCCACGATTTCCTCGAATGTTTTAATGCCCGTGGGTAGGCAGAAAAACCATTCCATGGCTGGACCAGCTAGACTACGGGATAAGAGTCGTATTAGATATGTGTCATCGTATGCGACCTCCATGCAATGCACCTAAAATTCCCTGACGTGGTTTTCAGGGTTACCCATTCCATTATACTTGTCAAATTTGGGGATCTCGAATCCCTTTGGGAATGGTATCATGGTGAGACTTCTGTCGAAAGGATAAGGGCACAAGTTTCTTGGTGTCCTTGTTGTTTTTCCTACTTGTAAGTCCAACACTTGCTATGAGAGTAGTTTGATTTTTGTTGCGACATCTTTGCTTGGGTCAGGAGGTGGAATGAATGAGTTGTGAGGTGTTTGAGGTGTGGGAAGAGTACTAGTGGGCATTTGCTGCAAGCTCTATTGTGCGTTCAAAGCTTGTTGGTATGCTTGCATTTGTGTCAACAACGCTTGGTGTTGATCTTGCTATTATTGTTCCAACAACGCTTGTTGCTGGTCCATCTGTTGTTGTTCCCACAAGGCCTATTGTTGGTCAAGCTGTTGTTATGCTAGTAAATCCTGTTGTTGGTCTACCTGTTGTCGTGCCAACAAAGCTTTTTGTTGGTCGAGCTACTATTGTGCCAACAAAGCTTGTTGTTTAGCTTGTTGATGTGCCTGAAAGTCTTGCAGGGCTTGTTGGTATGCTTGCAGATGGATTGCTTGCAATTGTGCTTGGTACTGTGCTTGCACCTATTGCTGGGCTTGTGCTTGTGCTTGAGCTAGAGCTTGAGCTTGCACTTGATCTTGCACTTGAGCTTGTGCTTGTGCTTGTGCTTGTGCTTGTGCTTGAGCTAGAGCTTGAGCTTGGGGTTGAGCTTGAGCATGGGCTTGATGCTTTCGCTTGAGTAGTCTTTGTTGGTTGGCCTTTTGAAGGGTTTGGATTAGAGTGGTGAATGAATTTACAATGTTGGCTTTTGGTGGGATTGTTGGTGGAATGGGAATGATGCCAACCATTGTGGCTAGTGAGAGGGTTATGGTGGAGGTTGGGATTTGGGTTGTTGGAGGTGTGGTGGAGATGCTCGGTCCTTGAGAGGGTATGCTTTGGGATATTTGAGGATCGATTGATGCATTTGTCATAGTGGCTTGAATGGTTTCCACCTATTGCTGCAATGTTGCGGGCAAGAAGAGGGAATTCAGTGTGATGTTCATATTGCCTAGTTCTACGAAACTATCAATGTTTAGGGGAGGAAACCCCAATCCGAGTGGTGATGTGGTTTTGAATGGGAATGGGGGAATAATTGGTATGCTATCTTTGAAAGAAAAAGGATTAGCAACATCGGTTTTTCCAAACAAACCACCTTCTCCTTGTGATAGAGAAGTTTGTATACTTGGTTGATAGGTTGGTGAGGCATGAAATGAAGATGAACCAATGAGATTGTGGAATGTGAGTGGAACGTATGGCTATAATGGGTTTATCGGGACAGAATTATCCAGTGTGGTAGTGATAGCCACCTCTTTGTTGGTCACAAGGCGATGCTGTTGTAACTCTCGAAACATAGTAGTTCCTTTGCTCCTAATTGGTGAGGTTGGTGTGATGGCTGACATGATGTGAGGTATTTCTTGATGGACATTTGATATTGGGGATACATTTGTAAGAGGTATGTCCGTACTAGTGCTTGCGTCAAGGTCAGAGGGGAACTGGACCCCTTCTTCTGCTAACGTGTTTAAGTATTTGAACATGGCACTAAAAATTTTGTGGTTCTCTAGGTTTTGAACCATTTTTATCATTTCAGATTGTGTCATCCCCATGTCTTCGTTTGCGATGTCCTCTTCATAACTGTCCTCTTGAGGATTTTGTGATGGAAAAGAAGAGTTACTTGGGGGATTGCTTGATCCTGCAAGGTTTATTTCAGAGGTTACTTGATTCATGTCAACGGAAGTTGATATTTCACTAATATTTTCCATGTTCTTCTTGTATTGTGATCATGTTTGAACCATAAAAAATAGGGATCGTTTGATCCTAATGTTTTAGGCTCCAAAAGAGAAGAACTAGGGAAGCCAAAGATCAAAGAGGGTGGTAATGATGATGGGATAATGGATGAAGCAAGCGAGTGAAACCTTTTGGAGAACTTTTGAAGGGTTATGCTAAACTTGTTTAGGACTTAGATTGATTATGATGGTTTGACTATGTGTATTATGTCAAACAAGATTGCAGTGAAGTTGTAGTCCTTAGGAAGGTGTATTATCCTAGTGGAACTTGCACAAGTGGATGAATTGGCTAAGTGTGTTAAGCCAATGTGATTTGTGAACTAGTAGATCTCGAGAAGTTGCATTATCCTGGAGGTAAATTTGTCCAAAAGTTTTGACTATTTTTGCTAGGTGTGTTAAGCCAAGATAGGGTGACGTTGGTTTAGCCCTTTAAGTTTAGCATGAGTTATTTTTCTAGAGTTCTCAAGAAGTTTGATGATGGGATGAGATTTGTTTCCTGAAAGGGGTTTGAAATTCAAAGTTCTTTGTGAATGTTCTTTTTGCAAATGTTTTCGAGAACCAAGCAATGTGTTTTCCACTTCCAAGCACTTTTTACAATCCTAGTATGATAAGGCAATATTCTGTTGGGTTCCCACTTGGATAAATCCAGTTGTGCATATTTTGTGTGAATAGCTAAATGCTTGACCACACTAGCTCCCCTCCATGACACACACTTCTTGGGTCAGCCAAGCATTAGTACCCGTGAATCTCCCATGGCATACTTTCCATTTCTACAACAAAACCACATGTATAACGTGGGGCAGCTTCAAAGGACATGACCTTTTGCACCAACAAAATAGATAAGGTTTTGGCCTTTTTCTAAACAAAGGGTTCTAATTCAGGCATTCCATTCATGGGGATTATCCAACATCGGCGAGAGTCCATTTCTGTCCATCTCGTCAGAATAATCCTCATGATTCTTGAACTTTCCTCAAGAATCCACACTTATATACCGATTGGAAGTCACTTGGCTTTAACGTTTTCCCGGTTGGGTTGTTCCCTTAGGTGATTACTTTTTCCCACAAGGCAGGCCCGCTAAGATAAACAAAAGTGAGTAAACATGTTCATGGTTCAATCAACCTTCATTTAGAAACAAAGGGAGAACACTCGCAATAAGTTTACTCGCACTCACATGTTTTGTTCAATTGTTAAGTACTCCAATTGAAATGTGGAGGCAATATTTTATGCAACTTAGTGTCATCGAAAAGACTTTTGATTCTCAAGATCACCGTGAGGTGCGAGAGAAGCACATACGCCTTTTCAAATGATACTACTTTGCAAAAATGATTATAGGACACAAAGAACACATGTTCATTTTAAATTCCTCAAAGAAATGATGACTTATTTTTAAGCACAAAAGGAAATGTGAGATTGCTTTGTTCAATTGTTATCCTTCAAAAAAAATCTAGTATGTTTGTCTAAGGTTCTTTTTAGCCCCTTGGCAACTTTGAAAAGAAATTTGATTGTTTATTTTAGAACCCAAAAGAAGTTTAGTGCTCCTAAGGCAAATGAAATTAACAAATTCCTTTTAAATAAGAATCGAAAAATCCTTAAAGAGTGTTGAGGAATACTTTAGTGTTTAAGAAAATTTATGTACAAGGTGAGCATGGTGTCATAACGAATCTCCTACTTTACTTGAGAAAGGGAATCCACTTGTTCTTTTTAAACCCAAAGTAAATCTAGTGTTTCTAAGGCCAAAGATATTAACAAATTTCTCTTAGCAAGCAGAAATTTAAAATCCTCCAAAAGTGTTGAAGAACACTTTAGTGTTTAAAAACAAATTTTCTTGCATGAAGAATATGAGGTCATGATGAGCTTCCAACCTGCAAAATGACAGAAAACTAGAGAGAAAAAGACAACCAACAAGGTTAGGAATTAAAAAATCCAAAACTTAAAAAGCACATGTCAATTTTAGATCTTCCTATTTTTTCACGGCGTAGTTTGTAAAAGCAGTACAGTTTGGGTAAAAGTGGCGCTATATACCACAACACGATTGATGGTGGGTGGCGCTCTGCAAAAATAGGGAGTTTGGGTGTGGCCCTATTTGAAATTTGAAATTTTTTTAGGCAGGAAAGCTGGAGCAACGGAGTTTGGAGAAAACGCGGAGTGATATGGTGTTGTGGTGCTGAAGGCGGTGTGGTATAGCACCATAGAGGAGAACGTGGTGGAGTTAGGGAATTTGAAAAAAAAATGACAGGCGGGCAAAAAAGCGGCAAGGTTAAGAAACCATGTGTGGGCTGGTATTGCACCGCTTCCTTGAAAGCGATGAAGTATTGTGCCATGCCTATGAAAGCGGCTCGATATGTCGCCATGCAGCTGTTTTCTGTGACTTGCAAGAAAATGTTAAGAAAAATGTGGAAGTTTTTTTAAAACATGATTAATTTCTTTTCATGCCCTCCTTCTAGCACCAACATGTGAACCCCTAAACCTGCAAATGCACAAGAGAAACAAAACACATTAGTTTGTTAGATCAAATGCATGCAAACAAGTATGAGAGATTCCCCGTGAAATCCATCTATTTAAACTAAAATTAGGAAAATGAAGAACACAAAACAAGAAATTAAACTAAATCCTAATTAAGCCAATAGATTAGTGATCCCATGGGGGAATTGGTGCCAATGAAGTGTTGCAATTGGCCCTTTCCCAATTCCTAAGTTGCAATGTAGATTGATTGAGCAATGGTCAAATATCCAAAGAGATTTGAGCATAACATTGTTACAATTTATGAAAATGGTGAATGATTGAGTGAGATGGGCCAAATTAGCTCTCAATGTGAAGAGAGTAACTTTACATGAAGATTTTGGATGTGAAATGAGGAGAGAAGTCTCCAATTTATAACTTTCAATTTGGAAGAGAAAGTAAGATTTGAGCAATGTGGGACTAACTTTCAATCCAATGGTTGAATGCCATGTGTCAAGATGTGAATGGTTAGTGGTTGTGCACATTTTGGCCAAAGTGCCAATAAATGCATAAATTTGAATTTGAAATTGTGAGATGACTTGTTGAAGAGGGAAGAGAAATGAAGTTAACGTCACTTGGCTCAAGGCTAAGGACATGTAAGAGGCTTAAATGCCTTGTTGGAAGGACCAAGTCCACTTGGCCTTTTTGAATTCAAAAGAGAGAATATTCCCTTTTGATGCCATGTGAGGGAAAATAGAGAATTAAATAAATCAAGGTAATTGATTTATTGTGAAACTTGCATTCTCTAGAGGATTTTAATGAGAGGGATTAACTTAATCATGTTTTTGATTAATTTAATGTAGAATTAGATGATGTGACAATTTAGACTTAAATTTATGAATTAATTTAAATTAGAATTGAGAGGAAACGATTCAATTAAATAAATGATTTGATTTATTTAACTAAGGAGGAATATATTAGATTAAATCAAATAAGGTTTTATTTAATTTAATAAGTGGACTTTAAAGAATTTTAATTAAATAAAATCATTTATTTAATTAAACAAAAATGTAAGGTTAATTAAATTAAATTGATTAATTTAATCAAAGGAGGTGATAGACTTAATCAAATAAATAATGATTCATTAGATTAAGGGATAGAATTACGATGAAATGCTGAGAGTGTGATTCTGGAGGAAATGATGTTAGTGATTGGGATCAAGTGTGCCAAAATAAAACTATACATTTTCCTTGTCTACACAACCATACTGTCTACCACACAACCCATGGTCATCACTCAAATACCTCAATAGCCACCTCAACAAAACCTTATCAGACCATCGCACACCATTGTGAAACCTCCACCTCCATCACCAAATCCAAACATGGCAAACCAATACAACATCATGTTGCAAGCAGCCCAAGAAGCCTATCAAAAGGCATTCCAACAATTCTAAGCCCAATAAGCTGCACAAGCTACAAAACATGCCACACAACAAGCATAGGCACAACAAGATGCACAAAAAGAATAATAGGCTACCCAAGCACAAGTGTAAGAATTACTACAACAACAAAAAGCCACCCAAGTTGCTCAAGTTGCTCAAGTTGCACAAGTGCAAGCACAAGTTCAAGCATAAGAACAAGCCCAAGCACAATCGATGTTACAACAACATGCTTATCAACAAGCTTTGCAACAATACAAAGCACAACAACAAGAAGCTTAGTTACAAGCCCAACAACAAGTATGGTTGGTATAGAAACAACTACAAGCATACCAAAAATAATTACTTGAGTAGAAAAGCTTACAAAAACCTCTCATGAACACAACACTAAGTCTGTAAGCTACCCCACCCATCATTCAAGCCACTACATCAACCCAAAAAATGTTCATTCCACCACCTGATCCACAAAATGATTTATCCTCTCAAATAAAAAATCTCTCGCAACAAGTGTTAGACATACAATTTGGGAAAACTCCAGAATCAAAAGGGAATCTATGCCCTTATCCATTCGATAGAAGCATTGTGATGAAGCCATTCCCACAAGGTTTTGAGATATGAAAATTTGACAAGTATCGTGGAACCAAAAATCCTAAAGATCACATCAAGGAATTCCATGTACATTTCATGTAAGTTTCCTATGGTGAATCTTATCTTATGAGGCTCTTCCCTAGAAGTATAGCTAGCCCCACCATGGAATGGTTCTCTCATCTTCCTCTTGGAACCAAAAAGTTACAAGAAATTATGGACTCATTCATACAAAAATACTCTTTTAACATAGGCATGGGCGTAAAATTGGAAGAGTTTTTCAACCTAAACCAAAACAAGGGAGAGACATTCACATCCTTCTTGCAATGATGGAAATCCAAGGCCAATAGGAGCAAGTTGGATATGCCAAAAGAAGAACAAGTCAGAACCATCATCTCAAATCTTGAAGGGATTTTAGCCTTCCATCTCAAAATGCAGTGCATCACCACCTATGATCAACTCATCCCCAAATCTATTAACATCGAAAGAGCCCTCATTGCACAAGGGGGGACACCTTATCAAGGCAATCATCTATTGACAAGCTATAGCGACAAACCTCAAACATGGGAGAAAAACAAAAATGTCACCAATGATGGTGTTGTTGACACCAAGGTTGTAATTAGTACTCCAAGGCCAAACACACAATAGAAACATACCAACAAACTCAAAACAACACCCAAAACACCCCATGACCCAACACATCTCAACAACAAACCAACTCACAAACAATCAACAATGTTAATGATGAAGGTGGGCCACCCCCAAAGAACATATATCCTCGTAAATGAAAAATACATACCCCTTGGGGAACCAATTGAATCTGTCATGCAACAACTTATTCAATCCAAAATCATCACGCTCCTAGTCATCAAAAATTATCAGGAGCCTCAAGTTAAACCACCATGGTATAATGAGAAGAACCTTTTCAATTTTTATAAGATAAAGGGGCACACGACAACCAGTTGCATGCGGCTTAAAAACCTAATCCAAGATCTTATTAATGACAAGACTATCACCATTTAGCAACTAGCTGGGAATCAGGACCTCAAAATATACATGAATCCGATGGCAGATCACAATAAAGAAAATAACAATGGTAAAGGAAAAAATTATGACAATGTCAACCATGTTTATGACCATGTTGTCACATCTTTGGATGAGTGGGTAGATGTTATCAATATCACCGGATCTAAGGCCGAGTGTGGAGTCACCACATGTGTTGGAAAAATTACCATCCTCGGATCATCCACACAAGCTAAAGCACCCCCTGCAAACTAAAAGTCAGTTGCAAATGGTTACAATGTCTTAGAATACCTGAAGAAGACCCCCGCCTAGATCTCCATCATGGACTTGCTGAAAATCTTGCCTGCACATTGGGAAATTCTAGAAAGGGCACTAGATGCATCTTCCATACCCACATATCTCGATGTAGAGCAGTTCCAATCTATGGTTAGACATATCACCACACCACATCTCCTTACATTCTCTGAACAAGATCTTCCAACCCAACCATCTCATAACTGTGTGATCCATCTCAAAGTCCTAGTACATAAAAATAAAGTCAAAAGAGTCTTGGTGGATTGAGGTGCAGGTCTAAATATTTGTACTTTAAAACTGGTAAAGAATCTAGGCCTCTTTGAATATTTTATTAAAAAAGGAAAAGGCATCACTATCCAGGCTTATGATGATCAAGAAAGGGTGTCTCAAGGCACCATTCAACTCCCTATCCAACTAGGGCCAACAATAATGGAGACTACTTTCCAGGTCCTTGATCCTAAACTCTCACACAATATCTTTTGGGGCACCCGTGGATCCATGGGGTGCAAGTTGTGGCATCCACATTCCATCAATGTGTCAAATTCCCATATGAAAACCAAGAGGTCACAATCCATGGTGATCCTAAACCCTTTTATTATTGAAAAAATATGGAGGCCAAATATTATAAGATCCCACAAGTCCCCAAGAACGATGAAGGTCCTATGACTCCGCATGTAGACTCATCCACCGTAGCCTCCACTTTTGAGACAAAGAAATCTTCCATTCTAGACATCTCTGATATTAAAGTTATTATCCGAGACAACAAATGTGGAGATTACAAAATGAAAAAGAGTACCTTTGTCATAGGAGAGTTACCTCAATCTCCTAGATCCTGTTGGCACCTTCAAATTTTAAGTGCCCGTGTTGATCAATTTTCCTTTGCACACTCAGAAGTGCCCCTAAAATATCTATCCAAGTGACCTACTTTGGAGGGTCACCATTCGAAGCCGGTTGATTTCATTCCGAAAGGAATGTTTCTCTCCATTCTCCATACGTAAATGTATTCCTTGGTTTGGTTTAAGAGCCTCATGATAAGATTTGATATTTTTACTAGGTCAAAAGCAAATGCAATTTGTTCAGTTTTGCACTTGCATTTTCTAAAACTATTCGGGGAGGTCAACTTTGACCTTCAATATCTCGTGAAGAATGATGATTCAAGCGATGCCCTCTTGTATGTATAATCATTGGTCCCAAATTTTATTTTGTTTCCAGTGGTAGCCACCTAGAAGTTGATTTGGTATTTTTGCAAAATGGTGATTTGGTGAGTTTTAATTGGTTTTGAACAAGTGTAGTTGCAAAAAAGTTTGAGTAAACAACTTTGCTGATTAATATCGTTCACCTCAAGATCTATTTTTTCAAACCGTCTTTTTCATTCGATTCTTGTATCAAATATATACAAGCCTATAATTTTTCATAATTTTGGGAGGTCGTTTGACCTGTTTCCTAGGGTGATTCCAGAGCCAACATGACCAATTTTGACAATTTTAGAAAAGTTCCTAAAAGCGGATTTTAATGATAACCAATTCATTTTTTTTGCCTTGACAACATCCATAGATAGCTTCAGACTAATTCAAGGTGAAATTTGTTTGAAAATGACTTTTCTTTTAGCCAAGCCCATATGGGAACTTGGCATGTTTTACACAATTATGAAGCTATATGTGTTGCAATGTTACATTTGAAGGAATTGTTTCATTTACAATAACTCAGATGGTCATTTACCTATATCCAATAGTAAAATGAATCACATGGTACTTTTTATAACAACTTATGTTGTTGAGGAT
This sequence comes from Sequoiadendron giganteum, assembly GCA_007115665.2. Taxonomy (NCBI): domain Eukaryota; kingdom Viridiplantae; phylum Streptophyta; class Pinopsida; order Cupressales; family Cupressaceae; genus Sequoiadendron; species Sequoiadendron giganteum. The sequence goes on along the minus strand of CM021101.1, from coordinate 338,993,106 downwards.
ATCCATGAGAAGCATAAAAGGAAGGAACAATAGAGAAACTATGTGGTTTTGTTACATTTGAAAAGCTCTATTATTGCTCATGGGAAGAAGCACATGGTAATCTTGATGATATGGTATTTTACATAAGAAACTTAACAAAAAATATCAATTGAGGAAGGCTATTTTCACACATTCAAGAATGTGGTGGAAAGATAGCTATAAATCTTGTATAATTTGTAATGTGTTATTTCAGTAGAACCACAAAAATCTTCATTACATGGTTGCAAAAGGCTCTGAGTTTGATGTTGTTCACTCATGGCTTGTTTCAATGTTGGAATCCCTTCATCCAAGGAAATTAATTTCTATAGGAGATACTATTAGGGAGCTTGAAATCAAAGTATGAGATGCTTTTGGTCCAAGGCATAAGGAATGAAGAAGACGATAATATGAGTTCCCATGGAATGAGGTCACTGCATTATTTAATCTTGCTGGATTGTTTGATTAGCTACATGATACTTAAAAGGGAACAATAAATCAATTATACAGGATATTGTTTTGCAACCATGCCTTAGGATTGAAGTGAGCTTCAAATAGGTTTTTGAATTGAAGGTAATATTTTTAGTTAGAGAAAATGGGGAAAAGTGCAAATCGGGGGTAATGTTTTTCAGGAGAGAGGAAGGACAGATAGCAGACACAAATCAGATTTGAAGAAGACATGTGGAAAATGAAGATAACATTTGGAGGTTTTTCTTCTTCTATTTATTCTCCTTCTTTCTATTTTGTCGAGGGTTCTGGAATTTTTCATTTTCCAAGCATGTAAATAGAGTAGTGTTGAGTTTTAAGTTATAGATTGGAGATGTTAATACAATGTTTTTGTTTTATGAATAGGTGAATCAGTGTTTGGAATTGTAATATTATTGTCATGAAATTGTCTCCAATTTTGTACACTTTTGGTTATATTAATTGAATACTTTGAGGAGGTTTTGATTCAGCTTTATAGGTCTTCTGTAAATGTATTGTTTGTTCACTGGTCTCTTTCAAGGAAAGAGTTAAATCTCTATGTTCAAATAGTTGTAATCTGAAGTTTTGTATTCAATTCCATACAATTTTCAGAATGTCAAGGGTATTTGAAAGTTATCTTCATAGTGTTTTGTGTGATAGTAATGATTATTCATGGGTTTCTTCCAAGGGAAGAATTAAAAGCTTTTGAGTAAATGTTTGTGGTTTTGGGTGCATAGATTGGATTTGTAAGAAGAGTTTGAATGACAAGATGAATTAATTTGTTAATGTAAGGAATTAACATCTTGAAATGCACTGATTGAGTTTCATTTGTCCATATTATTTCTACTATGGTTTCATGTTTGATTCTATGACTCGGGATTAGGCACTGGTCTATTGGAGGCTTGATGTTTTTTTTAGAATTTTTTTTTTATCAAAGTCCTTGTATACCCTATTGCTGTTAGGTGTAGGTTTTACGTTACATTGTCTCTCAGGGATGAATAGGTGATATGGAATCATAACTAAGCCAATTCTAGGTTTGAATCATTTGTATTCTGATTAAATATGTTGAGAGAAATATTCTTAAATGTAATACTCTAGTGAAAAGTATATGATCCAATAGTATTACCAAGGTCTACCCACCTAGGTCCTATAGAGCCTGAAGTGAAGGGGAAATTGCTTATTTCCTATTAAGTTGGCCAAGTCTGGTGTTGGGATTGAGCATAAATTTTTGCTATCTTTTAGATCCTATAATTTTGTTGATTTGGGGAACCAACTAATCCCATGGACAACCACAACAAATTGACTCACCATCTCAAAACTTCAAGGAAGACCCCTCTAGATTCAAAATTTGGGAGGAACTAGGCTAAGAGGTGGTATATGAAAAGGATATATCAAGTCTCCTATACCAAGATGAAGAACCGTGCTTGATCTTCCAATGGATGATGATAAAAAAGAAGTATATTTAATGCTTGGCATGGGCTACAACAAGAATGAAAGTCTCAAGAAAAGTAACAATGGATGAATATAACCCATTGTTGCTAAGAAACATCCCAAGAATCTTGGCCTTGGGTGTACCCCTAAGAAAATAACCATACATGGTAGAAGTCCCCCTATTAAAGTAGTCAAAGCTCCTCCTCAGTTACCGATCTCCACTGGCATTCCCCTAGACAACTATACCTTTGATATAACCGATGTATATATGTGACGAGGACCCCATCACTGACCATTCCATGTTATTCAAGGATTCCTCCCTTTTCATGATCAATACCCTATATTTTGAGCCAATAACTAGACCAATGAACTAAAAAATTTGTACCCCCAACTCATCGATTATGACCAATGGGGACCATCGATTTTAGACACATTTGAAAATGATGAGGCTCTCTCAGAATTCATGGGACTACAAGATACTCTACCATGTGGAGATCATAAAGTAGGATTTGAAATTGAGTTGGAAACACATGCATACTATGGGGAAATGATTGAGTCCTTCAGTTGCAAAAAAATAAAATAAAGAATAACATGTAGGTATTTAAGTGAAAACCACACTGTGGCACTTTTTGTCCTGAAAATAGTAAAAACAAAGGATGTATCCGATGGTGAAAACCTCTCTAAGGCATCAAAGGATGAGGGATTGAATCTTCCCCTTAGTTCTATTGATCAAGAGAAGTCAGTAGTCTTGGCAGAGAAATGTAATCCAGTCAATCTGGGGATAGAAGAGACACCACACATCACTTTCTATGCAGAATCTCTTTTGACCAAAGAACAAGAAATCCTGGCAGCATTTCTCAAGGAAAGAAAAGTAAATTTTGCATGAACATATGCTGACATGTGAGGCCTTGATCCATAAGTTGTAGTCCACCATCTTGCGGTCTAGCTGGAGTCAAAGCTATTGAAACAAAAACTAAGAAAAATGCATCCACAGATCGCATTGTTAGTCAAACTTGAACTACAAAAAATCCTTGATACTAGATTCATATGACCAATTGATTATATAGAATGGGTTTCAAACCTTGTACCTATTTCCAAGCCCACTAGGGGCATCTGTATCTGCATAGACTTCTAGGAACTAAAAAAATCATTCCCTTAGTATGATTTCCCACTTCCCAACATTAACATTATTATGGATCAAACAACAGGGCATGGAATGTTGTCATTAATGGATAAATTTTCAGGATACAATCAAATAATGATAGAAAATAATGATAAACATAAGATAGCCTTCACATGTCCATGGGGTACCTACTATTGAAACATGATGCCATTTGGGTTGAAGAATGTTGGAGCCACATACCAAAGGGCCATGAATCTAATTTTCTATGAAATGATTCAAAAATCTATGGAAGATTATGTGGATGACATATTGGCCAAATCAAGGAAGTGTCAAGACCACATAGCAACACTAAGCTCCATCTTTAACAGGCTAGAGGAATATAGGGTAAGGCTAATCCCTAAGAACTATGTCTTTGATGTACAATCAGGAAAGCTCCTAGGGTATATTGTATCCACGAGGGGAATCGAGATAGACCCTGCCAAGGTCAAAGAAATCCTTGAAATGGAGGTGCCATGAACACTGAAGCAGTTAACAGGATTACAAGGAAGACTTCAATCCATTCACCGATTCATAGTTCAGTTAGAAGACAAGGCTATCCCATATTCTCATCTACTCTACAAGGGAGTAGGATACAAATGGGATGAGAAATGCGATCAGACATTCAAAAAAATCAAAGAATACTTGTTGACACCATCGATACTCATGCCACCGATTCAAAATAAGCCACTGATCTTGTACATATTGGCAACAAAAACGACACTTGGGGCTCTATTAGCATAGCATGATGAGACGGGGAAGGAAAGAGCCATATACTATATCAGCTGAAGCATGGTAGTGCATGAGTTAAACGATACATTCATTGAAAAGGCTTGCCTAGCAGTAGTGTTTTCCTCACAGAAATTTAGGCACTACATATTAGCTCATCAAATTAAGCACATTGCCAAAATAGACCCTCTCAAGTATCTACTCTCTAAGAAAAAACTTAGAGGGTGGATGGATAAGTTGGTCATGATCCTCTCAAAGTATGAAATTGAATATGTGGAAAGAAAAGCTATCAAGGGACAAGTGATTGTAGATCAATTAGAAGAAGCACCCATCTATTTAGAGAATCCAATTATATCAAAATTCTTAGATGAGTCTGTATTCAACCTCAATACCAGAGATCATTGGAAGGTGTATTTTGATGGGTCATATACATAGCATGGATCAGGAGCAAGTGTTTTCTTCATCACATTACAAGGGGATTGTATTCCTAAATCCTATAGGTTATCTTTCCCTTGCACTAACAACATTGCCGAATATGAAACCCTTGTGATTGGACTCAAAATTGCAATACAGTGGAAAATCATGGCACTTCAAGTCTATGGAGATTCACAACTGATTATTAACCAAGTAAAAAACAAGTACCAAACAAAGGATGACAAACTGAACCCATACAAGAAGTTGGTGGAGGACCTCAAGGAATTCTTCATTGACATCACATTTGAGAAAATACCAAGGGCAAACAATAGAGCAATAGATTCCATGGCAACAATCAGATCACTATTAGATATCCCACACAACATCCCTAAGCATGAGTTCTTGGTAGAGCAACTTATTGTACCAAATTTTTAGGTACTAGAGTCTGATTTTGTGTGTAAATCGTTGGTCCTGGTGACCCTTGGTATCATGACATATACACCTACCTCAAAATAGGAGTGATCCCTGCTGATATTACGTAGAACATTAAAAGAACATTTGTCAAAAAGTCATGTCGTTTTGTTATCTTAGGTGATAACCTATACCGTATAAGTATCAAAGGAACCCTTTTGAGATGTCTTAACCCTAAGGAAGCTTTGAGTGATTTAATCGAGGTACACAATGGTCTTTGTGGTTTGCATTCTAGTGGTATGACCTTGGCTAAGAAACTGCTGAGAACAGGGTACTACTGGCCGACCATGGAAAAGGAAGCTCATGAATATGTCCAAAGATGTTTGCAATGCCAATAGTATGGGGACCTAATCCATGCACCATCTCAGGAGCTCCACCCAATTGTAACACCTTGGACTTTCTAACAATCGGGGTTTGATATTATGAATAAAACTCACCCACCTCATCTAATGGACACAAGTTCTTTATCACTACTACGAAGTACTTCACAAAGTGGGTAGAGGCCATCCACATGACCTATATCATAGGAAATTAGATTTCCAAATTCATCCTAAACTACCTTATTTGCTGATACGGTGTCCCACAATCCATTATCTCAAATAATGGGACACCTTCCAAAAATTAGGATGTTCGAGACCTATGCCAAAAATTCAAAATCCAACATCACTTTTCCACCTCATACTATGTCCAGGATAATGACCAAGCAAAGCTACGAATAAAACCATCTTAAGAATTCTCAAGAAAATAATCAATGAATCTAGTCGTGACTGGCACTTTTAGTTGAACCACGCCCTAAGGGCTTACCAAAAAAGTATATGCATGCCTATAGGTGCAACACCCTTCTCCATGTTCTATGGATCATAATCCATCCTTCCCATCGAGATCAAGCTCCCATTCCTAAGAATCTCATTAAAAAATATCATTACTGATGAAGAATATTATTTGTCACAATTGAATGAGCTAGAGCTATTGGATGAGCGACGCATAGATGCTTTGAACCACCTGTAGGTCTATTAGAACTGGCTGAAGAGGAACTACAACAAGAAGATCAATAATTGGTCATTCCAAGTAGGAGAGCTCGTGTTGAAAGAGAATTAGAAAATGTGCCAAATCTGGATAGCAAGGGCAAGTTTGAACCCAATTGGTTGGGACCCTTCATGATCATGGCAAGTTACCAGTTAGGAGCATATAATCTGTCTACACCCGAAGGTGAGCCTCTATAGGAGCCCATCAACAACTCCCATCTCAAAAATATTTATGCCTAAGCTTGTGAGGTAAATCCAAAATAAAATAAAAAATCAAAATATATAAAAATCCAAAAAAATCAGAAAAAGAATTGAAAATAGTAAAGAAAAAATCATCCTCTAGTGAAAACCACTTCGGTGGCGCTTTGGACAAGTACCTTGGTGAAAAAATGAAAAAAAAAACCTTGTGTAAATAAGAACATTCCATACACCATGGATTCTTTGATTGGTTCTGCATCACCTTTCCATTCCATCAATCCTTCCATTGCCCATCTATGTCCACATCATAGCTTGATCCTATGTTGTATCATGTTCCATTCTGGAACTACTTGGCACATTCCTAAGGTCAGTTTGTCCTGACTATATTAGAGTAGTCTATCACATCACGTTGGGGGCATGTCCTTACACTTGCATCAAATAGGATTCATGTATATTCTTGAAATCTTCCTAAAATAAAAAAATCCAAAAACATTCATAAAACTGAAAAATCTAAAAAAAAATCCAAAACATTATCAAAAATCTAAAAATAGGTCAAAAATTAAAAAAAAGTCAAAAACATAGAGTCGTCATATCAAATTACGTCATATCTAAGCTTGAATGTAGGAAATACCATCATTGATGTGCCCCTGAGACACATTAGGTCAGTCCTTTAGAAGTCCATAATAAACTGGCAATCCACATGTTCATATCTCATCAATAAACGAGTTTGTGTTAGTCGAGCTACGTGGTCTCTATGTGTATAAGATAGGAAAGGCTAATATTTGATCAGCCCCTGAGGCCCCTAGGATAGGTCTTTAGGTTAGTTTCTTGGTCAAAATATCGGAAAAACCAAAAAATGTTTAAAATATTGGAAAATCAAAACATTCATAAATCTCAAAAAACCCAAAAACAACCTCATAACATTTCAAAAACATCAAAAACATCCAAATATTTGAAAAAATCATCCATCCCCTATCACGTTCACCTGCAATAAGCACCCACTCATAATAAATCAACTCACCTTCATCCTTTGGTAAGATAATCAGAAGCAAGCCTAGCAGTTAAAAGTGAAAACCTCAAATGTCAGAGTCTTAAAGTCTAGGCTAGTAGGAAAAAAAGTTAGTCAACTCCTGGTATCAATAGCCTGTCATCCAGTTAGTCCCAAAATCACCTGGTAACATCATGTCCTAGTATGTGATGGCACTCTCAAATTTTACAAATTTGAAGTGCCCATTTCAAAAAAAATTCGTTTACACTTTCAGAAGTGCACTTCAAGAATCATTCTAAGTGACTAATTTGGAGGGTCACAACTTGATGCCCTTTGATTTTTCATGCAAAACCCATTTGCGGACATATTCAATTGACATATGTGAACTTGAATGTCAATTTTCAGCTTCCCATGATAAGTTTTGGTAGGGTTTTGAAATGTGAAGTTGGAGGGTTTTGACACAGTATTGTTGTTTTTAAACTTTCAGTTGTTCAAAGTAGTCTCTTGTTTGAGCTTGCATTTTGCAATTGGCTGATCATCATGCTAGAATTATTGTACTTATGCATTCTTCCCACCTAAATGAGCTCGTATGTCAATTTTCAGAGTCTCATGAACTGATTTTCTATTTTTAACAAATCGAAATCAAATGCAATTTCTCCTGTTTTGCACCTACATTTTTAGAAACCTTTCTGGGTGGTCAACTTTGACACCTACTATCTTTTGATGGAAGATGATTCAAGCTAATCCCTTTTTCACACGTGCTTAGTGCACCAAAGTGATCTACTATTTCCAGTGGTGGCCTCCCAGGAGTTGATTTGCTATTTTTTCAAATTGGCAATTGGGTGAGTTTCAATTTGTTCTGAATAGGTTGTTGCAGAAAGTTCAACTGAGCAAGTTTGACAGTTAATAACTTTCACCTCGGGAGTTCTTTTTCTGATCCATTTGTTGCACTGCATTCTTGGGTCAAATGACTATGTGCCTATAAGTTTTCATAGCTCCAGGGGGTTGTTTGACTGGTTTTCAAAGGCAATTCTAGAGTCAACTTGGCCTATTTTGACCATTTTGCAAAAGTGCCTAAAAGTGAGTTTTAATGAAAACCCATTTCGTGTTTTCACTTCTGAAGCATTCTAAAGCTATCTCAGAACAATTTGAGGAGAAAAGTTGTTTGAAAATGAAATATTTTTTAGTCGGGTCCACATGGGGACCCAACATGCTCTAGTTAAAGGACACTTTGACTGTGAAAGTTGTGAGTTTCAAATGCACTATTTCATCAGTTGGTTGTCATTTTCCATCATCACAAACTTTCTCCATCTAGCTAATTGAAGATGGTGTTGCACTTGGGTTGTCAATGGAGAGAGCTACAACATTTTTAATCTTGTTCAATTGCTTGAACATTTATATGATATTGAAAGAAAACCTTTTATATGCTAGTGACTGATGTGATGGAGGTACTACTATAGAGGAGGTGAAGAAATATTTGGAAGGGGTTCATATTAAAATTACAAATCTAGAAAGTGTAACCAAACAAAAGGAATCATAAGTTTGTGGTCTGTTGAAATAAAAGATAGACTAAGAGCTTCTCTAGATTTGAAGGAGATTGAGTTAGCAACCATAAGAGTAAAAAGGGGAGTAAAGCTCCATCGAACACCATAATTGCTGCATAACACAAATTGAATATTCTTTTGAAAAGGTTTTAGATATGCACATCGATCAAAGCATCAAAGGTGGGATGCCATATTTGTAGCAATGAGCTCAAGATGAATTTATTGAAAAGGCCTTAGAGACTTCAAGGAACATGCATCTAAAAACTCATATGGGAAACACATCGACTGGAAGAATTTGACGATACAATCATTTTCAAGCAAAAGAAAATGCAGAAAGGAGGGATTCCAATGAATGATGGTTGTTCATCTTGAAGGAACTCACATTTGTTTCGTAGAGAAAGAGGCGTTATAAGATTGTTAGCAATCTTAGAAAATTTTAAGCAAATGTTTGACAAGCTATATTGCTGAATCCTACAACCTCTATCACTATCTGCCCTGCCCATACAAGAGATGGGATTTTTTGTTTGAAATGCATTGTATTAAGACTTGCAACTTATATAATAGAGGAGAGGAAGTTTTTTGCATCTGCTATTATATTTTCTAATGGTTGTGAAGGCTTGTAAAGACAAGGGATGAAGTATTAAGCCATTAAATGAGAAACGCATTGGAGAAGGGGTGTGAACTGTATAGTAAAAAATGCCTAAAATAAAATGGAGAGCCATCATTACAGCAGGTGCATGTGAAATGGATTTGTTGAAGAGGCCGCAAGAACTTTAAACCAAATGTAATAAGCTGTTGTGGTCGATCCTCCTGGCCCAAGCTATGTGAAAGCAACCATGCACAACCATGAGGGGTAGTGAGTAGTTTGTAGTGAAATGTATCAAAATTGTTTAAGGAAACTCTATTTTATGTTGCAAAGGTGAGATGAAGTTTTGAGAGAGCTCGAGCAAACGAAGAAGATGAGATTAGGGCAACACACAAGATCAACGACCGAGATGAAACCTCGCTATGTGGCATGATCTTGCAGACCTCACAGGATATCGGTGATTCCATCAAAAGAGATGCGAGATGTGTGAGGTTGTGCGGGGTGAGTGTGGGTGTGGGCCCGAAAAAAAATTAAGGGCTTCTCCATTAAAAAATTGAAGTATGAATGATTGGTTGCAGCTCTTTAAAACATTTAAAATCAAGTTTTAAATGTGTGGTAAATTGGTGTCATGGGAATGGGTAATTGTTTTTACCCAAGGAGGATAAATGGGCCCCATTTAAATTTTAAAGGGCACAGGACAAGTTTCAATATTTGAAATATGTAAAAGTGAAAGTTTTCGAATATTGAGAGAATGTGAAAATATAAAGCACAAAGGGGTAAAAATTTTGAGTGTGGGGTGAATATTTTACTCGGTGAGTAAAATAAAAGGTGAAAGAAAAATGTCCAGAATATTTTAAATAAATAATTTCTATTTGTTGGAGATAGAATACACGTGAAAATGCACAGGGTGAGTAAAATGGAAAATAAAAGGTGGGCTCATGAATTAAATATTGCTCAAATGCAATATTTAAATTGTTTATTTTAAAAGACAAGCTAAATATGGAGTATGTGAGATTATTTTAAGGGGAAAAATATTTTTAAATGGGTGAGATATTAAATGTAAAGTGCATGGGATTATTTTCTGGAGTGAATAAGTATCCACTGGGAAATATTTTTCATTGGTTGAAAATGATGTGCCCGGGGAAAAGTGGATTTTATATTATCTATTGTTTGAAATTTGTTATTTGTCGAGAGATAAATGTGAGCAGAAATATTAAAGTTCTGAGACTTTGATATCTGGAAGTGAATAAAAGTAATGTGCAGCAAATGTGAAGGGTAGAAACATGATTTTCATGGGAGAAAAAATATTTTTCGCATAGAAGGTAAATGAATTGTGAAATTCATCATATGGGAAAGTTTTCAGTTGCTCAACAACTTGAGGAAAAGTTTTTTGTAGAGAGAGGAGAGATGCTTTGCATTTTGGCTATTTAACGATGGATGGAGCTGCCAGTTGTCTTCAACAGATCAATTTTACATTTTCTCTTGTTTTCTTCTATTCTCTTTATCTTCTCTTCTCTTCTCATTGTAAAATGGGTTCTAAACTTTTGTATGGGCTAGGTAGATAGAGAAATCCTGGTTTTGAGTCATTAGCTGAGTCTGTAAGCTATAATTGCTGATTTCATGAACAAATATCAGCCAATTTGGGCAATTAAATCATGAATATCTACATATTGTCTCCATATTTTGTACATGTTAAATCATTTGAATTCAATAATACAAAGTATGTTTGAGTTTATCATCTCAGTTTCTTTGGGAATGTTTTATCTATTCATGGATCTATTTCAAAGAAATGGTCAAATTCCTTTGAGCAGATAATTGTGATTTCAGGGGTGCAGGTTGGATTACTAAGAAGAATTTGATTGAAAACAAGAGTGGATCTATTGGTGTAATGCATTAATAGTTTGAATCCACTGGCTAAAGTTCATTTTTTGATGAATTCATTTTATGTATTTTGACTCCGTGACCCAGAGTTAGGCACTAATCTATTGTTCAGCTTGATGCATTCTCAGAAATATTTTAAATTCAAAATCATTTTAAATCCTTGTTCGGTTGAGGTTTAATGTTGTGTTATGCCTCTCAATTGCTGAGTGAGTATTGATTTACTGAGAATTTAGCCAAATTTGAGGTTGTCAATGCTTTCTTTAGTATATTTGAATTGGAAATTATCTTCTATAAAAATAAATGTCTATGCATAGTTGCATTAAAGTCTTTAGGCATTGTATGGGTTGACCCACCTTGGTCCTATAGAGCCAAAAAGTGTAGGAGATTCATTATTTGACTGAATATTGTCAGTTGGCCACTAACTTTGAGAATTCTTAAACATAGAGGTTGGCTACCTCTTAAAGAGTTTCAAAGCTTAGATGGAAATATAAAACACCAATAGGATGCATCTTTCCTACAATGGACATCAACATTAGGCATCATTGTAGTTTAAGTCTTGGATAGAGGTATGAAGAACATTAGCTTGTTTTTTTACTTGATCTTTGTCTTGTTGATTTATCTTATTGTGCTCATTCCAGTGACCTCTCTATGATGTCTACTCAAAATTATTTAGAGAGAAGGAATGTGGTATTGATCATTATCTTTTATCTCTGTGCTTGTGGGATACTATTGTAATATAACTTTGTTCATGCTTACTTTGTTTGGTCTATAGGGAGGGTGTTTTGGATGTCTTGTTGACCACATGGGAAGGTTTTCCTTTCCATGTTTTGGTATGAGATGTTTTAAATATTTGAACTGCATCCTAAATAAATTTTTGTATATCAGGTGTGGGAAAGGATACTCCTATCTGATTGTTAAATCAAAGTCCATTGCACTAGGTACAATGCCATCCTGGTTCTTTATACCTTGATGTATCGTATCTATGTGTGTTATTAAAATTAAGGAAAGTAAGCTCTTTATGCCCCCAATCTCTGTTAAGAAATCAACATCATTATCATCATGTTTTCGCATCATATTATAAATTCAAGGGTTGATTTATCTTTATTCTATATTTTCCATATACTAACATGGTATCATGACATTCAAAAATAAAAGCATCTATATACGCATCCATCCTGCATCCACAAACCATCAACATACTACATATCATGTATATCGTCATAATAGGAAAAAGAATTACATATAGATTTGTTATTCTAAGAATCTCATAAACCATGTATTTTCATTATCATCCATTGCACGATCACATTTGCGTTATCAAAAATCATTACATACATTATCCATACATTGCACATATCAAAAATACTTAAAAAGATAAGCATATCATTGCATTGCATCCATAATAATATAAATACATACATGTAGATCCATGAGCATCATACATCATAAATCATACCATATAATGAAACACAAAGAATCATAGTGTAATAATTATAAACATCCATCCATATCAAATGCATCCATAACATATCACGTAAAATAAATTGTATCAATGCCATCTCATATATATCCAAAAAAATTATATGTCATGATACATCAAAATCAGATATACATTATCATCATTGAATATACAAGAGGCTAGTCAAAAACTCAACCAATGAATGTATAAACATCATAAATTAGGCTGTACAAAAAGTGTGTCCAAGTGTACTATCAATGCTCTAAGCTGCCCTCACTCTATCTATCTCAATGATGGCTGCCTTAGCTCTGATGGTGGGACCCTGATGGTCTCCCTAATGTGCTTGCACGAGGGGTTGTGGAAGGAGAAATCTAGCTGAAATGGGAGAAATCAGGCTCCCTCCACTCTTGGGCCACAACTCTTTAGTACACTCCCGGGTAGTAGGATACCTCCTACATCGATCGACCATACATCTCAATCAGGACTATGGCTTGTCCCTATACCTGTTGTGTTGTAGCCTATAACTACTTCCTTTAGCCTATCTCTAGTGCTAAGGCTATATCTAAATCTTTCCTCATCTGATGCTCTTGCACCACCTCTTGTCAAGCCTAGTCCCTCTCCTGGACCAATGTATGAATTTGTGCGTAGGTCGAGTGAAGCTTCCCTATCAAAACCTGTACCTGTACCTACAACACTACTATCTATTTGTCCCTAGGATTAGGACTTGGTGGTAGTGGTGGGGGTGGCATATGCTGATTTGGCTACTGAGGGGGATGGACTGGTTGCCTTTGTCCAATAGGTGGAACCAATGGTGGGATCTATCTATCATGACCTCCACCCCTATCCTATCCATCCTGTGGCTGATCTCTTAGCTACTGTGAAAATTTTCCAATCTTGGGTCCTCTGAACCATCCTCTGGTTGCAGCTAGAACAACTAGAAAAGTTAATTGAATAGGGGCATGAACTTGCCAATATGCATCATAAGCCTTGGTGGTCCTCGCATCTACAAGATTGTCAAAATATACCCATGACACCATGACCAGTTGTCTAAATTCATCAATAGCTTTTTGAGGTTTGATCCTTTATCCCCAAGCTACCTCCCTAGATCATCGAGCAAATATGGCTCTTTGTGTGCCATTAGGTGCATCCTACACCTCCCCAAACTGGTGAGTAACCCAATCTGGGAGGTACTACTCAACCATATAATTCTCTCTCCCTTGCATATACTAGGACTGCTGACAGTAAAAGGGATGATCATCGTCGTCATGGCACCTAGGAAAATGAAGCTAAGGCCTCCACTAAAATACTGCCATCTCATCAAGAACCCGCCTCTAGTGTGGGATGCCTATAATGGCTATGTAATGGAGGGTGGTCATCCCCCCATATTTGTATTATGTAGGATCATCACGGCCAGTCTGGACATCTACTATCTATGGTCTCAAAATAACAATGTGCTCATAGGCCCACACATAAAGAAGTGTAACTCCAACCCCAATGTTGTAGGCCTTGTTATGTAAAACCTAGTGCATATCATGGTATAAAGATGCTAGGAAGATTGGCCCCTAGGTGTAGATGGTCATCTCCTCCATCATTTGAGACCATACGATCTCCCAACCAATGTTGCATCCTTTGGCTCATTAGTCAGGAACAAGGACTCTGAAGATCAATGTAGTAAGAAATAAAGTCAAATCAGGGGCAATCCCCTCATATCAACAAAGGTCTATCTAGCCACTATCCACCTCGTATGAATTGACACCGAATAACTAGAAAATGGCATCGCCACCAACCTCAACATCATAAATAATGTGCTCAACATGAATAGGGATCCTCAAGATCCACCATACATCCTCCAAGGTGACTATGGCCTCATTGATCAGTAAATGGAATGAAGAGGTCTCATTCTGCCATCTTTCAAGTAATGTTATCATCATCAAAAGATACACCCACACCTCAAACATCTGAAAAATATGGACAAATCTAATTGTACCAAGGAAAAATAGGGCCTAGTCCAATAAATGCCTCACTCGACGCAGAAGTCGGCTCTTGTGCTCCTTCAAATGGAGCATTGGAAAGACCTCCTACAATCAAAACGTGTGCAACATCAAAAATTCACAAATCGGACACATTTTCAAAATTTGAAAATCCTTGAAAAATAAAAAGTGAGTTAGCATGACGAAGGTGGCGTGACATTTGCAAAAGTGACTCTCTACATCTTGGAAATATGACACTAAAATAAAAATTGATGCTATCCTACAAGGGCGAGTTGACATTTTCGAGCAATGCCAGACTCTCGTAGGGCCGCACAATGCCATATTTCAAAGGTGAGTTGAAATTTTATGCACGACTCTGTAACCCTATAGCACCGCGCGATGCTCCAGTTCAAACATAGGCTAACATCTAAAAATGTGATGCCGTGTGTGACAAAGGTAATGCCCTAGAGGACCAATTTCGAAAGGCGTACCAGGGGTCCTACATCTTGAGGCACTGGAACTTGCAAAATCAATCCATCTGATGTTTGGGAAGTATGTGAGCAGCCATTCCATCAACACCTTAGAGAAAAATCACCAGAATCTCTAAAGGTCAAGTGCACAAATGATTTCAAAAATGACCCTCCTAACTCTATTTATACATAATTTTTAGGGTTTTTAGGGTATTTTTCAAGGTTTTCGAACCCATTTAATCCTTTTTTTTTTTGAATGAAGCCCGTTTTGATCCATTTTTATTGTCGTGGGCTCAAATTCACATCCCATGGGTTGTTTTTTGCTCCTGAATCGTTGTGAAATTTTTTTCGTGAGCTCAACCAAATTTTGCAATTTTTACCCGACCTCTCGAGGGGGTGGTGTATCAGCATAATTCCTTTCAAATATTTAAAATGCTCAAGAAAAAGCAAACATAGAGCTGCAGCTCTATTTCCCAGTCCAACTAGAAATACCCAAATGTAGAATAACAAAAATAAGGTTAATGGAGACACACAAAACTAGTCATGCAATATTTGTTTTTGTATTAACTCATAAAATGAAAAATTACAAAATTCCTTGAAATTGAAACTATAATCTATTGATTACAAGCTAACTTGCAACAATTTGGAGCTTCACCCACAAAATCAGAAACTGTTAGGAGATTCTTAGAGCTCTCTTTCCTTCTATTCGACTGGAACTTTCTGTTGTTCCTGGAAAACACTGAGTGATTAGGAGCTTTTAGGTGCTCACTATAAAAAATCTACAAAATTTTCTTAGAACATTCCCTATTTCTACTGCAACTTAGCCTTTTGCAACTTACTTCTTTCTACTACAAAAAACAAACTCACATACTTTCTTAGACCGCCCTTTCTTTTTGTACGTAACATTCTATTTTTGTTTTTGTCTATTGCTGGGAACTTGAATTTCCCACCCAAATTTTAAATTCACCTAAAAAATTTATTTTCTCTGCCAAAAAATGATAGTTGGTTCAGGTAGCATTAGGAGCAAGAAATCCCAAAGGTGTGCAAGTATTAACTCCTAACATGGTAGGTGAACGGGAGGAAGGCTCAAAGGACAAGTTTGAAATTCCAACACTCCCCCTTTGTCCGAATCCGACAAAACAAGATCAAACTTGATCCAAATTAACAACACCCAACCTAGTTCTTAGGTGCTCAAAGTTGTCCCTGTTCAGTGGCTTGGTGAATATGTCTACATGCTACTACTCATACCTACAAAATTCCTATTTAACTTCACCATTTTCAACCAATTCTCTAATAAAATGATACCTGATTTCAATGTGCTTTCTTCTTCCATGAAACATAAGATTTTTTGTCAAATCTATTGATGAAACATTGTCACAAAAGATTGTTGTTAGATCCTCTTTTTCTTCTTTCAAATCTATCAAGATTCTTCTTAGCCAAATAGCTTGACATGCTGCTGAATTTTTTGCTATATACTGAGCCTTGGTTGTTGATATCGAAACTATGGGTTGCTTCGTTGAAGCCCATGGCATAGCTCCCAAACCCAAATGAAACACATAGCTGGATGTGATCTTTCTATCATCCAAACTTCCTACCCAATCACTATCTGTGTATCCAACCAACCCAAAATATTTTGCTGCTATGTACAAAATGCCATTTCCTTTGGTGCCATTCATGTACCTTAGGATTCTTCACCCGATTGCCAATAGGTGTCCCTTGGAGTCTCCATAAATCTAGAAATAAGACTCACTCGATGCATTATATCAAGCCTAGTTGCAATCAAATACATCAAACTTCCAACCAAAATTTTAAACATAGTCAGATCCACATTGTTGCTGCAATCTTCATTAGTCAACTTTAGACCTACAACTATTGGTGTTGGGGTAGGCTTTCTTTCAAGCATTCTAAAACTCTTCAATATTTCATTTGCATATTTTTCTTGAGAGATAAATATACAATCATGCATTTGTTTTACTTCTATGCCTAGAAAATATCTCAAGAGACCTAAATCTATTATTTCAAACTCTCTTTTCATGGCCTCTGTAAAATCACCAATGAGGAAATCATCATCCCCAGTGAAAATTTGATCATCTATATACAAGACAACAATCAAAATCTCACCATTTTCTACCTTGATGTAAAGATCGGGCTCACCATCACTTTTTATAAACCACTGCTCATCAAATATGAGTCAATCCTATTGTACCATGCCTGTGAAGCTTGCTTTATCCCATAAAGAGATTTCTTCATCCTATAAACCTCGTGTTCTTGTCCTATAACTTCATATCCAAATGGTTGCTCCACATAAACTTCCTCTTTCAACACTCCATTTAGGAAGGCAGACTTCACATCGATTTGAAATACCTTCCACTTGTACTGGGATACAATTTCTATGACCACTCACATGGTATCCATCCTTACAACATGGTCATATGTTTCATCATAGCCTCTACCAAACTACTACTCTTACCCTTTGACAACTAATCATACTTTGTTTCATTTTATCCTTCCTTCGACATTGCACTTGGTGTTGTAGACCCATTTCACCCCAATAACTTGCTTGTTGGGAGGAAAATCAGTTAGCTCCCATGTTTTGTTCCTCTGTATTGCATCTATATCCTCATCTATAAATTCACACCATTTCTCTTCTTTCAAAGCATCCTCAAAATAAATCGGATCACTATGAAAAAATAATGCAAAATTCATGTTCTCATCAAACTCTACATCATACCTTTCATCTTAGTAGATCTCCCTTAGAATCTTGGTCTTCTTTAGGATTAGGGAGGTGAGAGTGGGGTTTGAACTTTCACTACTATTGCTTCTCTATTGAATAGGCTGGTTCAGGAGCTATCGGGATCTCTCAAGAGCTCTTTGGGAGCTATCAGGAGCTCGCTGGGAGCTATCGGGAGCTTATCTGGCGCTATCAAGAGCTCATCAAGTGCTATAAGGAGCTGTCAGGAGCCAACTGGAACTCTTTCCACCTAAGTTCTGAAACAGTCTGTTTGACTTCCTGTTTGGTTCAAGAGCTATCAAGAGCTGACTATATCTATTATTGTAGGATCCCGCTAATTTTCAAAAACATCTACTTCATCATCCTAAACTTTCAGGACTTGTCAAGAGCTATCAGGATCTGTCAGACCATCCCATGAATCATCCTCTAAGAACCCCATGTCTCTATTGATGATGATTTTCTTGGTGATTGGGTTATACAACCTATAGGCTTTGGACTCTTCACTATAACCCGTGAAAATAAACTTCTCACCCTTGTCATCCAATTTATTCCTCTTTTCTTTTGGCACAAGTGTATATGCCACACATCCAAACACTCTCAAGTGCTCAACCATTCACTTGTGTTTTGTCCATGCCTCTTGTGGTATTTTGTTATAGATCGCCTCTGTTGGACTTCTATTTATCAGATAGCTAAAGCCTCTCCCCAATATATATCCAGGAGTCTCTTTTCTTTTAGCATTCTCTTTTCCATCTCCATGATGGCCCTATTCTTTCTCTCAACCAGTCCATTTTGTTGCAGAGTATAACTGGTTGTTAGCTCCTTCGTGATGCCATTTTTCCTACAACAATTTGGAAACTAATTTGAGGTATGCTATCCTCCTCGATTTGACCTTAGGACCTTGATCACATGTCCACTCTCCTTTTCAGCCTGGGCCTTAAACAACAAAAACTTTTCAAGTGCTTCAAAATTATGCTATAAAAATAAACCCATGTCCTATGGTTGAAATCATCAATGAAGGTCATAAAATATTAGCTTTTACCAATAGATGTGGTTTGCATAGGACCTACCAAATCCATGTGCTCCAGCTCCAATGATTCTCTTTCCTTTGTAGAGTTTCCCGATTGAAAGGGTTGCCTATGGTGCTTCCCCAAAATGCAAGCCTCACACTTAACATTAGGCTCTACTATTCTTGGCAAACCATCAATCATTTTGTTCTTAGATAAAAGACTCAAACCAACATAGACTAAGTGTCCATACCTAAGATGCCATAGCTTGGAGGGGTCTTGAATGGTGCTCTTGAGGGCTACTAACTGTAATGTACATTTTCCATTCATGAGAGGTGCAACAACGGACTGAGATGACAAACATGTCTCAATCTTCAAAGGAAACATCTGGTTCTTTGTCATTTGAATTGCTGCAAACACTTTTTTCCTCTCATTCTTGTCATAAATAAAACATTGACCTTTCTCCATCAACACTTTATATCCATTTTGGATCAGTTGTCCAACACTCATGAGGTTATGCTTTAACCCTTAAGAAAAAAATACATTCTGAACCTCCTTCTTTTCACCTTGCTTGGTACAAATCATGATAGAACCTTTTCCCTTGATTGGAACTAATCCATTGTTCTCCATTCTTATCTCAGATTTAACATTCTTATCAATGAAAGAAAAAGACTTTCATTACCACTCATGTGGTTGTTGCAACCATCGTCCAAATACTAGACTTTGGGGCTGCCTTCTTCACCAATGTTGCACATAATGAAGGTTGTGGACTGATTTCCTTCATCCACATTCAAATCAACCATATTTTCATTTTGTTTTGACTAATCTTTTTGCTTTTTCCAGAAATCACTCGCATAATGGAAAAACTTATGGCAATAGTAGCATTCAATGTTGCTCTTATCTCCCTTCTGACTTGAACTGTTGTTCTTCTTGCCTTGTTGGGAGCTAGTCTAAGAACTGCTCACTCCCTCTTGGCTGCTTGCTCATCCCAAGCTTTCTCCTCTAGCATTTCCTTGTCTAGATCTGCCTCTACCACATCGGGAGTTGTTCCTACCTCTCCCCCTACCTCTTTCATTTGACTGAGCTTTAAAAGCTTTCTCTTGGGAAGAAGCAACCAACCTATTTAGGCACTACTCATGGGTTTGAAGAGAACCCATCAACTCATCCACCGTTAAAGTAGAGAGGTCATTTTCCTCTTCAATAGCAATCACTACTACATCAAACTTGGTGGGTAAACTTCTAAGAATCTTCTCCATGATCTTGCGCTCCTCCATGGTTTCACCATTCATCCTCAACTATTTCAACAATTGGAGGTTCTTGTGTGGAAGTCTGAAATGGACTCATTGCCCCTCATCAAGAGAGTCTCAAAATCTCTTCAAAGCATCTAGAGATTCACCAATCTGACCTTGTTAGCTCCTTTGTAGTTGGTTTGAAGGATTTCCCAAGCTTCCTTTTCATACTCATTTGCTGTTATTTTGGGAAAAATGGCCTCTGGCATGGCCACTTCTATCAAACTCAATGCCTTTGCATCCTTTTTCCTTTTCTCCTTCAACTAGGTCTTCTAGTTATTTGTGAGAGCTGCAAATTGTGTTGGGTCAGTAATATCCACAAACAAATTTATCAAAAAATCCCACAAATCATTAGCAACCATAATAGTCTTCATCTTCTTTTCCCAGACATCATAGTTTTTTCCATTAAAGGATGCTGGTTGCTACCAACTCTTGCCTTCATCTCCAGCCATGTCTCCTACAAAAAAAAATTAATACCTAGAAAAAAAATTCCCTAACTCTTGAAGAAATGTGGCCTATGGCTTTGATACCATGTCAAAGATTTAAAATGCTCAAAACAAAGCAAACATAGAGCTGCAACTTTGTTTCCCAGTCCAACTAGAAATATCCAAATGCAGAATAACAAAAATAAGGTCATTGGAGATACACATAACTAGGCATGCAATATTTGTTTTTGTATTAACTCATAAAATGACAAATTACAAAATTCCTTCAAATTGAAACTACAATCTAGTGATTACAAACTAACTTGCAGGAATATGGAGCCGGACCTACAAAATCATAAACTATCACTAGCTTCTAAACACTCTCTTTCCTTCTATTCGACTGGAACTATCTGTTGTTCCTAGAAAAAATTGAGTGATCAAGAGCTTTTAGGTGCTCATTGTAAACACTCTGCAAAATGTTCTCAGAACATTCTCTATTTTTCTTGTAACTTAACCTTTTGTAACTTACTTCTTGCTACTGCTGCAAAAAAAACTCAAATACTTTCTTAGACTACCCTCTCTTTTTGTACGTAATATTCCATTTTTGTTTTTTCCTATTGTTGGGCACTTGATTTTCACACCCAAATTTCAAATTCACCTAACAAATTTACTTCCTCTGCCAAAAAATGACTGTTGATGTAGGCACCGTCAGGAGCAAGAAATACCAAAGGCATGCAAACATTAACTCTTGACATGGTAGGTGAATAGGAGGAAGGCTCAAAGGAAAATTTTGAAATTCCAACAATTTCATCGACTGGGGCAGCAATGAGCCATCTAGAAAAATAAAATAAAATTTGAATTTTGATCTCGACAATATTATTCTTTGAACAGACACAACAAGAACTTCGCTTGAAAGAGAGGAAAAGTGTAGACACCGAAAATGTCCTGATTGATACTAGATATGTGGTTTTGACCAACTAACATCATTTCTTTTGAAATCATCTCAAATTGATCAATTAATTGAATAATTAGCATTATTTAATTAAAATCAGCAAATTCAGCTATTAATCAAATAATTAAATTTATTGATTAATTCACCTTTCTTCTAACTAACTTTCATCATATTTAATTAAATCAAATCATTTAATTAAATCCCCCTAAGTCTTCTTATTTGATTGAAAATCAATTAAATCAAATACCCCAAATCCCTTAACCTCTTCTAATTAATTAATTCTAAATTAGCCTTCTAATCATCAATAATCAAATCCTCTAGCTTTTAACTCCTCAAGAGTTAAATCAACTATGGTTAACTAACCAGGTTGCACATAAAATTAATTTCTTCTATTTATCTAATTCCTTAATTATCCTCACAAAGGCATATTCTGAGGAATATTCCTCTCAACCACCTCTCATTCAATTTGCCTCCAAAGGATTTCAAAAATCTATCACATCCTCTTACGTTTACAATAAATCCTCTTACATCCTGTCAAATCTCATTCAATTCCTCTTACACCATTTTCAAATTCTCAACCAACAACATTTACTTCTCTTCCATCCTCCTCCACTCACACATTTCCCAAAATGTGATCCACCCTCATCCAATGGAATGTTGACAAGTGTCACACTCTCATTGGCTCTCAATTTATCCCACATTCATCAAATCCTCTCATTCTTCAACCCTTGGATTCTATAACTAGAGACATCCTTTTCATAATATGGATCCACAATTTAGAACATTATCATTATAGGTATTTCACTCCATATCTTTTCATCATTTTCAAGCAATTTAGCTATATTATAGTCAATTTTACACTTAGATCATCTACACTTTATCAAGCTTATCAAAGGGATTGGGAAAGGGATTCTTTCCACATCAAAAGAGGACCAATCCCCCTATGGGATGGAGGTTTATCTGATTTTATTTAGATCACATGCTTTGTTTTGTTTAATTTCTTGTTATTTCATGTTTTCTAGTAATTTTGGTTAAGAATTTGATAGGGAACATTGGATTTTCTTTCTAACATGTTTGACACTTGATTGTTGGTCTCTTGTTAGCTTATGCAAGTTTGGTGTTCTCAGGAATCATGAAGGATGAGCATTTCATATTGAGAAGGATTATGCAATGAATGTAACTATTATTGACATCCCACCCCAATCTAGAATGATTTTGTCAAGAAGATGGTCACCAATAGTTGAGGGAATATTGAAGTTATATATTTCATATGCCACAATCCTTGTTAATGGAAAATATGTAAAATTGATCAAGGAGAAGAGATCCCCTAATCTTATTGAGGATGTACATCCAATAGAATTTTTTTACTTTGTGGATACAAACATATATAACTTCAAAATTGTAGTGATAGTCAATAGAAAGAGATGATGCACCAACAAATGAAGAAATGAAACAATCTGCTCAAGAGGGTGGCTTATGGGTTACATACTTTGATGGAGCCTATTCAAAAGAAGATGCAAGTGGAAGAGTTATCCTTATATCACCAAGAGGTAAGTCCTACAAATACTCATACTCGTTAAAATTTTAATGCACAAATAATTTTGCTAAGTATGAGAGATTATTTTTAGAACTAAAGGTTTCTATTAAACATGGTATTAAGGAGGTTAGGGTTTTATGGGACTCTAAGTTAGTCCTATCCCAAATAAGAGCTAAAATATTGAAATAGTACAAAGTTGTTGTTTGGGATACCATTGAAATGTTTAATGCCTTTTTTAATTGACTGGATAGAAAGGTCAAAAAATGCTATGGTAGATATTCTTTCCAACATTTACTTGAGACCTAATGACCTAAATTTTTCTAGAATATAAAAAGGTGAGGTTTAGGTAAGGCCTTCTATCCCAAAAAATATTTAAAATTGGTAGGTGTTCAACATTGATTCAAATTTGTTGAAGTTTTTATATTGTATAGATGAATACCACAACCAAGAGATTAATTTTTAGAATTTTGTAGAAATATTTGATGGAAAAGACACTATTTTTGGAAATGAGGTAATTTAGATAAAGACTAATAAAATTCCTAAGGTTTTGGTGGCCTTAGAAAGAATTTTTGATAATTCTGATAAGTGTAATGTTAAACAAAATTCTTTACATAGTAGGATTTATATGAAATAAATTTGGGGACTGAGTATACACCCAAAAGGGTATATATTGGTAAAAAAATCGACCCCAAAATCAGAGCAATGCTAGTTTCCCTTCTCAGGAAATTAAACATGTCTTTTCTTGGTCATATGATGACATAAAGGCTTATATAGAAGATCTATTTTAGCATGAAATCCCTCTAAAGCTAGATGCTAAGCCTTTTAGTTAGAAAAAAAGGTCGATAAATCGTAAAATGGAACCCAAAATGTAGTAGGAATTAATGAAGCTCAAAGATGGTGGAATCATAAACCCTATCAGAGATTCCACTTGGGTTTCAATTTTTTTGCTAGTGAGGAAGAAGAATGGATATATCAGACTATGTGGATTTTAGGAATCTAAACATATCTTCATTGAAAGATAACTACCCAGTGCCTAACATGGAGGAAATGTTGCACATGGTTCTACTTGTGAACTTTTATCCATAATGGATGGGTTCTTAGGTTACAACTAGGTAAAAGTAAAGGAATCATAGTATTACAAGACTTCTTTCACTATAGCATGGGGAATATATGTTTATGTGAGGATTCATTTTAGTTTGACTAGCATAGGAGAAAATTTCCAAGGAGCAATGGATGTCGTATTCTTAGATTTTATAGACATATTCATGGTAGTGTACCAAGATGATCTAACTACATACTCTTGTGTGGCTGCACAACACACCCCAAGTTTTCAAAAGCTTGGGGACTAAAATTTTAAGATTACCCACTTAGCAAGGATAGATAAGGATGATTGGAAAGGTTAAGTTCAAAATGTGATGAATTGATGTTCAAAATGATGAAACTTGATGAAAAAAGTGGTTAACTAGGTATTTGGGTGAACCAAGTGGGAATGTATGGTTGTAAGTAAGTTAGGCGCATAAGTCAAAGTTGTCACATGGTGGATTTAAGGCCTTTGGGTGGGTAATATGAAAGTTTGTGGGTTCAAAAGTGTGTAAGGAAAGGTATCCAGGTGTGTCACCAAAGTCATTCTCATGACAAGTCAAATTGTCATTGTGTCAAGTGTTAAATGGTTGTGTAGATGTTCGGGTATTCGGGTAACTAGATATTCGAATACCTAGGTATGCAGTGTTGTGCAGTTTTTGCACACACACCCCACTAAAAGTAGGGGCCCTTTTTGCCTGGTCTGTTGGCTCTTGTCTATGGCCATGCCTTTTGAGCTTATCTTTGAAAATCATGAGATTTTGGTCTTTGGTGCTTTGGTCCTTTGGTCATGGGATTTGGTTACTTTGCACTATTCCTAAATGCTTGTCCTATTTGTAAAGTGCCCCTAATTTGAGTTAGTGGTTATGAAGTCTTGCAAATGTCCTCTTTGGAGGTGGGTTCCCTTTTCCTTTTTTTTGTCTATGGTGTTTTTTTTGGGTCTTAGGAGTTGTTCTTTTCCTCCTAAGACCTTGTTTCCTTTTCTTTTTCAGAGGTGGGACATAGGATGAAATAAAACTCTGAACCTTCAAAAAGTTCTTGGTTCATTTTTTGTTCCGATTCTGGCTCCAACTCCGGCTTCTTGCCTTCTTGTTTTCTTCATTGTTTTGCTTGTGTTTAGCCTTTGGTTTTGTTTCCTCCCTTGGGTTTTCTTTGGTTTTCCTTTTTTCTTTTGTCATCGGAGGTGGGATGCGGGATGAAACTAAACTCTGAACCTTCGCAAAGTTCTTGGTTCAGTTTTTGTTCTAGTTCCGGTTCTAGCTCTGGCTCCGGCTTCTTGCCTTCTTACTTTCTTCATTTTTTTCTTGTGTTTGGCCTTTGGGTTTGTTTCCTCCCTTGGGTTTTCTTTGGTTTTCCTTTTTTCTTTCATCTTCAGAGGTGAGACATGGGATGGAACTAAAGTCTCAACCTTCGCAAATTTCTTGGTTCAGTTTCCGTTCTAGTTCTGACTCTGCATCTAGCTTTGTTTCCGCCTCCATCTGGATTTGTTTATGCCTCCGTCTAGCTTTATTTTAACTTTCATTTGGCTTTATTTCTACCTCTATTTGGATTTATTTCCACATCCTTCTGGCTTTGTTTCTACCTCCATCTGGCTTTGTTTTTGCCTCCATTTGGATTTTTTTCCATTTCCATTCCCATATGTTTTTGGCTCTACTTCTTCATGGCCTAGAATTCCCCGAAACTCCCTTCTGGTTTGAATTCCACGAGGGGATGAAAATCTAGAACTTTGAAGAAGGGTGCCTTAATGATATTTTAGGGGATTCTGATTGATCATTTGGATTTATTTGATGATTAGCATGTTGTTTATCATGGAGTAACTTGGATTTCGATGCTATAATGGGAATTAATGGTGGTCCTCTTTGAATCGAGGCTAGATTGAGTAGAGAAATCATTGGTTAAGTGACTCCAAGATCAAGGAATGGGTGTACTTTAAAGATGTTGTGGGATCTACAGGATACAACCAAGTACACTTTGTGGTCGTAGGCAAGTGGAACTCGCTCGTACATGGGAAGGTTGGGTCAATGAATGCTTAGTGGTCGTTCATTTGAGTTGGATGTGATAGGGCAGATTCAAATAGGGTTGACTCGATCAAGGTCGTTCAACTTCCCAACTCAACTATTGATCGATGGCCCATATTCAAACTCATGTTGCACGCTCGTTGTAGTTCTTATGCTTCAGACAAGTGAGACATTAATGTCAGAAGTGACCCACAGGGTTTATTTAGTCTAAACCAAGATTTGTAGAGATCCTAGGCTGATCTGAAAGGGAGCACCTCATGCATTCAATGCAGGCTGGTGATTTATTGTGAGCTGTCGAGGGCCGATTGGGCTCGTGTGAGATGTATCTCTATGAGTATGGAATTTTGCCTCTTATGAAAGGGGTTAGACAACTGTTTAGTCATTTAGAGTGTTAGACTAGAGTTAGACAGGCTATATAGGATTATATTTTAGAGTAGAGATTTAGAATTAGGAGTTATTTTCATTTTCAAGCAAGTGTTGTAACACAAAACATCAAAATTGCTGCTATTATTGGTGATTCAATACAAGTGAGGACATTGTGCTATTATTGGTGGCTTCTTTGGATTGATTTGTCTTGCATGGTTCTTATTCTATCCTTGAAATTGCTTGGAAATATCTGAATGTATTTTAGATTTTGAGTTAAACGATTTAATGGTGCTTATGATTTAGTGCTTGGAGTGTTGTAGCGATCTTTGGTTCATACTTTGGGTAGCTTATTGATTTTGGGATTGTTGTGTAGGGTCAACCTGTACTTGATATTTGTGTGCTTAGTTCAATTGTGGGCATTTATCCAGTTCAATTGAATGAATGTCTATGATCTGAAAATATTTAATTCTTTAGAAGATTGAATTGTTTCCATGAGATTGTAGGTTTATCTTGGGTTAAGCAGAAATTAGTTTTGAGGGATTGGTTTGTTCCAAGCATTTTATCATTAGTATTGTTGATCTTAGGAGTAAACTTAATCTTAGGATTTTTGAAACCCTTATCTTTTTCCATTTCTTTAAACTTTGGTGAAAATGAGAATTCGAGTATCATTATATTGCAAAATCTGATAAGTTTAGAGTTTCCATTTTTTGTTTTGTAAGGTCCCTTTATGATTACCAACATTTTCACATTTATCACTAAGTTGTTTTTTTGCAAGTCATGATATGACACTTGAGAGACCTTGGGGTATCTCTTTTTCAATAGAGATTGACCTTTCAAGAGAGATAGAATACTATATATTATGTCTAATTTTTTTATGTGTGCAAAAAACACCATCAATAGGATTGGCGCTAGAAGGATGGCCTAAATAAGCAAGCTGGAGCATTTTCTAAATGCCCTTTCTCCTGAGAGAATCAAAAGGAGAACCAGATCTACACCAGGAGAAGAAGAGTTTCAAGAACTACCACCTCTAACTAGGTCAAGAAGGACCAGAAGAAGGGAGGAGGAGTCATCCAATCCATCATTTCCACCATCCTCACCCTTATCTACCTCATCTTCATCTGATTTTGAGGTTGGTTCCATTCAACAACCCCAACCATTCATCAATCAACTTTTGCCATCTCCACCTTCATCAATGGCTTTCTTGTCAAATAACCCATCACCTCTATCCTTCAATAAATACAATGTTATGCCTAAGAACCCTAAGAATTTTTTCTCTAAGTTTCATACAAGTGATCCTAATAGGATAGTAGAGGAGCATATTAGGATTTTTTAGACTTGTTTGAGAGATAGAGGGATCAATCATGAGGACACTGCATGCAGAATTTTCCCTTATTATCTAGGAGAGGATGCCTTTTATTGGTACAACCATTTACCTGCTGCATCAATCCATAATTGGGTTGAACTTGAGGTTGCCTTTCTATAGAAGTTTAAAATCCCCATCAGTGCCAATGAGCTCTACATGCAATTTACCAGGGTTAAGAAAGAAGTTAATGAGCCTATAAGGTCATTCAACAATAGGTTCCATCGTGCATACACTAGATTGAAAACACCTTATGTTGTGGATGATGCCACTACCTTAGATGTCTATTTTGAAGCCCTTGATAGCCTTAAATCCACCTTCCTTAAGTGGACAACTAATCCCCCAACTACCTTTCTCACTACATATACAAAGGTTGTTAAGGTTAGTACAGATCTGAGAGAACACTTGTTAGGACCCTTGCCATCTCTGGGACCACCTGCTCACCCTGGGAAAGTCCAAGATCTTAACCATGCATTGACTAATCGCATTCCCATTATGGATACCATTCCACAACTACCTTTGGTTCCAAACACAAGTCATCCAATAAGTCAAGCTTACCCAATGCCCAATTATCCATAGCAGGGTTCCAATCAACCCCTTCATTCACAACAATAGGTTGGTTTCCCTAGATATTTACACAACTTAGAAGTTTTGAATCAGTCTATGGGTCCTGGAGGAGTATCAGGATACCCTTCAAACAATGTGAATTTAGTGCATTATAGTTGTCCTGATAAGGAGAGGTTAGATGAGCTAACCAAGAAAGTAAAAAAAACTGAATATGGAGGTAACCTATTTGAGGAACCAGAACAAACAACTCCAAGCTGCTCAAGGGATGATGCAATCAAATTACAATAGGGAGAACTAAGATTTTGCACGAGGGAAAATTTTTGATAGAGGGTAGCACTCTCATAGAAATCAGAATTTTGAAAGAGGACAGGGTTCTGGTTAGAACTTTGATAGGGGACAACAAGGTGGGCAAGGGTTTGAAAGGAGACAACAACCTAGGAAAAATAGGCCATGGAACACTAGACCTAATAATTGAGGAGTCCCCACTCAACTCAATCAACCTTCCAATCAAGAGAAACCTCTGAGTGGAGAATACCTAGTTGAAGAAGCTTTGTCAGGGTGGTGCAGGCTTCATAAGACAAGTCAAAACTCTGAGGTGGATTTTCCTAAATTTCAATCTGCTGCCTCCATCTTTCGGTATGAAGTTGAAAGAACTCCACTGGTTATAAATTGGTACCCTCAAATCCTTATGATTCCCCAATTTTGGTGTTGAATCATGCTCCTTTCCCGAGGGATGAAGAGAATGAACCAGAAGAGGAGTCAAGTGGCCAGAATGAGGAGACTAAACAAGTGTTGAATGAGGATGAGATTTATCAGTTATTCAATGAAGGAACTAAGAATGATAATGGTCCCTTGGATAAAGAGGAAGCTAGTGTTGAAGAAGTACAGATGTTTCAGCAACCTACAAGAAAGTATGATTTGAGAAATAGGCCTAACAAGAATCCACTAGCTACTAGCCCATTTACTACATCTATTCCTCCAAACAATTTTACCACTCCACCAAACCCACATGCTAGTAATAATCCATATTACCCTCATGTGCCAACACAATACTTTACAAAAGGAGGACAACTTGAGGCATCAAAAGGGAGCAATGTTGATATAGAAAAGATAAGAAGACTTGTCATTATAAAGAGACCCATGTCGACATGAATGTGGAACAATTAGGTGAATACATGACTAAGAAACACAGGAAGGTAAAGGTGAGTCTTTCTTCTTTTGAGTTGTTAAGGGTTCCTACAATCAAACATATAGTCCTAGGGTCTTTTGATTCAAGTAAAACACCACAAGGAGTAGTAATAAATGAGGCAATTGGTAGGCCTCCTAGTTCATAGGCACCTAAAGGTCTAAGTCAAGCACCACCTAGAGACAAAGGGAAACGAAAAGATAGTAATCAGGTTGCACAAGTTGACACTGAGTTGAGTTTGTTCTAGGAAAACATAGAAACCCTTCCCTTCCTAATTTTTGTTTATATCTTAGGGAAGAATTTGCATAATTGTCTTATGGATTCAAGAGAATATACAAATGTTATTCCTTTTGTTGTCTATAGGGCTCTAGGTATTACCCCTATAGCCTCTTAGAAGGTCACCCAATTGGACAAGACAAAGGTAAATATAGTGGGAGAACTGAACATCATTCCCATGCAAGTTGCTTCAGATCCTAGAGTGCAATAAGTACTTAATATTTAGGTGGCAGATATTCCTAACACTAAAGGTTTGATCTTGGATCAAGATTTCACCAAGGCAC
This sequence comes from Sequoiadendron giganteum, assembly GCA_007115665.2. Classification (NCBI taxonomy): domain Eukaryota; kingdom Viridiplantae; phylum Streptophyta; class Pinopsida; order Cupressales; family Cupressaceae; genus Sequoiadendron; species Sequoiadendron giganteum. The sequence continues at coordinate 338,963,226 of CM021101.1, read as the reverse complement.
TAAATGGATACACATCCATAGATCATTCTCACATGTGGCTCCCTTGGAAAGGAGTCACAAATCAAATCAGAATTGAAAGAGAACCTAAAATGAATTATGTGATCACTAAGTATCAGAATACTTCGAATGAGATATTGGTGTTAGAAGTCAACATGGGGAACTATGTCCTGGCTGCCCCTGTTTTAGATACAAAATAAGTCTTTATGTTGCAAAGCTCCTTTGATGAATCCACATCAAAAGCCAGTAGTTCTGAAGCATTGGTTGAACAAGAAGATAAACAACTCAGCTTGTTGGATAATATCCAAGAGTTTATCTACAAATGTGTGGAGGATCAGATCCAGTTGGGCAAAAATATGGATTTTAAAGAATCGTTGCTCCCTAATTGGTGCAGAGTTCATAATGCTCCACACTTTGAGCTGGAATATTGCCTATGCCAAACTATAGTGGAGCAAATACAAAATTGCATTAATCCAACCCCAACTATCAGGTTGGATATACAAAGTACTCAAAATTATTCAAAAGGGAAGAGCCCAAGGCCTCCTAAAGAGCCTTCGGGAAGCAACAAAGAAAAGGGTAGTTTGGGAAAATTAGGAGGTAATGGTTGTTGGAAATTGAGATTTGATGGATCCAAATCAAAGCAGGGTGCTAGAGCAAGATTTTAACTAATCAACCCTAAAGTTAAAACCTATTTTATTGCTCATAGAATCCAGTTCCAATGTACTAATAATGTAGTTGATTATGAGCCTTTGGTCCATGGTTTATTAATGGCATTGAGAAAGAAAATCAAGATCTTGCAAGTGTTTCGAGATTCTGAGTTAGTGGTTAGGAAAGTAATGAAAAAATACTCATGTCATCATAGAAGAATGACTCGTTATAGACATAGATTATGGGATCTCATTGAAGGATTTGATGCCTTCGATATCCAGTTGATCCCTTGAAGTAAGAATTGAACTACAGATTCCTTGGCACAAGTAGCTAGTACATTGTAGCCCTTATTGCTTTCAGGTTTGAAGAAGTTCACTATAGAGCTCACTCCAATACCCTCAGTTCCTGACAACATAACCAATTTCTAGGTGTTTGAGGATGACAAATATATTCTTGATTTCATTACTAGCTGTGATGTGTTTGCTTCTTAGGTGATTGATGAGGTAAAACCTCAAGAGGCTAAAATGGACCTAGAAGGGGTCCTTAACTTGAAAACTAATACTATCCCAAGAGGTATGGTGAAATTGGACAGAATATTTGATTTGGATAAGATAAAAGATCAAGAACAACAACTGAAAATGGTGTCCCTCAGTAGTCAATGTGAAACATACAATATGGGGACCTAGGATGGTGTGAAAAATGTTTTTTATTGGAAAAGTGTGCACTCTAGAGGAAAGGAGAGGAATTATTAATGCATTACACACTTATCAAGATGTGATAGCCTGGAGTTATGAGGAATTAAAAACATATGATACTTTAATCATTACACACACCATTCCCTTGAAGTCGAATGTTAGACCATTTAGGAAAAGACAAAGGCCAATCAATGCCTTGCTAGAACCCATCATTCAGAGGGAGGTGTAGAAGCTACTTTCAACACAAATCATATTTCCAGTAAGACACTCAACATAGGTTGCAAACTTGGTTCTAGTAAGGAAGAAAAATGGAGAAATCAGACTGTGTGTTGATTTCAGGAACCTTAACAGGGCATTAGAAAAAGATAACTATCCAGTTCCTTCCTTGGATGAAGTACCTCAAATTGTCAATGGATCTCAGACAATGTCTTTTCTAGATGGATACTCTAGATACAACTAGTTTATGGTACAATATGAGGATAGGCACAAATCTACCTTTACAACAAAATGGGGGACTTTTTCCTATAGAAGAATGCCCTTTGGATTAATCAATGTTGAAGCTACATTCCAGAGAGCAATGGATATTTCTTTCAAGGACATTATTGGTAAGTGCATAATTATCTATATGTATGATTTGATAGTTTTTTCTAAGAAGAGAGATGATCATATAACAGATTTATGCAAAGTATTCCAAAGATGCAGAGAGTTTGGCATCTCACTTAATCCGAAGAAATGCATTTTTGGAGTCACTAAGGGAAAAATGTTAGGGCATGCCATTTTAGGACAGGGCATTTCCATTGATCCAGAATGAGTGGAGGCTATACTAAAGAGCCAACCTCTTGCAAGCAAAAAGGAAACGAAGCCATTATTTGGAAAATTAACTTTGTCAGAAATTTTATCACTGAATTTGCAAAGATAGTGAAGCCCTTGAATGCTATGCTGAAACAAGAAGCAAAATTTTAATGTAGCGCATAAGCTAAGGAGGCATTTGAAAAAATCAAGAGATTTATTGTTGAGGTTCCACTGTTGGTAAGTCTGGATTATGCCAAGTCTTTTTGTATATACTCATTTGCTTCTGCTCACTCCTATGCTAGAATGTTAACTCAAAAGTCTAATCAAGGTGATGAACATCACATAGCTTTTATGAGTGCTCCTTTAAAGGATAGAAAACTGAGATACCCTAATATGGAAAAGAAAGCCTATGCTTTGGTTAGAGTAGTAAATAAGTTTAGACATTACATTCTAAGGAATAAGGTCTTTGCCATAGTTCTTGACCCCACAGTGAAGCTTTTATTGATGCAGAATGAATTGGGAGAGTGTGGGGCTAAATGGGTAACCATGCTACAAGAGTATGATATTGAGATCTAATCCATGAAATTGGTGAGAGAGAAGGGACTGAAAAAGACAATGGTTGAGATGGATCCTGACCTCACGGCTTAGCAATATTAGCTCCAAGAAGTATCTCCAAGAGATTGGTATGATGAAATTATATACTATTTATTGAACCAACAATATCTTGAACACCTTAATGTATTACAAAGGAGAGCTTTACGTATGAAGAGTGACAGTTTTATGATGAAGGGAGTTGTCTTGTATAAGAGAAATCATGAGAGGGTTTATTTGAGATTCCTAGGAAAGGAAGGAGCTAGCAAAGTGATAACTAAATTTCATGACAAATATGACATAGGCCATGGCTCAACACCTTCCACTAAAAATAAGATCCTAAGGGCAGGCTATTATTGGCCTACCTTGTTCAAAGACACACATAACCATGTGAGGACTTTTCATGTATGTCAAACTACATGAAGTAAGGAGAAACATGCAACCCTTCCACTTCATCCTGTTATAGAGGTAAAGCCATTTTCATAATGGGGAATGGACTTTATAGGTCCAATCAATCCACCTTCATCTATAGGCCATAAGTATATTCTCACTATAACTAATTACTTTACCAGATGGACTGAGGCTTTTGAATGCAAACAATGCACTTCTGAAGTGGTAATCAATTTCATTGAGTCAGGTATTATTAATCGCTTTGGATGTCCATTGGATTTAGTTTGTGATAATGGTCCTGCATTTTCATCATTGAAATTTTCTAATTGGACCTTTGATCATGGAATTGTCATAAAATTTGCATCTAATTACTATCCACAAAGTAATGGCTTGGCTGAGTCTTCCAATAAGAATCTTTTAATAGTCATTTGTAAGCTTCTAAAGAAGAATCCCAAGGATTGATACACCGAACTTTGATTTTCTCTCTGGGTAGACTGCATTAGACATAAAACATCCCTAGGAACCTCTCCTTATCACCTAGTGTATGGTTTGGAACCTGGATTTCCCATCCAACTGAAGATCCCTACTTTTCAATTTATTAATGAATATTATGATGGAGAGGATAAATGTGAAGCCCGCCTAGCTGAACTATTACACCTTGAAGAGCGAAGAGATGAAGCCCTAGAAAACTTTGCCAAACATTAGGGTGTAGTGAAGAGATGGTTTAATAGGAGAGCCAAGGTGAAAGCCTTTAGAATATCTAACTTGGTTCTCTACTAGGATAAATCCCACAACTGAAAAGGGGAGCATGGAAAATTTGGCAAACTTTGGCTTGACCCTTATCAAATTGCAAAGATTCTAGGAGATAATTCTTTTCATTTGAAAAATCTCACTAGAGAAAATATCCCATTGCCTATCAATTGGCAACATTTGAAGCATTATTTCTAGTCCTGAGTTGTTTACAACTCTTTCCTTGTACATAGGGAGATTAGGTTTCCTTTCTATTTTTCTATTTTTTCTTTGGCTAGATTAGGGTTTCTTTTGTTTGTTTTTCTTGTTTTCTTCTTTTAGTTAGAGTAGGTCCGCTTTGGCTGGTTTTTCTTTTTGTTCTTCTCTTGCTTTGGCTTTTCTTGCTTTCTTTTGGGCCTGTTGCATCTGTATAACTAGCTACTTTCCTAGGGTTGTTCTGAGGATTTCTTTTACAAACTCTAATCATCTTTTCGGATTAAGTTGGTGGAATTCCTTCAGCCGATGTTGCATATGCTTGGAATTGGAGTCACTTGAGTAAGTAAAATTCTGGAATATATTTGGGTCTCATACTTTCACACAAATCTTAAAGTTTCTAAGGTTGCATATCGTCCTTATGAGGTCTGTCTAGGTGAAAAAAATTATATTCCACTCCAGCGCCACTGTGGTTCTCATCCCTGAGTGTTGGATTCATTGCTTGCAAGGTGAAAGGGAAAGTTTAAAAGATCTCAAAGAGAATATCAAAAAAAGAAAAATAGAAAGAAAATGTTGAAAATCAAAGAAATGTTCACCTTATCAGGGGTATCCTAGTATCTCTACCTAGGCTATGGACACCTGGCTAGCAGTAGAGATATGTTGGGGAGGACCAAAATGATAACATCATTGGGGCTATGGATGCCTGACTGGCAGTGAGGCTCTATACAGGTTTCTTTTGGAGTTGGAATTGTTATGTAGCCCTATTAGACTAAGTTCGGTCCCTTTTGCAACTAAGAAAAAGGAAAAAAATGCATACACACACGCTTTGACCCAAGTATAGGAAAGGTTTGCTTGTTTGTAATTTATGAGACCTTGTTCATAGGGTGACCTAATGTAAGGACTGAAATGAGAGATTTTCGGTTCTCGATTCTAGTTTGTCATTGAAATGCTCTAGAGAATTTCCCCAATAGAGTTTTTGCACACATGCCCCACTGAAAGTAGGGACCCTTTTTTCCTAGTCTTTTGGCTTTTGTCTATGGCCATTCCTTTTGAGCTTGTCTTTGAAAATCATGAGAGTTTGGTCTTTGGTCCTTTGGTTGTGGGATTTGGTTACTTTGCACTATTCCTAAATGCTTGTCATATTTGTAAAGTGCCCCTATTCTGAGTTAGTGGTTATGAAGTCTTGTAGATTTCCTCTCTAGAGGTGGGTTCCCTTTGCCTTTTTTTTGTCCTTGTTGTTTTGTTTTGGTCTTAGGAGTTGTTATTTTCCTCCTAAGACCTTGTTTCCTTTGCTTTGTCAGAGGCGTGATGCGGGATGAAACTAAAATCTGAACCTTCACAAAGTTCATGGTTCGGTTTATGTTCCGGTTCTGGCTCTAGCTCTAGCTTCTTTCCTTCTTGTTTTCTTCATTATTTTTCTTGTGTTTAGCCTTTGGGTTCATTTCCTCCCTTGGGTTTTCTTTGTTTTTTCTTTTTTTTTTCATCGTTAGAGGCAAGACACGGGATGAAAGTAAACTTTGAACCTTCACAAAGTTCTTGGTTTAGTTTTCATTTCGGTTCCGGTTCCGGCTTCAGCTCCGACTTCTTGCCTTCCTACTTTCTTCATTGTTTTGGTTGTGTTCGGCCTTTGGATTTGTTTCCTCCCTTGGGTTTTCTTTTTTTTTCCTTTTTTTGTTTGTCTTCGGAGGCAGGACACGGGATGAAACTAAACTCTGAACCTTTGCAAAGTTCTTGGTTTGGTTTCCGTTCCGGTTCTGGCTCCACGTCTAGTTTTGTTTCTGCCTCCCTCTGGCTTTGTTTCCACCTTCGTCTGGCTTTGTTTATACCTCTGTTTGGCTTTATTTCCTCTGTCGTCTAGTTTTGGTCTTGCCTCCACCTATTTTGGTTCTGCTTCTATTCTGTTTTGTTGATGTTCCCATATGTTTTGGTCTACTTTTGCCTAACCTGGAATTACCCAAAATTCCCTTCTGGTCCAAATTCCGTGAGGGGGTGAAAATCCTGAAATTTGAAGAAGGGTGCCTTAATGATATTTTAGGGGATTGTGATTGATCGTTTGGATTTATTTGATAATTAGCATCTTGTTTATGATGGACTAACTTGGATTTTGATGTTATAATGGGTATTAATGGTGGTCTTCTTTGAATGCAGGTTGGATCAGGTAGAGCTGTCACTAGTTAGGTGACTCTAGGATCAAGGAATGGGTGTACTTTAAAGATGTTGTGGGATCCATGAGATACAACCTAGTACACTTTGCGGCCGCAAGTAGGTGGAACTCGCTCGTATGTGGGAAGGTTGGGCCAATGAATGCTTGGTGGCCACTCACCCGAGTTGGACGTGATGGGGTAGATTCAAATAAGCTTGAATCGATCAGGGTCATTCAAGTGCCCAACTCAACTATTGTTTGATGACCTATATTCAAACTCACATTGTGCACCTGTTGCAGTTCTTTTGCTTCACACAGGTGAGACATTAATGGCGGAAGTGACCCATAGGGTTTATTCATTCTGAACCAGGATTCATAGAGATCCCGGGGTGATCTAAAAGGGGGTGCCTTGTGCATTCAATGCAGGGTGGCAATTTATTGCGAGCTATCCAGGGTCGATTTGGTTGGTGGCCGACCTTCTTTATAACCCTAGCTTGGGCTCGTGTGGGATGTATCTCTATAATTATGGCATTTCACCTCTTCTGAAAGGGGTTAGATGGTTAGTTAGTCATTTAGAGTGTTAGACTAGAGTCAGAAAGGCTATAGAGGATTAGATTTTAGAGTAGAGAGTTAGAATTAGGAGTTAGTTTCAATTTCAAGCAAGTGCTATAACACAAAACATCCGAATTATTGCTATTATTGGTGATTCAATTCAAGTGAGGACATTGTGCTATTATTGGTGGATTCTTTGGATTGATTTGTCTTGCATGGTTCTTATTCTATCCTTGTAATTGCTTGGAAATATCTGAATGCATTTTAGATTTTGAGTTAAATGATTTAATGGTGCTTATGATTTTGTGCTTGGAGTGTTGTAGCAATATTTGGTTCATACTTTGGGTAGCTTCTTTATTTTGGGATTGCTATGCAATTTCAATCTGTACCTGATATTTATGAGCTTATTTCAATTGTGGGAATTTATCGAGTTCAATTGAATGAATGTCTATGATCTGAAAATCCTTAATTCCTTAGAAGATTGCACTATTTTTGTGAGATTGCAGGTATAGCCTGGGTTAAGCAAAAATTAGTTTTGAGGGATTGTTCTATTCCAAGCATTTCATCATTAGTATTTTTGATCTTAGGAGTAATCTTAATCTTAGGATTTCTGAAACCCTCATCTTTTGCCATTTATTTGAACTTTCGTTAAAATGGGAATTTGAGTATCATTATATTGCAGAATCCGATAAGTTTAGAGTTTCTAGTATATTTTTTGTAAGGTCCCTTTGTTATTACCAACATTTTCACATTTATCACTAGGTTTTTTTGTTGCAAGTTATGGCCTGACACTTGAGAGACCTTGGGGTTATCTCTTTTTCAATAGAGATTGACCTTTCAAGAGAGATAGGATACTATATATTTTGTCCGAGTTGTTGATGTGCAGAAAACACCATCGACATGTGGAAAGTGAAATTAAGCAAAGCGCCCATCACATCGCCTAAGGATTCTTGATAAAACTAAGAACCTAAAAACTTGTATAAATGGATGTGTCCATAAAAACCAAAAAATAGACTATTTTTAATCATGAAATTAAAAAGGGTTAAAGTTGTATGAACACGATTTTAGTAATAATTATTTTGACATGTGCATTAAAGAGACTTAAATGTGTTCAATTGAAATTATGTTAATTGTGTTGATGTAGGTCTTATAGGTGGCGAACCATGGCAGAGATGTGGGTATTCATGCAAATCAAATGATAAAGTGAATGCAATGATACAAAAGCAAACTAAAGATGCATAATTAAGATATAGATACGTGGAAGAACTATCAAAGATAAGAGTAGCAGATAACCAAGAAAAAGGAAGGACTAGGTTTTTAGCAAGCCAACACCACATCAAGTCTTTCCTGAAGTGCATCATCAAGTGTTTTTCTCGAGCCCAAAATTGGATGGCAGAGCCAAGAATGTTGAGACGAATCAACAAGATCCAGTAAAATAATATTTTGTGCAGTCATGGATCTTCTATATCCACTTGATCAATCTAGGAAATTTGGATGAAGATCAAACTAGACCTAATGTGCATTTTCCTGCAATTCTAAAGCATTCCAACTATAGCAAAGGAACTCAAATTATCTTTGACTTATTTTCAAAGAATGGGATAAATATCTTCTAAGTGCCACCTATCATTTGTGGCACATGCTATTTTTTGATTGGCCTATTCTCACTTAGCCATGTATTGTTTGTAATCAATTGAGGCCTTGCGTTATATAAAAGGTTGGTTGTTATTCATTTTAGGGGATCAATTTTTTTTTAACTCGATACACCTAAGATTGGCATATCACTAATTTTCCTTCTATTTTCATGTATTTTGTTGAATTCTAGTTTAAAAACTTGTATATTCTATAGAATTTGTTAATATCAAATCCATTTTGAAAGCTATTTCTTTATTGTAAATCATTCATACATAGTTGTACTATTTACTCCTATTAGAAAAGCCAATGTGTTGTGTTGGATTCAAGCGCATGCTGGTATTGTTTCAGTGGTAAATGGTTGTTTTATTTAAACATATTACACTATTTTATATGTAGTTGTGAAGCAATCTAGTGAAATATAGAGTATATTATGCTTTGATTTAGTTCATTTCTTGGTATATGTGTGAATAAAAGCAAGGAGCACCCTTGAATTCTCAAAATCTTTACCTTTTTTTAAAATTTTATTTTTAGTAATTGTTTTGCAAATGACTCAGATTTACAAAGTGTGAAGAGTAATACATGTTAAATATACTAAAACCTTATGTTACTATGTTTTTTCAAAGTTGCAAAATTCCAAAAATAGATACCTCTCATGATTAACAATTTTTTTGCACAAAAAACCTTGAGTGAGCCTAGTGCATCAAGAAATAACATTCTTGAGACTTGGGAAAGCTAAAATCATCTTTAACTAGGAAATGTTAGTGATATTTCAAGATATATAGGTTTCTTTTTTCATTTGACAAAGATCTATCTACCTATTGGTGTGAGTGTGTGTAACATCCACATCAACACATACTCCAATAAAGAGGTGGATTACTATATTCACCTTGAGAAGATTTTTTCTAGGGCCTTGGAATATGAAATCTCCCTTAACCCAAAGAAGTTTGTTTTTGGGGTAACTGAGGGTAAGATTTTAGGCCATATTGTTTCTAAATATGAGAAAATAATTGATCCTAATAGAGTAGTAGCAATTGAAAAAATCCCTATTCCTAAGATAGTGAAAAGGATTCAATCATTTTTGGGACAAATCAAATTTGTTAGAAGATTTGTTACTAATTTTGTAAAAGCAAAAAATTCCATCTCCAAGATGTTGAAAATTCAAGAATCAATAGCATGGGGAGATGATGCTATTCAAACATTCAACAAAATTAAGGAGGCTATTAAATAGGCACTGGTACTCAAGTCACCTAATTTTTACAAGCCTTTTCAATTGTTCTCTTTTGTATCTTTCCATACTATAGTTGTTGTATTATTGTAGAAGAATGATGAGGGTTATGAACAACCCATTTCCTTTTTAAAACAATCACTTTAGGAGGTATAACTAAAGTATGATATTATGGAAAAGTAGGCCTCTTCTCTAGTAAAAGTTGTAAAAAAAGTTTAGGTCTTATTGAGTGGGTGCTAAAATAGTGGCTTATGTACATAATGTTGTAGTTAAAGACATATTTACTTAGAAATGATTCAAAGTGAGAAGGTGTATATGCATCAATAAAATGCAAAAAATTAGCATTGACATCCAAATAGCCAAGCTTATTAAAGGACAAGGCTTAGCTAAATTGATGGTTGAATCCAATCTTGAAGCTAGCCAAATTAATCAAATGCAAGAATATACACTTGTGAAAGAATGTGAGGTACAATATTGTCCTTGGTATAAGGATATCCTGTACTATTTGAAAAACATGTCTTACCTGGACCATATGAGTGATAACTAGAAAATGAAATTGAACTTACAAGCTATAAAATATGTCATAATTCAAGATTGTTTGTACTAGAGAGATAGAGTAGCGGTTATGCTTAGATGTTGATGAAGAGCAGGCTATAAGGATCCTTTGAGAAATGTATAGTGGTGTTTGTGGAGGTCAATACATGGCTAAGACAACAAATCGGGTATGTGGAGGATCATGATGGGCCAAAAAGTGGTGATATGTAAGTGATATGATGGCCCATGTGGATGACGACTTTTTTTTACCCAAAATTGATGAAATGAAAAGGGTTTTTAAATGAGATTCTCAACTTTCCACCAATATAAATTATGCTTTACTTTGAATTTAATAAATAATTATTATTCATTTTCTATTTGAATTACGAATAAAGTCCTAATCGATAGGCTGATTGAAAAACATCTATAGCCTTCAAACGATATCACATTTTTTGATACTAAAACATGTGTCACATTCTATGCTTTGCATACTATAGGAATTTAAAAAAAATTAATTTCATGAAGTTTTGACCGAGTTAAGGTGGTCAGACATATAAGTTTTTATATTTTATAAAAATTGTAATAAAAATTTCATAATTAAATATTTAATTAGAAAAAAATTGCAAAAACATATGCATCACATTGGGACATGAGTCATCTACTTATATCTAAAATATTATAAGAAAATATTATCATTTTATTTTGGTTAGGGTGGTCAGACAGACACCTACTTCTTATTTTTTCTCTGAAATTTATGTACTACTGCATTGAAATTTCAAATTTTCACCAAATAGATTTAAAGAAAAAAAAAACCTAGTAGTTTAGAAACTACATTCAATTTTCTACAGATTCTATTGTTACATATTTTTGAAATAATATAGATAACTTATTTAAATTTTTACGTGAAGTTGCCTAACTTTGATTTTCTGAATTTTCATCGCCACTTAAGGGCTTGTTTTTTCCATGATGATCCTACACATACCCACTCATAAGATCCTGAGATTTGGATATTGGTGGCCTTCCCTTTTCTTTGACACACATAGAATGGTGAAAATATGTGATTCTTGCCAAAAAAAATTAGTAAGTTAAACTTTTCTCATGCTTTTCCTTCGAGGACATATAATGTAGAGGCCCATTTTCAACAATGGGACATAGAATTCATTGGTGAATTCAATGAGAAGTCTATTGGTGGCCACAGTTGGATATTGCTAACCATAGATTACTTCACCAAGTGGGTGGAAGCAATCCCAACAAGGAAGGAAAGTAGTAAGGTTTTCATAAAATTTATCATGGATAATATTTTGATTTAGTTTGGGACTCTTGTGAGGTTGAGCATAGATAATGCAATGTGTTTTAGATTAGAGAAGTTTACATATTTCTATAGAAATTATGGGATTGCTATATCATATTCTTCCCATTACCATCCAAATTCAAATGGACAAGCTGGGTCTAGTAACAAAAGTCTCGTGAAAACCATGAAGAGAGTGATGGAAAATAACAAATGATCATGGGACTCAAAATTGAAACAAGTATTATGGGCTGAGAAAACAATAAAAAAAAATGCTATAGAAAAATCCCATATGAGAGCCAGTGTGATCGACGGATTAGTATGGGATGAGTACACTTGATCCATGAGGATACAAATCATAATGAAACCACTAAAAACCAATCCAATAGAGATCATTCAAATAAACACTAAAATAGGAATCCATTAAAACTTAGCATATTAAACTATGAAAGCTTTAAAAATACCTATTCTAATCCATTGAAACTTATCTTATTGGGGGAGTGGTGTCACATTGATGTGTAATAATGGCCCTTTCCCAATCCCTTGGATAATAAGCTTGTTTCAATTAGTTTTATTGAAGAAAATTGGTGAAACCATTGATAGATGTGTATGAAAACATGATTTAAAGCTAAATGAACATGATGCAAGCTATTTTAACATGACTTATGCTAAGATGATCAAGATGTGTGAGTGCAAAGCTAATCTAAATTAAGTTTAAGCTAAAAATATTAAAACCTTAATTATGAGATATACTAAATGTATGCATCTATGTTATCATGGAAGCCATTGATGGAAGCTAAGCTAATATTCAAGTGAATTAAGCTAAAAAATTGTAAAATGTAAGTGCAAATGCAAATAATTTTAATAGCATAAGTTTGATGTTAAAATATGGATCCATTTATCTCCAAATAGTGACCTATTTATAGGAGCACAAATGATAAATGAAGGGTTGAGATAAAAAAGGTTAATCAATGTTCAAGGATGGAGGAGAGATGAAACATGGATCATGGATTCTCATCAATGGATGAGAATCAATGATCACATGGATCAAAGAAAGAATCAAGGACCCATATTCTTCCAAAAAAACACACTCTTAACTTGCACAAGAAGTTAAGTTAACTTGCACATGAATTTAAGTTAACTTGCACATGAATTTAAGTAAGTTTTTTAAGAGGGAGAACATTATTTTTTTCAAATGAGTGAGGAGGGGGAATATTCTTTGGGATATTCTCGTGGGTGAGGAAAATAGATAAGTAGCAAATTAAAATAAAATTTTAATGTGCAAAAAGGGGAAGGAATATTCCATCAAAATATTCCTTTTGGAGGAATGTACAAAGGAGAAATATTCCCTTGCAAGTGGGGGGAAATAAATTAATAAGTAATTGATAATTAAAATAAAGTTTTAATTATGTCAATTAGGGGAATTTCATGATATTCATTAAATAAAGTTATTTAATGAAAAGGGGGATAGTGATATGATATTTAATTAAATAACTTAAGGTTATTTAATTAAATAAGAAGACTTAGATACTTAAATTAAATAACTTGATGTATTTAATTTAATAGGATGAAATGTTAGTATGAAAGAGGGTGAATTAACCTGATTAAAATAATTATATTAATAGATGCAAATGACATAATTAATTAAATAACTAGGCTAATTTAATCAATTAAGCGAAAAGAGGATGTGTTTCAATATGAAGTGATGTTATTATACCTGATTCAAGTGTATGATATCATTCATTACATTTTTAAGTGTCTACATTTTGACCCTCCTTGAAGCGAGGTGGTACCTACTACATTGGTTCAAAGACTGATGTTTTTCAGATTAAACTCCTACTCAGATCAAAAAATATATATTTTTTAATTTTTAGATGTCGCACTATTGCCCCAACAGAAGGAATAAGCTGGTTCCTTTCCCCCTCAAGAAATCAAGTAGAAATTTTGAATTTTGGGTTGATTTCTCGAGAAAGGTAAAAGGTTGCCCTAGGGGTCCGAGAAGGCTCTGGGATGCAAAAACATTCCAAAAATGCAAAAAATGGTGCAAAATAAGCTTCTATTTGGCAAGATTGGTGAAATTGGTGAAAAACCTAGCTGCATGGGTAAATTAGGGCAAAAAACTCTAAATTCTAGGCATAAATAGGTGATGAAGGGTCACCTTCAATTCATTTGTGCATTCACACCTTAGAGATTTGGTACAATTTGAGCCCTAACCTCTTGATGATAACGGTGCAATGAGTGCTCCCACAACACATTTTCGATAGGGTGTGAGAGTACCAAAGGCCTCTAGGTGTAGGACCACCAGTATGTGATTTGAAAATTTCCTTGCATTTTGACTTTTGAGTGCATTTATTGTTATTTAAAATTTAGGTTAGGGCAGTGTCGCTATATTGTGATGCTATTTTGATAATCGACAATGATATTTTAATTTTTAGTGATGCTAGTGTGATAAGCGATGCATTTCATGATTTGAAATTAGGGTTTCCAGATTTCAAATCATGGTGCAAGTGTAAATAGCGACACACTTGCCTAATTTACAATTTATATTTAGGGTTTCCAAGTTTCAAATGGTGACACGAGTGTGATGAGAGATGTAGTTTGCAATTTTCAATTTGAATGTATGTATTGTCATAGTTTGGAATTTGAACTATAGTGACACTTTCGTAAATAGCAACACTTTTTTCATTTTGGGGGATAAAAACTCCAAACTTAGTCAATTGTTGTGAATTTTGACATTGTGTGCTTCGTGGGTGTAGGAGGTTACCTAGCCTTTGATGCCCCATGAGCATAGACCGATAGTTTTGTTCTAACTTGATGATTTATCTGAGCTTTGGTAGGAGCACCTTGGGGAGATTAGATTGTGGTATGTTGCCTACATGTCCATTGTGCAAAACCATTTATCAATGATGACAATTCTATGTGAGTGATGGAATAGCGATACCTCATCATTCCATTGGTGAGATGATAGTGATGCTAAAGGATGTATGGTGGATTTTGTGATTTCCCATACATGGTGAGAGAGTAATTTACAAAATTGATGCATGATATGATGCTTGTCATGAGGTTCTTGACTAGGAGGGCATTGTCCTAGTCAAATCCTAGATTGACCTCAAGATGTACAAAGGTCTAGCATTGACTTTTAGATTGATCGTTGCGTCAGTGATTTCAAGATTGGTTGCCCTAGATCGACGGAGTAGGGGATTAAGTCTACGATGACGGCTAGCATGACACATGATTCTTTTTCGGAGGACTTAGTATGCATGGGAGCCAATGATTCTGGAAACCCTATATCATGATATGCATGACTTTGTATACTACGATGGTAGAGCTATGATAAGCCATGATATGCATGACTTCATATATGAGTCACTCTTCTTCATATATGGGCCTGGGAGAACATTATCGTGCTCTGTCCTATTGTCCATATGGTAGATGTGGAGTGAGATGATCCAATCATCTGGAGGTATAAAGGTTCCATCACTCTTTAGCATATAGGGAATCACAGTATCCCGTACTGGTGGAGAGTGATTGATGAGATGGTAGTTTTGAGATGGCAATCATGGCTTCAAATGCCAGCATGGTATGATGATGTACAACAATTATATTTTTCTCAACAAAATTGGTACATGTAGGGTCGAGAGAATACCATGATTGAGAGGTACCTTCTTGATAGAGATGCTAGACAATTTGGTGAGAGGCAGGATAGGCCCGATGATGCATATACAACCATTTTTGCTAGATCGACATGAGAGGCAACATGGGGACACATGATCCCAACCCATGAGGTTGTTGAGGGCTTTAGGAAATTGGTTGTGATGCCATGGGCCTATGATTAGGGATAGGCAGATGCATAGATGATGCCTACATATGATGCACAATTCTTACCCCCTCCCAAAATGATAGATCCAATAGGAATAACTCCATGAGGGAGGCCAAGAGGGAGGGGAGTAGGTAGAGGTCGAGGCCAACCACAAGATAGATAGGGCAGAGGGTAGGGAAGAGGAAAATATGGCTAGGATGGCCAACATCATGATGGATAGCTCCTAGGTGCATCACCATTTGATCAACAACCACCTTAGTAGCTACCCATACAACAACCATTGTCAGGTCCAGATCCCCATGTGTTCGAATACAATAGTTGCAAGAACAGTTGTAGGTGGTTACAATTGCATGAGATCAGGCTCGATAATAGGTATAAGCAGTCATGATGTAGAGGGATTAGGAGTGTCAGCTCAGGAAGACCTCAGATATGTAGTTAGCATAGGAGGTTGGGAAATGATAATAGTTAGACGCTATGATAATTGGTGCACAAGGATAGTTAGTGTCTACTTGATTATATAGAGAGACAATGATAGAGGCTTCATATTATCTTATGTATTATCATCATGATGTCCCTATGACAATGAGGTAGCCAGATATTTTATAGAGGAGTGAAGAACATCCCCATGCTAAGGATCAGCTAGAGAGACATTTTGGACAATGGAGCAACCAACAAGGCTAGCTGACCAACATACACTTTTTTTGAGTATTCACCGATTGCTTATACAAATATAAATTCATGGGCTCATTTTATTGATAACCTCATGGATATTGTAATTTTGATAGATATACACACACTGACTCAAAAATTGTACCATGATAGTCAATTTTTGATATATATATATATATATATATATATATATGTATATAGATACAAGATGATATGGATTCATGATGTCACATGTTCTTTATTTCATGATTATGAATGTATAGATGCATACGATGTTGATATGATGTGATATGCTTATGTTATGGATGCAGTTCTTTTTTAGTATCCTTTTATGACATGTTATGAGATGGATTCTATGATATGTAGATATTATGCTTATGATATGGATGCATTTATTTTTTTGTATTTTTCTATGCAATTTTATGAGATGATGATGTATGCATATGGATGTATGAATAATCTAGATGCTCATACTAATGATGTGATAATTCGATGTATGTTTATGATATGTATGCAACGATTTAAGATGATTAGAATAACAACTCTATATTATTCAAAATAACTTAAATGATAATGATAATGAAATGGAGTATGTTTTTTATTATGATATGTTGTGATGATGCAAGAGGTATACGTATTGATGCTTTGTGGATACAGGATGGATGCATTGATGATATTTTCGTTGACTGTCATGGTACCGGGTTAGAATGGAAAGAAGATAGAATAAATAAGATGAATGATTTGACCATTGATTTTGATGATAAAGTCCAACAAGTCCGTGATCCACCGAGACTTTATTAGAGATGGTGACGAGAGATGCGTGATGATGATGATGTTTTTCTCATATCTTGGGATTGGGTTTTTTTTCATTCCTTATGTTTGATATAACACATAGAAACGATGCGTCAAGGTATTGATAACCAGGATGGCATTGTATCTAGTGTAATGGACTTTGACTCTACAAATAGATAGGATAATTCTTGTTCACACCTACAAAAACCTCGTCAAAATGTAGTTTATAAGTTTAAAATGTCTCGGACCAAAGCATACACAATAGTCAAAAATCTACTCTAAATAACCTCCCTACACACAACTAAGCAAGTATGCACCAAAATTATTTTACAAGAATACCCACAAGAACAACAAATGAAATATTATGATTGATGCCTAATTCATTTCTCTCTAAATAATTTTGATATAAATCATCGAGAGGTCCTCGGAATGGGTCAGTAAGATAAATCAAAAGAAAAGATCAAAGGAAATTAGTTAGTGTTATCTATATCTCTTGCTAGTTTAATAAAGCTAAGGTGATTTTTGATACTGATGCCCATCATGGGAAGGATACATCCTAGGACATGTTGATCAAATATTTTGATTGGGATGAGGTTTGTGATAAGCCATTGATACAAACTTCACTGACTCATTTACCTATGATCTAGACTTTATGTTTTGACACTTATGACATGCAATACTTGCTTTCTGTTTCTTTTGCCAAAGGTTGAAGGTGATGATTGATTTATTATGGATGGAGGTTTATTACGGGTGAAACTAAAATGGGATGGATGGTTTTGGGGTTTCTAGAATATTTCAATGTTTTTGGTATTTTCAAAATGTTTTGAGGTTATTTTTTGGTCTTTTGAGAGTTTATGTGAATGTTTTGGTTTTCAATTATTTGAGGCTATTTAGAATTTTTTTGAGTTTTCAATTTTTTTTGTGTTTTTCAGATATTTGAATGTTGAAGGGTTTTCCAAATTTTATGAATGTTTTGGGTTTTCTGAACTTCGACCAAGAACCTAACATAAAAGACTATCCTAGGGGCCTCAGGGGCTGATCAAAGATTAGCCTTGCCTACTTTATACATGTAGAGACCACGTAGTTCGACTGACTCGACTTACTAAAGATGAGAGATGAATAGTTGATGGAATGTTAGTTTATTATGACAAACTCATAAAGGAATGACCTAGGGTGTCTTGAGGGCACATCAATGATGGCCTTGCCTACATTCAAGCTTAGAGACTCATAGTTCGATAAGGTACTATTTTTGGATTTTTGATGTTTTGACCTTTTTAGGGATTTTGATGTGTTTTGGATGTTTTGGATTTTGACTTTACAATTTTTTGAATGTTTTTGAATTTTAGCTGTACAAGATTTTAGATTTTTTTAGATTTTTTGATGAATGTTTTATGATTTTTTTTGGGATTTTTGATGATATTTCCAATAACCTTAAGATATATAAGAACCCGGTCTAATCTAGAATGAATTTCCCCTAGTGTGATGCAATATACTGCCTCAATATAGGTAGGACAAACTAACCTTAGGAATACGCCAAGTAGTACTAAAGGGGATACGATACTTCACAAGATAAAGCTATAATAGGAGCGTGAATGGGTGATAGAATAAATAGGATGAATGATGCGATGGATGGATGCGATGCAAAGGATGATAAGATAAAGAGCCATAGATAGATGAAGGTTATTTATTTATGCAAGGCACCTGTTTGCTAGGTTTTCACCAAGGTGCTTGCCTAAAGTGCCATTGAAGTGGTTTTCACTAGAGGACGATTGTTTTATTTACTTTTTCAATCCTTTTTCTTATTTTTTTGGACTTTGATAATTTTATTTTTTTTGTATTTTTCAAATTTACACCCTTCAAGACTAGGCATATTTTTTTTTAAGATGCAAGGTGTTGGTTGGTTCCTACAAGGGTTCACCTTTAGGTGTAGATAGCTAGTATTCTCTTGATGAATAGCTTGCTATGATGACAAAGGGACCCAACTAGTTATGCTAAAACTTTCCTTTACTTTCTTGATCTAGAAGATTTTTTTGATTCTACTTTAGAACAAGATCTCCTACCTAGAAAGACTGACCCTTGATCTTCTTTTTATAGCTCTATTTTAGTCAATTTTTATATACTTGTAAGTGATTAAGAGAATCAAGATGATGATTGTACAACAATTATAGCTCATTTAGCCAGGATACTCTATACTCTTCATCAATGATTAGGTTTTGTAGTGATACTTGTAGTGATAGAAGGTCAACCTCAATAGGCATGATGGCTTATGATCTGTAGACTAAGGAGAATAGGGTTGCACCTATAGGCATGCAAATACTATTTCAATAAGCCCAAAGGGTGAGATTTAACTACAAATGCCAGTCATGACAAGATTCATTAACCGTTTTCTTTAGGATTTTCAGAATGGTCTTATTTGTAGCCTTAGCTTGACCATTTCCCTATGGGTAATACAAGGTAGAGAATCAGTGTTGGATGTTGAATTTTTGACATAGCTCTTTCACATCCTTATTTTTGAAGGGTTTGTGGAGCACCATAATGGTAGATAAGGTAATTTAGTATAAAATTAGTAATTTTCTTCCCTATTATGTAGGTCATAGGAATGGCTTCGAACCACTTGGTAAAGTACTCAATGGTTATTATGATAAACTTGTGGTCATTAGATGAGGTTGGAGTAATTTTTTCAATGAGGTCAAGTACCCACTATGAGAAAGGCCAAGGTGTGACCATTGGTTGCAACACCTAAGCTAGAGCATGAATAAGATCTCCATGTTGTTGACACTAGACACACTTCTGCACATACTGATGGGCTGCTCATTCCATGGTTGGCTAATAGTACCTAGTCCTCAACAGTTTCTTAGCTAGAGTCATACCACTAGAATGGGAACCACATATGCCATCATGTACTTATGTTAAATTTTTCAAGGATTCCTCTTAGTTAAGACATCATAGTAATGTCCCCTCAATGCTTCGACAGTAAAGGGTATCACCTAGGATCACGAATTGAGATGCCTTATTAAAAAAGGTCTTTTTAAGGTTGGAGCTGATATCAGATGGGAGGGTTCCTCTACTAAGGTAGATGAATATTTCATGATACCATGGAGATCCAAGAGCAATGATGACACACACAAATTTAGATTCAAGGATTTCAAAATCTGGTAAAAGAATTTCTTCTACCAAGAACTCACATTGAAGGATGTTGTGTGGCATGTCTAACAATCATCCGATTGTTGCCATAACATCTGCTGCTTGGTTGTTCATGTGAGCAATTTTCTCAAAATTTATGTCAATGAAAAGGTCCTTGAGACTCTCTACCATATTCTTTTATGGAGTGAGCTTTTCATCCTTGGTTTGGTATTCGTCATTGACTTGCTTGATAATCAGCTATGAGTCTCTATAGACTTTCAACTCTTGTATCTTCCATTGAATTGCTATCCTTAGAATTTCTATTAGGGCTTCACACTCAAAAATTTTGTTAGTACATGTAATTTATAGCCTACATGAATTTTGGATGCAATTTACTTGAGGGGTGATAAAGAGGATACCTACCTTTGATCCATGTTGGGTGAATGATCCATCAAAATAAATCTTCTATTGATCGGTTAAATTGAAAAGGAAAACTGATTCAGAAGGGAATTCATATATCAAAGGGTTCTCTACATAGATAGGTGCATTTTCTAGCTGGTATATGATCCCTCATCCTTTTATTTCCTTGTGCTCCATGTACTTTATGTCAAATTTAGTTAAGATCATTACCCATTTGGCCATTCACCCAATTATATTTTCTTTGGATAACATGTCTTTCAATCGGTCGATCTTTGCAATTAGCTTGGTTTGATGTGGTAGCATGTAGTGTATAATTTTTTTTGAAGAAAAAACCATTGCTAAGAATGATTTATGAATGGATGAATAGTTCATTTCATAGCCCACTAAGGTCCTGCTGATGTAATAAATAACTCTTTCCTTTTCGCTTTCTTCATGTTGAGCTAGGAGAGCACCTAGTGTTGTTGATGTTATTGAGATATATAGGATAAATGGTTTGTTTGGTATCGACAACATGAGCATTGTAGGTATTAATAGGTAGTGTTTTATCTACTAGAAAGCTTTATAACACTTCTCATCCCACTTGTAAGTTATTCATTTATGGAGAATATGTGAGAAAGGGTAGATTTTATTTGATAACTATGCTATGAACCTTTTGATGGACTGTAATCTTCCTTGTAACCCTTTCATATGCTTCAATGTTTGTGGTGGCGGCATGTATAGGATGGATTTTACCTTTTCTAGATCAATCTCTATCCATCTTTGTGATATTATGTAACCACGAAGTTTCCCTGATGTAACCCCAAAGACACTTTTTGAGATTCATCCGTAACTTGTATTCTTCGAGTTTGTCAAACATGGGTCCTAAGACTTCTACGTGTTCACTCCTTGTCTTTGATTTTCCAAAATATCATCCACATAGTCTTTGACTATTTTTTGGATCATGTCATGAAAGATGAGGGTCATTTTGGTCTAATAGGATGCTACTACGTTCTTTAGCCCAAATTGCATCACATTCTAATAGTATGTTCCCCATGGACAAGTGAATGCAATTTTGTGTCGGTCCTCCTTCATGATCATGATTTGATTCTAGCCTGAAAAACCATCCATGATTGATCGCATTGCATGCCCAACTATTAAATCCACTATGAGGTCAATTTTAGGAAGAGGGAAATCATTATTCGGGCATGCCTTGTTTAAGTCTTTAAAATTTGTGTGTATTCGGATGCCCCTAGTGGGTTTGGAGATTAGTAGTAGGTCTGAAACCCACTCAAGATAATCTATCGGTCATATAAATCCAATTTCAAGAAGCTTTTGTAACTCAAATATCACCAAGAGTGCTATCTGAGGGTGCATTTTCCTTAATTTTTGCTTCACTGGTTTAGCTTCATGATAGACTACTAAGTTATGCACAACTAATTATAGATCGAGCCTTGGCATATCTGTGTATGACCATGCAAAGTTATCTCTTCACTCTTTTAGGAATGCTGCTATGTTTTCTTCTTCTTTGTCCAACAAGGATTCAACATAGAAAGTGATCTTGGGTGCCTCATTGGTTCTGATATTGACTGGGGTGGCCTTTTATGTTAGAGCTGCTAAATTCTCTAGATGCATTTCACTAAGGGGGAGATTGAATCCCTCATCCTTGGGTGCATCAGAGAGGTTTTCACCCTTGGATACATACCTTTTTTACTATTTTAGGATTAAAAAGTGCCACAGTGTGGTTTTCTCTCAAAGATTTTCATGTTAGTTGCATTTCATCAATTTTGTGACTGAAGGATTCAATCATCTCCATATAGTATGACCATGTGTCTATTTCTATATCAAAACCTACTTTGTGATCCACCCATGATAGTGTTGTGCCTATAGCACACACACCCCATTCAGACTTGGGACCCCCCTCTTTTTGTTTCATCTTCACTGGGTCATTTTTTCATATGTCTCATTTTGCATGCCCCTATTCCTGAGCTTAAAATGGTCACATGTAGTAGAGTCACCAAATTGCCTTTGACCAAATTCACCTATCCACAATTTACTAAGTCATTTTCCTTTGCAGGTTTAGACCTACGAGTTTCCCTTAGCTTTTTACCCCGATGTGGGTTGAGCCTCTCGGACCTGCATTTGTAGGTCTTTGCATGAAGATTGCCATTATCATTCTTCCATTACCTAGCAGCCAACCTCAAGCATCTTTATGCATCGTAGATCTCGCACCTATATTTTCTGAGTGCATCTTGACCAACGTCTGGCCTGACTCGGATTTCTGCAAACCAACTGTCACCATATTGGAACTAAATGCGTGCATTAATGGAAACAAATTCTATAACTAGAAGTGTTAGGGCTATCATTTTCACCCTACACTTTCAAAATTTGAAGAGAGAACCAGGAGCTCCCTCCTATGCAAGATCTCATAGCAAATTCAAGTTAGGTTTCCTCCATATTTTCACGTGATCTCTGAGGTAGGTTCACGTTATTTCTATTGGGTGTTTAAATTTCTTAAAGCATTCTTTATGCAAATTAGGATTTTTTGAATGTTAAGATATTTGAAAAAATGATTTTAAGATTATCTACTAAAAGAAGTGAGAGTTAACCAGGTGAGGCCATTTTAAATAAATTGTTTTATTTAAAATGAGGGAAATGTCAAATAAGGTAATTAAATAATTAAAGATAATTATTTAATTTAGAGAAGGTGATAGATTAATTAAATAAATTAATAAATCTATCTAATTATAAGAAGACTTTTGAGAATTAGTGACATAATAAATAAATAAAAGATATTTATTTAATAATCAGGAGGACATAAGTGGAAAATATTAATTAAATAAATTGAGAAATTTATTTAATTATGAGAAAGCATTAGATAATTAGTGATGTGTTAAATAAATAAATAAGATACATTTATTTAATAATCATGAAGAATAAAAGAACATGAATTAATTAAATTATTATGAATTATTTAATTAATAGTCGAAGGTGGACAGCAAATATAATTAAAATGTCATAATTATGCTAGGATGAAAGAAGATGAAAAATAGTGCTTGCAGGCCTAGGTCATTTTTCTATGTCTATAGGTAGAATTCACCTTGAAGGCTGCTTCCACCTAGGACATGATCTCAGATACAAACTTTAGAAACGTAGACATCGATGAGTTCAAGTAGAGAGTAATGGTTAACCCTACAACCAAAGATGTGTGAAAGAAAAAATCAAGTAGTCTTGAGAAGGTAGCTAGCTTGTCTCCTACCTTAGTTGCTCCAAAAATGATCATGGCATGTAGGGAGTGTTATCACTCCAATAGGAAAATGATAGAAAAGGATGGGAGAGTATTGGAAAACTTGTCTACCAAGTCTATTGGTAGGACATTCCACATCCCCACATTTGATAAAATAGAAGAAATAGAGAAATAATGTTTTGAAAACAAGTGGAAATGTGACTCTCTCACATGTAAAATAATAATCAACCAACACTGGTTAAAGACCAAGAGGGGTAGTGCCAACAAGGTGCCGCAAAAGCTATTCAGAAGTGACTTCTTCAAAGAATATGATGATCTGGTTACTCTACTAAGCAGAGTAAAAGGCCTACCAACCACTTTATTATTTGAGGAGTGGATGTTCTACTTTTTAAAGAAATCATTTGAGGCATGATAGAGTTCCATTGGTTCAAGATGATCAAAGATAACTTGCATAGCTAGCTCATGGCACTGAAGAACACCTCCAACTTTTATATGACATCATATCCAGTATACCTCTTGGGGGAGAAATTTTCGTACAAAGGACTCTTCTGTGTCAGAACACTAGGGACTAAGAGGGGAGAACTCAAAATCTATGACTGCTATCCCTAGTTGTAGTATAGGAACTTCAAAAGAGAATAAAAAAGGGTAAATGATGCCTTCATTGGGCACATAATCAAACTCTTCGGAGGAGATTTTGATAGAAGGGTAACACACAATGCGAAGGACTTCATAAGGAGATTTGGGTATTTTTCATCTAGTTCCCCAAGTTTATTTACCTCAGACCAAAAGGGTTCTCAGGAAGACCCTATCAATTTTTGAGCTATCCAAATGATCGCATCATCTTGCTAGAGGTTTCTCAGCAGCTCCAAACTACCCACATATTATTAAGTGATAAGCACCAAGTTGGGATTTTGTATCCCCTAATTTTTGGACAAGGAATGTACTCTTTTCCTATTGCCCAGTGTGTAGAGTATTAAGATAAAGAACTGGAGTATCACTTGAATCTCCACATAGACCAAGGAAGAATGGACCCTCACAAAAAAATGAAGAAATGGGTTGGGAAACAATACACTCACTATCCTCACATTAAGGACTTCATGGCCAACTACGGAGATGATAAAGAAGTATGAATGAGGCACTATATGAGAATGATTACCTAGTTTGTCAAGTCAATCTACCTGTTCCTGGTGCCTAACCAAATTTTTGAAGATAATGATATTGTAGATGATAGGTAACATGCTTTGGCCAATATGCTCCTACCAATTATACATTGGAACGAAGAGGAGGTCATTGACCTTGATATATTGACTCGACCCATTGAGCATAAAACCAAGCAGTGGGTAGATGCACAAATATCTCAACTCAAAAATTAGGGTGCAAAGTTGACTTATGGTGAGCTTTAGGATGAGCTTGAAATTGAAACTGACAGTGGTCTAGCCATTGGTTCATGAGGAAAATCTCCCAAGTCCCCATTAGCCACAAGGTCAAAGAAAAGAAAGAATGCACTTGAGTGTAACCCAAAAAAAAAGGTGTACTCCAAAAAAATGATTGAGGGTTAATCATCTAAAAGAGTGAAGAGAATGGGGATATTCATGATTAAGATTCCCACCATAGAGGAGGATCCCCAACATGAGGAAGAAGAAGAAACCGAGAAACCTCACTCACCACCTACCACTTTTGCTCCCACTATCGTTGTTGTTGTTGCCACTCCTCCACCTCCTTCTTCTCAGGCTTTGCCTATCTCATCTTTGACCACCATGGAAATCTCAATCCACCTCACCAACTTCTTTGGTGATGGTACTTGACTCCTTATCTTCTACTACATCCACATTTTCATCTTCTTCACTCCCTCCTCCACTACCTACTTTCTCTACTCTAACACCCACAATATCCACAACTACCATGGCACCTCTTACTTTACCACATGCTTTCATGGAATATATGTAGAACATTTTGGATGAACTCTCTAGGTTAATCCTTGACCCCAAGGTCCAAGCTTCAATGGATCGAGGTAGGAAAAGGGGCACAATTAGAAAAGGATGTTTCCAAAGTAAATGTGGAGATCATTGTCCTTGATAAAATGAAATCCTCACTACTAGAGGAGCTAAATGAGGAAGAAAAGTAGGATGAAGAAGCTCATAGTGATGAAGAGGAGCAACCTCAAAAGGAAAAAGAAGAGGAAGGTGATCATGAATCAACCAACGAACAAACCAAGGTTCCTGACTGGCTAAAACAATAATTGGAAAATAAAGCTCTTGTGGTCATTGACCCAAAAGCGAGTCTTGATGTGATAATAGCCAGGGCACAAACCCAAACCAGAAAAGTGAAGAAGCCTATAATCATATCACATGTCATGGCCGATGCTTTCGAGTCTCGAATGTTACAAGTTGCAACCCCAATCACCTTGGGCCTGACATCCCATGAGAAAAATATTGGTGACTTGCAAGCATCAGTAGCCACCATTGTACAGTAGATAAATCAAGATTAGTCCACAAAGAAGAATTTAAAGAATAGGTAGTGGATCTCACTGCTTATATTAAATAGTGGATGTCCATGGAAGAAGAATAGGCTCCTACGACATCATCCATGCCCTCTCTCCTCTCCCAAGAGGATTTGAATAGAATGGAGAAAATAAAAAAATAGACCAAGTCCACTGTGGATTGGTTCAACTGGGTGGTATATAATGGTGAAATTGGCATCCACCATGTTGCTCAAACATTCAACAAGTTTTGGAGTTTTCAGAAGTAGATAGAGAAAATGATAAAAACAAGCAATAGATTATCTAAGTTATATATGATCACATATCCTATGCTCGAGAGAATCCTCAAACTCTCCTAGGGAATATGGGAAAAGGAGCTGGAACTCCTAAAGGATGATCATTGGCTTGTGGAAACATGGAAAATGGGCCTAGATTATAGAAAGGGGATCTTGGAGAAGGTCTTACATGAGTTGGAGCTCGATCTTGAGTGGGTTGCGGAGCATTGAGCTGATAGTGAGGATTATTTGAAAATGATGATGAATTATGAGATGCCCACTCTAGAGTTAGATCCAGAGAAGATCAAGACATTATTTCATAAGAAAATGGAGCAAGGGGCTATAAACACATTGTCACCTGACTTCATGGATTTTACTACAAGAGATTTCACTCAGTCTGAGCAGGTCATCAAAGCAATGGCCAAACGCATCAAGCACTAGGAGTAGGTCACTGAGAGACTCAAGAAGATATCCTTCCAAATCCTTCAATCTAATCTCATGGAATGGGACAAGCTCCAAGCTATGATCGGGAAGTTCATGGAGTATGCTACTCTCTAGAAGAATACAAAAATATTAGTTATAGATGATGAGTATTTGGAAATATAGTTACAAAATCTATAATTAGCTAGAAGAGAAAACTACCATAGTACACAGACAACTAAATGACAAAATAGGCTAGATGAAAAAGTAGGGAAAAAGAAAAAAATCTATTTTTTATATTATTATATATTTGGGGGTAGGTGAAACCCTAATGTAAAATGAATCTGAGCCACACAATGTAAATGAATATTTTCCATTCATTTTTCTTTTGGAAAATTATAAATAGGGGCATCCTCTCATTTTCAAAGAGAGAGATGAGTTGTTGTGTAAAGGCATGTTGCAGAAAATTAATGAGAAAAGCATTTTTTGGTGGTTTCTTGTGTTTTTTTCTTCATGTGTGCATGATTCATTCTCCATACATTAGATTTTATCATTCCTATCCCAAGTTTTAATTTGTTGTTAGTTGTTAGTATATTCTATTCTTTAATGGTGAAGAATTCTATGGTGTTGATGTTTTGTTAGCTCATACTTTTTGTTGTTTATTGCTGATAAATGTTGTGTAAAGTTAGTCTAAGCATCACTTCCATTGTTGCAATTAAGTTAACTATTATTTATGCTTCAATGGTGAATGAACGGTTTGAAAATCTATAGAACTTAGAAGATTACACTAGTTTCATGAGGCTGTGGGTTGTCCTTGGTTAGGTAAAACTTAGTTTTAGGAAGTATGTCCATTGTAGCATCCTCCATTGTAACTATTCAACATTAGTTCTAGGTCTAGGAAACTTCTTATCGCTTTTCCCTTTTGACCTTTCTTTGAAAACTGAAGTTAAAACAAAGTTCCAACATCATAACAAAACCAAATTTGATGAGTGAAGAGGAGTTTTAGATTATTGTCCTAAACTTGCAGTAGTTGTCCTCCATTTCCAGAATTCACAAAACTCCTCTTGTAGATCCAATTTCTTCCATTCTTAGTGAATCATAAATTCCCTTTTTGATTACCAGAAAATCACATCAACCCATTGAACTATTCCAAGAATTGTCATGACTTGACACCTGAGAGACCTCGGGGTGATTTCTAAAACTTAGTTGCAAAATTTACCTTTCAAGAGAGATAGCATACTTGTGTGCTGTCTATGTTGAGAAAGCGAAAAAAACCTCATCAAAAAAACTTGTGCTAGAAGGAGGGACGAGCTAAGCTAGATCGAATTCTCCCCTCAATGGTTTCATAGAGTACTCAGATCCACACTAGACAAAGGAGAATTCCAAGAGCTAAAAAACCCTACTAAGGCTAGGAGAGCCAAGAAAGGGGAAGCATCAGACTTATCCCCACCTGTTAACCCTGCATCCCCTCCATCTCCTTCCTCCCCATCACTCTTGAAGGCACTTCCTTCCTCTCCTTCACTCCAAAATGCATTTCCACCCTTTGCTTCCCATAGTTAGGGTGCTGCCCCCACTCCTACACTTCACTTCTAGGGTGTTGTCCTAGCTATAGTCCCACTTCAGCCCCAAGTTAGTGTAACATAGTTGTGGTAACCTTCACTTCCCACAATGGCTTTGCTAAGCAATAATCCATCCCCATTGTCCTTCAATGACTACCATGATATGCCAAAGAATCTAGAGGGCTTTTGCAGAAATTTCCATCCATGTGATGCATAAAGGACAAACAAAGAACACATAAATATCTTCCAAACAACATTGAAGGATATGTAGATTGAACATGAATATGTGGCTTGGAAAATCTTCCCTTACTCCCTAGGAGATGAAGCTTTCTACTAGTATATCCATCTTCCAACATGCTCCATCACCTCTTGGAACCTCATGAAGGACACTTTTTTTAATAAGTTCAAGATTCCAATCATCCCTATAGAGCTATACCAAAAATTCATGTCGGTTAGAAGGGAAATTAATGAGCCAATTGGATCCTTCAACAATATATTTCTCAAGGAATACATGAAGTTACAGGCCCCTTATGTTGTCGATGACACTTTAGCTAGATTGGTATACTATGTTTCCTTGGACAACCTCACATCCACCTTAATCAAGAGGATGCACCAACCATCGGTCATATCGGTAGATGCATATGTAGAGGAAGAGAAAGCAAGCACACACTTGGGACAACACATTGTAGGTCTTTTACCCTCGTTAGGTCCCATCGCTCGTACAACTCAAATCCAAGGGCTTATCCATGCCTTGGCACATGAAATGCCAATGTTGAATCAATTCCCTCAACTATCTATCGTGTCACATCCAGGGTAACCTTTGAATCAAGCACCATCAATACCACACTACTTGCAGCCTCAACAGCATCAAGCTTATCGCTAGCAAGGGCAAGTGCCTACATACTTGCAAAATTCAAAATTTCAACCTACCCATCAAAACCAACCAAATACAAGCTAACCAATAATGTAGATAAGGATCGAATCGACGAGCTAACTGAATTGGTGAAGAAACTGTCCACCAAGATGACACATCCGTAGAATCAACACAACCAACTACAAGATTTTGAAAGGAGCATCCAATCCAGCCTTAATCGGTACAATCATGATGCTGGTACATCCTCAAGCCAAAATTATGAGAGAGGTCAAAAATAAAGGAAAAAATTTGAAAGAAGGCCTTCTTAAAGGCATAATAAAACTTGGAACACTATTCCAAACAACGGAGGAATTCCTACACCTCTTGACTAGTTGAGCAGTGCTTTCAAGTCTACACGCAGAGTTTACTTGGTCGAGTTTTCCTTAACTGGTTGGTGTTAGATTCACAAGACGAGCAGGAATTTTGAAATAGATTTCTCAGAATTCCAAACCACTGCAGAAATCTTCCAAGTGGAAGTCCAAAATGTTGTTGATGGCTCAGGTTGCACAGATCTAGTTCCTTTAGAGCCATATGATTTCTTGGTGTTGGTGGTCAATTGAGCTCCTTTCTTGCAAAGTGAAAGAAACTCACTTGAAAAGGATGTCATAATGGATGAGGCCGCCACCAAGGAAGGAGAAGAGAAAGAGGTAAGTAACGAGAACTCCCTATCCAAGCTCTTTGATTCTATAGATAATGGTCTCATAGATGAGGAAGAGCCACATGAGGATGAAGTACAAATGTTCCACCAAAGAGAAACTCCTTACAACATAATAAATATGCAAGTTGGTGGTCCTTTTACTACCTCTACTCCTCCTAATAACTTTAATACTCTACTTGATCCTAATGCTAGAAATAATCCAACTTACACCTATGTGTCTACCTAGTACTTCAATAGAAATAGGTAGCCAAATAAAATTTAGGATCATCCCACTAGCTCCTCCCAAGGAAAAGTTTTTGAAATAGAAGTCGAACAAATGGGGTAATATGTAATAGAAGAACTAAAGAAAGTTAAATTAAGTCTATCAGCCTTCAAATTGGTAAGGGATCTCGCTATTAGGAATGTTTTCTTTAGGTTGTTAAATGGAACTTCTTCATCAAAACCAGATCAAGAGGTACCAAATAAGAATATTTCATTTGAAATTGAGCTGGTGATCAGGGAAATCATAGGAAAGAAGCCCGATCAGCCCTCAAACCAGCAAAATAGTAAAAATTAGCCATTGGGTAAGCCTTCAGCTAAGGAGAAAAATAAAATGTAGACCAAGGATAAGAACAATGACAAAGACAAGGCATAGGTGGCAAAGGATGATGTTTCCATGGGTCTATTCCAAGGGAAGTTGGAGACTCCTCCTTTCTTAACAATGATACACTTCTTTGGCAAGAATCTACATAACTCCTTGCTTGATTTGGGAGCTTCAGCTAATGTCATGCCACTGGAAGTATGTAAAGAACTGGGGATAACTCCATGCCCCTCTTGATGGAAGGTAACTTAGCTAGATAAGACAGAGGTAAACATAGTGGGAGAATTGAACATAATTCCTATGTAGATTATTGTTGACCCAAGGGTGTAGTAGGTGATTGATATTCAGGTGGCCGATACTCTAGACACCTATGACATCATAATGGGAAGGGATTTCACCCGAGCCTTAAATGGATATGTTTCCTTAGATTATTCCCATCTATAGATGCATTGGAAGGGACTACCTAATCAAATCTGCATTGAAAAGGAGCCCAGGATGAAGTTCATGATTACTGAGTATAACAATATGAATGAGTAGAAACAAAAATGGGCAATTCCTATCTTGTTGTTTACCAGGATGATGAAGAGTTCTAGGAAGAAGAAAGCATGGAGGAGGTCCTCATGTTTTTCAATGTTCCCGTCAATCTAACTTCCCTCCCAAATAGCATGAAATTCTTGGTTGATTTTGATGATGAAGAACTCCAAGGAAATGGATGCCTTGTCTTGCTTGAAAAATTTCAAGAATTTATGTAGAAATGTGTACAAAATTAGCTTAGTTTAGGGGCTAAAATGGATTTTAAGGAGTTACTGCTGCCTAGTTGGTGTCGACTACACAATGTAGCCCACTCTAAATTTGAATGTTACTTATGTCAAATGGAAATGAATCATATTGGAGGGTATATCACTCCCAAGGAGGCCATGAAATGATAGGAAGATTAGGAATGACTGGAGTAGAAGTAGCCACCTAAGGGTATACAAATAGAGGTACAATCAAGAAAGGATGTTTGCTTCATTGGCTTCAAAGGAAAGAGGCCATCCAAGTTTTGGACGTTGCACTTTGATGGATCCAAATCCAAGCAAGGAGTAGACACCAAATTTGAGCTTATCAACCCTATGGATAAGACGTACATTTCTACCCATAGAATCCAATTTTATTGCACAAATAATGTAGTATAATAAGAAGAATTAGTTCATGGGATTTTAATGGCATTAAGAAAGAAAGTCAAAATGTTAAAAGTGTTTGGTGATTTCGAGCTAGTTGTGAAACAAGTTAGGAAAATATACTCCCATCATGATAGAAGGTTAGAAAACTATAGGAATAGTGTATGGTATCTTATAGAAGGGCTGGATGCATTCAATATTCAGCTAATCCCTCATAGTAAGAATCAGATTGCTGACGCATTAGCTTAAGCAACTAGCACCCTCCAGCCTTTGTCCTTAACTAGCCTAAAGAAATTCACCATAGAGCTCACTTCTACTCTCTCAGTGCCCAAAAATGTCACCAACTTCCAAGTTTTTGATGATGATAAAAACATCCTTGATTTCATCACCAGTTTCGATGTATTCTCAACCCAAATCATTGATGTGATGGAGCCCGAGGAGGCCGAGCTTGATATAGAGGGATTGATCAACCTAAAGAGAAACACAATACCAAGAGGCATGGTCCAACTAGAGAGGATATTTGGTTTGGATTAGATTAGGGACCAAGATTAGCATACTAAGGAGTCAATGTCTAATCAATGTGACACTCACAACATGGGTACGATTGAAGAAGTCAAAAAAAAAAATCATAAGAAAAGTGTGCACCTTAGAGGAAATAAAAGGAATTTTTGACACCTTGCACACCTATCATGATGTAATTGCTGGGGGGTATGAGGACCTGAAAACATATGACATGTCAATTATCACTCATACCATTCCTCTCAAGCTAGATGTAAGGCCTTTCTGGCAACATCAACATCCAATTAATGCACTACTGGAGCCTATTATCTTCAAAGAAGTTTAGAAGTTATTGTTCATCTGAATCATCTTCCTAGTTTGATGCTCTACATGGGTGGCCAATTTGGTTCCGATTAGGAAGAAAAATGGGGAAATCAAGTTGTGTGGACTTTCAGAATCTAAATAGAGCTTCAGAAAAGGACAGTTATATGGTGCCCTTATTGGATGAGGTATTAAAAATTATAAATGGGTCTCAAATGATGTCATTTCTGGATGGTTACTCTAGATATAATTAAGTGATGGTGAAATATGAATATAAGCATAAACCAACATTTACCACAAAGTGGGGAACGCTCACATATGGAAGAATATCATTTGGCTTAATTAACGTAGGTGCCACATTCCAATGCATCATGGAAATATCCTTCAAGGACCTCATCAACAAGTACATCATAATATATATGGATGATCTCACTATGTTTTCAAAGAAAAGAGAAGACCACATCTCTGAATTGTGCAATTTTTTTCAAAAATGCAAAAAGTTTAGTATTTCATTGAACTCGAAGAAATGCATCTTTGGGGTTACTAAGGGGAAACTGTTAGGGCATGTGATTTCAAATAAGGGGATATTTATAGAACTAAATCATATATAGGACATAATGAAAATTTAACTTCCAAGCAGCAAGAAAGAAATAAAGTGCTTTTTCGAGAAAATTAACTTTGTTAGGAATTTCATCATAGGATTCACTAAAATTGTTAAGCTATTGAATGCAATGCTTAAGCAGGATGCCAAGGTAGAATGGACACAAGAAGCTAAACAAGATTTTGAAGAAATCAAGAAATCTATTGCAGAAGCTCTAGTGCTGGTCAACCCAAACTATCTAAAGCCATTTTACGTCTATTCTTTCGCTTCATATCACTCCTGCGCCAACATGTTGGCGCAAAAAGATGATGAAGGGAGTGAGCACCCCATTTCATTCATGATTACTCATCTAAAGGATGCTGAACTATGCTATCATAATGTTGAAAAATAGGCATATGCCTTGGTCAAAGGAGTCAAAAAAATTTGGCATTATATTGTATGGAATAAGGTGTTTGCAATTGTACCAGATCTAGTTGTCAAGACCCTGCTAATGCAAAATGAATTAGGAGAAAGAAGAGAAAAATGGGTCACTTTGTTGCAAGAATACATGGAAATTTATCCCATGAAGCTGGTCTGAGGACAAGCCCTCACTTGCACAATAGAAAAATTGAGTTGAAGCTCACAGTACAACAATATCACTTGGAGGATGTTTCCCCAAGTGAATGGTACAATGACCTTGCTTATTATTTGTTGAACAAAAAGTGTCCACCTCGGCTACAAGGAGTCAAAAAATGGGCTTTAAGATTGAAGAGTAACAACTACATGCTACAAGGATCCATATTATACAAGAGAAATCATGAAGGCATATATCTCAGGTGCCTAGGAAAAGAAGAATCAGTTGAAGTGTTGAAGCAATTTCATGACAAGTTTGGCATTAGCCATGGTTCTGACCCCTCTACAACTCATTAGATTATTTGGGTTGGGTACTATTGGCTAACGTTGTTCAAAGAAGCAAGTAAGAATTCTAGATTTTGTCATGTCTATCAAGTTTTTTCCACTAGCGAAAGGAATATTGTTGTCCTACTACAACTAGTTTTGAAGGTAAGGCCTTTTGCTCAATGGGGACTTGACTTCATTGGTCCCATCAATCCACCTTCCTCTACAGGCCATAGGTATATTTTGAACACTTCTAATTATTGCACTAGATGGACTGAAGCTATTTCATTTAGGCAATGAACAACTAAAGTAGTTACTAATTTTTTGGAAGGTTTTATTTTAAATTGATTTCATTGCCCATTTTTTTCATTTGTGATAATGGTCCTACATTTACGCCACTCAAATTTTCTAGTTGGGCCTTTGATTATGGGATTGTGATTAACTTTCCATCCAACTATTTCCCCCAATAGAACAGCTTGGCCGAGTCCACAAATAAGAACCTATTGACTATCATCTAAAAGCTACTCGATAAGAATCCAAAAGATTGGCACACCAAGTTGCATTTTTCCCTCTAGGTAGATCGCATATGTCATAAAGCTACCTTGGGAAAATCCCCTTTTGACCTCGTCTATGCTCTAGAGCTTATTTTCCTAGTCCACTTTCTTGGTTGTTTTTAAAGAACCAATCAGATTTCACCAAGTACCTACGAGCTTGCCAAACTTAATTATCGAATACTTGAGAGATAATTGGCCAATGAATGAGAGAAAGCTTAAAATTATTCTCTCTTTCACTCAGGCTCTACAAACATGAGAGGGTGATCCCACAATGTGCATCTTACAACCTTTCTACCCAATTATATCACACGTTGCATAGCAAAGAAGATATATTCCCATAAGAGGCTAAATAGATAAAATCCTTTAAAAAATTAGCAATTCATTAAAATAATTAAACACCTAAAGCCAAGAATACCATAAAACACTAAACCACAACAAAGGTAAATAAATTAAGAGTTTATTTATGAATAATGTTCAAAAATTAAATACTACAACCTTAGTAAATGCATTCAACACCTTCAGATTAATGTCTTATCTGAGGGAAAGGAGTGAAAACAAAGAAAATTGAACTATAAGGCGACTTTAATCCTAGACATCCATGGCCTTATTGAAATTACTTTACAATTCACACATTAATACTCATAATCCATGACTACTTATAAGATCCACTAAACATCCATGCAAATTTATGCTTTAATTAAGGTATTTTAATTGGTTCATTAAACTAGAGCCATAACTAAAATAAATCTCATTGCAAAACAACAATGAAACCCAATGAAATGATCTTTGATTGAATTGTAATTAATAATTCACATTAAGTGTATATATAGAGAGACAATGGACTCAAGATATTTTCATATTTTATTTAGATATGTATGGAAACCATACAATTAACAAAATCTACTAGCTTAACTCAGGACCTAATACCTCAACTCAAAATGTATTATCTTTGTCCTTTCAATTTGCATCTTCAGATCTAGAATTCAGCAAGAGACCCACACAAATGGCCTTGAATTCCCTATTATAGAAACAAGGGAGCAAAAAAAGCTTTAGGCCCACATGTGCACATGTCACATTTTCATTTGACAGATTATACTGGTTATTTCCTTAAGAAAATGGTTACAACAAACAAAAATATATTATCATTAAAACAAAAGCTTCCTTTAGTCGATGTAAAGTCCCACACCTTCCAAAAGGTAGTTTGTTGTAGTAAAGAATCTTCATACCATTGCAACATCTTTATCCCATCGAACAAAATGACAAAAAATGTGTAAAGATGGAAATGGTGACCAAGAATCCAAGTCAGCATCCAAATCATCAGAAAACAGAATTTACCTATGATTTTCTCGATTAGGAGACAAATATATTTTATGCATTATAATCTCAAAGGCCAGACCTACACTATACTTGACCAAGTATATGTATTCTCCATTCCTATATTCATAAATCCAATTCATCAATAAATATTATCTTCCATTTCTCATACTCTCAATTAGATGGCCAATTGAAATCAATGATTTCATCAATATTTTTTCTATATGGGGAGTACTTTTTCATTACTGAATTGGATTTCTTATCAAAATCTTCTAGAAATTTGATGATGAAAGATAATTTCTCCAAAGAATATTTTAATATATAAATGTCAACCTTTTCAAAAATAAGATCTGCTTGAGAAACAATTATAGTGTCCACTTAGTTCTTCCACATTTGAAGGGGTTTTACCTCATCATAGGTATGTTGAATATGAGGCAACAATGTCAAATCTACCTCATCATACTTAGCCTTCAATTCTATTATTTTTTGTTTTAATGAGGAAAAATACCCCTGAAACTTTTATTCCCTAGCCTCACTAATATATTTATAGGTTGAGACCACCCTTGGACATCTATCTTCCTGTTGCTTAGCCCCAATTTCCATGAATATTAAATTATCAACCCTAGGAATTCATTTATCTAGGATTTGGCTAGCCAATTCCTTATCCCTCTGAGATAATTTTATTTCTCACAACATTAAAGAATAATTTCCATGAACACTATTCAATTTACCTTGAATCTATTTATTTAGATGCTTCAAAATTGTATGAACAATCTTGGAATTGTTTTCACACATGGTTTTTTTGACTTGTTCAAGAAATTCCTTGTATTCTTTAATTTGCAATAGTAAATCCTCCTTGGTAGGCCCAGTTAATGGGGATGCATATGATGTGTTTGGCTCTTCAACTCCTAATGGCTCTTGACCCATGTTGTAAAGCATAATTGATAATGGTTGCTCAGATGAAGGAGATTGAGGATGAGTCATAGGGGAGGTGGGTACCATATGACTTGAACTAGCTAGTCCTTGAGTCTTCAATGTCTCCACTTGTTGTTTCAATAATGCTAGCTCTATTTCAAGTTCAAAAACCCTTTGCTGACTCATATTGTATTCAATAACAAGCTCATTATTTTTACTTATGTACTTCTCTCTTTCTTTAGTAAGGATCTCAAGTGTTGCCTTTGTGAACTTAGCAATGTTTATAGCCATCCCAGTTGCTTCTAATGCTTGAGTTTTACAAAATGTTTTTATAATCAATTTCCCACTAAATTCAGCTGGTTCTGCAACTATGGGATTCCTAGAACCAAGATACAATGCCCATATAGCTAAACCATCCCACTCTTGACTAAAATCCCACCCTTGAAGTGCCAATATAACTTCTTCTTCAGTTTGGAATAAAGGCCTTCTAGCTCTCCTTATAGTGTCAAACACAACTACATCGACTATATCCCATTCAAGCAATAATTAAAAACCGCTCTTTCACACAAGTGCCTGCTCTCTTTAGCTATGATACCTTGAAATTGCTTCCTCATTTCATTCCTTACATTAGCTTGCACAACTTCCTCTAAAAGTTCAAGGTGTAAACTTCTCTCCTTTACCACGTTCTTAGAATATTCCTGAGAATTTTCACTCCACACAAAATCCTTGAATGCTCTTGTTTCAATAAATGAGTCATCTTCCATGAATTCCTTACAAGCTTCTTGCCTCAAATTGTCAACATTATTCAAGACCCTTAAATATGCCTTTCCCAGCCTAAGACTACTTAATCTAGAGCTTGATGCAACTTCTCTTGGAGGAGAAGGCATCCCCTGATGCATATCTTTAGGTGTTATCAAAATATTATCTTCATTAGTATCAGGGTAATCGAATACCCTGCTCACCTCAACCTTTTTCTTCTTAGCCAGTGGTTTCTCTGATGGAAAAAAATCCCTTAGAGGTGAACCAATATCAACTATGATAGGTGAAGTCTGCCTAAGAGGCGATGGCACTGAACTCTCAGGAGAAGTTTCCCTTGATCCCTATGATGTAGTAGGGGTTGGTAATGTTTCTTGTTTCTTCACCCTCTCCTTCTTCCTAGAATAGATCCTTATCTTTGGTCCTGGCTGGTATGAGGGCCTTTCCTCAAATAATTCTATGGGATCTTGCTCAACCACCATTGATTTCCTTTTATTTTTCACTGCACATTCTATCCTCAAGACACCCGCTATGTTGTGAAAATGATCAAGAACATACATAATTCTATTCAATTTTTCCTGAATGTTGGGCATAGGGTCATAATTGGGGTTTGTTCTTTTAGCTTGCTCCATTTTATTGAAGGCTAAATAGTTTTCCTTTCTTTCCTCTTGTTCTTGGAAATCCATGATGTTTCTAATAACATCCTCAAGATAATAAAAATTGTGTATGAAGAAACCACTCCTATTCTTTGCTTTCAAAGAAACAATAAATCCCTCGGGATCATGATTTCTTGGGTGTACTTCTCTCAATTGGTAGGGTGCCAAGAGATGTCCTAACTTCTTCCACCCTCCTTTTATCATCAAAAAATCTGCAAAGGTTATCCACTCAGGTAAGAATGAACCCTTCTTTTTTTGCTCAGGAAAATGTGCCATCTGTGATGCGCCCAATCGTCTTATGACTTCAATGAATCCTATTCATAATGGAACATCCCTTGGGAGTACATAAGGGTTCACAAGAGTGACATAAATTCTGAAAATATTTGTGCGAGGGTATGGCATTATATCACCCCAGTTGTAATTCAAATTCAACTCCAACATTCTCTCCATGGGTCTCAAGAAATCATGTATCTCCTTAGGGATCCTTGGTGGGTCATGAACCAAAAATATTCTCAACTTTGAGCCAAAAACATTGTTGAAGACGATAATCAAATTTGGATTCATCCTTATCCAAGATTTGAGTGCAACACTGGACATGAAGATCAATATCACCCTCCTTCTTTATGAATGCCATGTCTATACCAAAATTATTTTCCCCCTATATAAGAACATATGCATTAGTAAAGAGTACCACCTGAAGCCCATAGATTCCTTTCCTACTTTGAGTGAGGACAAACCCTTGTGCATCCTTTCTGACAAATATGTTGCATAGTCATAGACTATGTTATATGCTCAGTATTGGAGATGTCTTGCCATATACATGAGGTCTGTTGCAATGGTAGATGGTTCATCCATGCCAAGGATTTGACACAAATAGAAAACTATGTTCTTAAAACAAGTTGTTAAATATCTCATGGGGAAAGGTTCTTGTTCATCTTTGCCAATCTTTATTTGTTTCTTATTCTTCCCCATCCCAATAGTTGTAGTATGAATGGGTAATAATTTTTTTCTAAATAGAACCTTTGTCTTCTTATACTCCTCCCTAAAGACTTTAAGGTCAATAGGGATCATGTCTTTACTCCATTCATGCAAATTGAAAATATCTAC
The DNA here is from genome assembly GCA_007115665.2 of Sequoiadendron giganteum. Classification (NCBI taxonomy): domain Eukaryota; kingdom Viridiplantae; phylum Streptophyta; class Pinopsida; order Cupressales; family Cupressaceae; genus Sequoiadendron; species Sequoiadendron giganteum. Next base: position 338,924,108 of record CM021101.1, on the reverse strand, counting down.
TATCTCTTCTCTAGTTATTTTAACCATTTCTTTACCATCATATGCCTTGATTACTATGGAAACATGATCGTATCTTGCAGCGATTTCCTTTAACAAGTTGACATCCATATACATATTCGGCACCACTAGTTTTCCCAAATATAATCTCCAAAGGTCACAGATAGGGACTCCCAAATTCCTATTCCCAAAATAGTTTTTGAATAGTCGACATCCAAAAAATGGTAAATTGGCATCCTTGATACCACATATTTTATCTATTAACCCTTCTTGAATTTGATAAACATAAAATAAAGCTACCCCCTCGGCTCTTTTACTTATGGAGGGTTTCAATTGATCAATGATATCCTAGGAGAAAGGCCTTGTTGGGGTTCCTGAACTGGAAGATTGAGTTTTGGGTGCCATAGGTGAAAGGTAGAATCAAACTAGTCTAGGGTTTCGACAGAAAAATATATTCAAAATCTAGTGCATCTATTCAGAACCTAGGGAACAACTTAAAGGGGTCAATTTCAGAGGGTTTGACAAGGTTTTCAAATTTTCACAGTAAATTCAAACCCTAATAAAGGAATTTAAAATAACATAGACAAATTTGATAATGGATGTTTTCCCTAATTCAAGATATTTCAAACACAACATAGAGAAAATTGTTTGTTTAACTTACAAATTTATGCTAGTAGGAAACCCTAATTTTGATCACGACGAACTTTGAAATTATTTCTCTCAATCTCCAAAATGTTTATGAGTCTTTGGAAATCTTCAATTGTGTAGGAAATTCAACTTTGGATGCATTTAAGTTGAAATTGGGTAGCTCTGGCTATCATTTCTGCAATTACAATTCACTCGTGCAAAAGGAAATGGCTCTCACATTTGCAAATTTGATTTTGAATAATACTCATTGATCTGGTCCTGATATGGTGCATCGAATGACTCAAATTGAGTCAAACAAGTTTGAAATTCCATTGCTATCATTCACTAGATCATCGACCAATGAGATGCTACCAACTATGTGCCAACACATTTTCTCTATGCGCTCCACTCTCATTCCTTCCTAGCGGTGAAGGAAATGCACATGTTGTTCATCTGCTGACCCCATAGCACATTATTTTATTCATGTGGGGCTAGTGGGGAATGGCCAAGATTTAATCTAAACCTTACATCCTGATCGTTGATTTGAAAGTATATAGTGTTGAATATAGTAGTGGAGACTAGCCCCCATATATATGATATGACACGTGTCAGCAGCCCGCTAACCCCACATCCCATTATTTTATTCCTATGGGGATGATAGGGAATGACCGAGATTTAGCCATTTGATTTGACAACCAACAAAGCTACACATGAAAAAAAGTTAGTTTTAAAAAATGAGGCCACAACTAGGTCGATAGGATTATGAACCTTGGGAATTAGAGACTTAATACTTAATTATTTTACCATAAAATATTTCACTAGACCTTGGGACAATTTAAATCAATATAAAGTATGAGGTGAGTGATGAGCCTAGGCTAAGGGGATGGTAAAGACTATGGTTTGGATGAATTAAGTTGTAACATAGATGACCAGCAACCAAGTTCAACAGGTCAATGAAGAATTAAAATGCCAAGGGTTTAAGAGTTAAGAAATTTAAGACAAAGGTTTTAGAGCTAAAAACGTAAACCCTACCATTGGGCACAAAACTAACAGACCATCACAAGGCAAAACCAAGCTCAAATTTTCAAAAAAAAATGGAGCTCTACTAGTGGCTCATGCTTGGGGATGCATACCCGTGGCGGGTATTGCAAGAATCTAGATCTCATGGTGATGTAGACCGACACAAAGAGACAAAAATCTAGGAGCTTGCCCAGACAAGGAAAGAAAATGCAATCCAAAGCAAAACCACCAAATCTATGTACACTCATTACAAAAATATACAATGTACATGAAAGATAACCTATTTCATGAGAAATATGACTTCAAGAACTATCCATGTACTGGCAGTTCTAGAACTTCACCTGTGAAGGACTACAAAATTGTGATTCCCCCCCATGCATATCTGCAATCAAATTTCCCATGATTTCCTTTATCTTCCATCCTTGCATTCCACACTAGGACCATGCATCCAACTTCAAATTTCCTTTCAATGGATTTTTTATCATATAGGTGTTTGACTTGAAGTTGCAACCTCTCATTTATTTAATGATCTTCTCTTCTAGTTTTGTCAAGCTCAATTAGGTCTTACATCTCATGTTGCATCTAATCACAGATGTCACCATCATATTCTTGAACAATATTTTACATTTTTAGCAAGTTGTTATGAGGTATCATTGCTTCCACCCAATATACCAAGTTAAATGGTGATTGGCCAATGAAATTTTTAACTATAATCCTATTAGCCGATAATGCAAGTTGTAGTTTTGAATCCCATGCCTTCTTGTTCTTCTCAATAACCTATTTGATGATCTTCATCAAACTCTTATTATTGGATTCTGATTTTTTGTTCCCTTGAGGGTGATAGGGAGATGAGTAAGAAATACATATGCCATATTTATTGTAGAAGTCAGTAAACTCTTCATATCTAAAGCACATGGCATTATTAGAATAATTCTTTCTGGGACTCCGAATCTAATCAATATGTTGTTCATCAAAAATTCTATCACTACTTTTCTTGTTTCTTTTCTTGTGGGGATTGCTTCGACCCACTTTCTAAAGTAATCCATTGCAAAAAGGATCTAGGAGTGGCCCCCACTTGAATTTACTGACATCTCTCCAATGAAATCAACAACCCATTGTTGTAAGGGGGCTTGGACTAAAATTGGTCTAAGAGGAAGGTTGCCAGAAAATTTGAACTTACTAGTGAATCTTTGGCAAGCATCAAATATTTTAACAAACCTCTAAGCATCTTTTAACATAGTTGGCCACCAGAAGCCTCCTCTCAGTATTTTGTGAATAGTTTTTGTTGCCATGTAGTGGCCTCCACATACTCCCTTATGCATTTCAAACAAAATATCATCTGCCTGATCTCCATCTACATACCTAAGTAGCATACCCTCTGGGCTTCTCCACTAGAGTTCACCATCACTAATAACATATTTGATAGCCTATAGATTGAGATATATTCTTTCATTATTGGGAATTTCCTCTGGGCATTGCATAGTCTGCAGGTACTATAAAATTCTTCTATACCATCCACAGGTCTGCATGTTGCATATGGGTGCAACATTCTCATGTTCAACTTGATTGATTTGATTAGCTTCTAAATTGGTCTTAGCCATTAACTTAGCTAGAGCCTAACCTCTCACCATCTTTGTAATCTGGATGTCAATATTGAACTCTTGGATCCTATTGATCCATCTGCACCTTCACTCTAGTCAGATACGGTCTAAAAGTCTTAGCAACCTTTACTAAGGCATATGATTTCTTTTTGGTCACATCATATTTGAGTTTGGTAACCTACAAAGACTTTTTGAAGAATGCAATAGGCTGCTCAAAACCTTCATCATTCTTTTTCAACAACACCCCTGCCATTGTACGAAATGAAGAAAAGGTAAATACCTGAAACAGATTTAAATAATTAGGGGATTTTAGGACATGCGCTTCTTTGATGGAAATTATTTATGGTTTGAAAATATTTGATAGGATATTTTGTCCATGCTAATTTTTCTCCTTTCTTCAACATTTTAGAGATTGACCTAACAATTTCAGCAAAATTGGTAACAAATCTTCCCGTAAAATTAATTTTCTAGAAGAAAGATTGGATTCCCTTCACATTTTTAGGTGGTGGGATCTTTTCTATTGCCATCACACATTTAGGGTCAATCCTAACCCAATCTTTTGAGGCAATATGCCCTTATAGCTTTCCTTCCTTAACCCCAAAAGTGCATTTCTTAGGGTTCAAAGAAATCCCATACTCCAAGGCTCTGATAAATGTCTTTTCCAAATGTGAGCAATGATCTTCATGCTTGCTATGTGTAGTCAAATCATCCTACTATATAGCTAGGAATAAATCAATAAAATCAGAAAAAGCCATATCCATGGCTCTCTGGAATGTAGCACCAATATTGATTAGGCCAAATAGAATCCTCACATATACATAAGTCCCCCATGGTATAGTGAATGTGGTTTTAAACTATTCTAACTCTTTCACCATGACTTGGTTGTAACTTGAGAACCCATCCATCATTGATAAGAATTTACATCATGTCACCTTTTGCAACATAGCCTCCATATTAGTTAATGGATAATTGTCTTTGAAGGATGAAACATTTAAATTTCTAAAGTCTACACAAAGTCTCAAATCACCATTATTTTTTCTGATTGGAACTAAGTTTGAAACACACAAAGAATGCCTTATAGGCTTAATAATCCTAGTATCTCTTAACTTTGCAAGTTATTTCATTTTTGGCTACAATGTGGGATTTGTTGGCCTATTCTTCTACCTAATTTTTTTTGCATCAGGCTTCAAAGGTATCTCATGCTGAAATAGATCTTCCCTATAGGCCTTTAGGTCATCATATGACTAAGCAAACACATTTTTGTAATTCCTCAATAGGGAAATCAACATGGTTCTAACATTAGGTTTCATATTTTTGCCTATGTACACCCTTTTGGGAGAATTCTTTGTTCCAAGATTTATCTCTTCCAAGTCTTCCTTGTGGGAAGATTCTTGCTTAACATTTGATTTATCAGGGCCATCAAAGACACTTTCTAATGCAACCAATCCTTTGGGAATCTTGTTGGTTTTCAATTAGATTACCTCATTCCCGAATAGTGTTTATTTTCCATCAACCTCGACCACTAATGAGCCAAAATCATTTTTTTGGCTTTCATATTGATCAATGTAGTGCAAAAACTTCAAAATGTCATTGTCATCATCAAATACTTGCCAGTTGCAAATATTGTTAGGCATTGCAAGCCAAGTTTACACTTCTATTTTTTGAGATGCCATCAAAAGTGACATCATCTAACCTGATAGCAATATTAGCTAATAAATTTTCCCTGAAATTCATTCCCCTTTCTATCTAGTCTATGTTAAAAGCATCAAAGGCCTCAATAGTATCTAAAACTGCATTTCTATATTGCTCAAGCCTTTTATTTTTGGAAACAAATCTAGATCTTACTTGGGAGACCACTAGTTTAGAATATCCTAACAATTTCAACACCTTAATACCATACTTTGAAGCTAGTTTCAGACCAAGCAACAAAGCCTCATATTCGGCTACATTATCTGTACAATAAAATTTCAACAAGAAAGAGTACTTGAATGTTTTACCTTGTGCGAAAATGAGAACAAATCCTGCACCCGAGCCCTCCTTGGAACATGCTCCATCAAAATATATGGTCCAAAGAGCATCCTTTCATGGTGCATCTAGGACCTCCCTATTAACTGGTGTAGGTTTGTCTTCCTCTTTTTGTTTCAATTCTTCAACCCAAAAATTATCTAAAGCAGTATCCACAAAATTAATTCTCACTTGATCCTTTGGTTCATCAACATATTCAATCATATTACAGACTCTTGGTTCCCTTGCAATCTTTGTTAGAGTAATAATTTATTATACTTAATTAATTATATCATACTGATTAATTAATTAATTCACTTATTCCTTTAGTTGCTTAAGCTAAATTTAGGCACATTAATAATTGATTAATTATTAAGTGTGCACACTAGGGCTTCATTTAGGGTTTTTTGATCTCCTTCATAAGGATTGATCTCTTTGTAATAATTGATTCTCAGTAATGCATTTTTACTTTGAGGTTTACAGGACATCTTCTTTGGTTCTGCATGTCTTTTGCATGTGACAAGTGATTGCATGCAGGTGATCTTGGTTTCTAACAATCTTGACATCCTTATGGTCAATTAAAAAGGTAGAAAATGACAGATTGCACTATATACTTCCACCCATGGATGCACTCCATTGTCTTTCTAATAGCATCCCATAGGTTGGTGGAATTTATACCACTATTATAATCATAAACAATTCCTTCTCAGGGAAGGTTGTGAACTTGTATGGAAATTTGTTAATTACTCCTATAACATGCACCTCTCTTGAGTACATAGCATAACACTTCCTATAAGTGCTATGAACCTTCAAACCCATTTCTTCCATGATTTTTACTAGCATCACATTGTTTGAGGCCCCTGAATCAATCATGAAATTCCTAAGCAACTTCCCATCAATAATAAAACTTAATAAAAATGGATTGACTTGGCTTGGGTTTGCAGTAATTGCAGCTTCCAAATATATTTTAATATTTTTAGTAATCATTTCTTGCACCTCAACACTCTTCTCTTGAATTTTACTTGATTTAGGTTGATCAATGACCACCTTATCCTTATCACCCATAGAAAAATTATTGATGAGAGCATCTTTCATATTCTTATGCTCGTTAATTCTCATCATTTCTAATAGTGGGACTGTGACTTTAACCTAAGACAATACTTGGAAAATATCTATAGGAGAATACAATGATAACTCAGGGAGTATCAATTCCTTAGGAATTACCTTATCATCTTACCTTTCAATCATTTTAGCATTTGGATTGAGATCCTTTTCCTTCACAACTTGAGAAACAAATTCACCATCAATCTTAGCATTACCGCCCTTTTTAGCCCAAATTCTCATCTCTTTACCTTCTTTGGGCTTTGTCTCTTCTTTCTTGTTTTCTGTCTTAGTCCCTTTATTTGTTGTATTATCTCCTTGATAAACATGCTACCAGGGTTACCCTGATTACCATTTACAATCCTATTTCTCAATTAAAGATTGATTCTTTCTTGAGAAGCCAAGGCAATTGTGAAATTTTCAATTTCTTCATTTGAAGGTCTTCTCAAAGAAATATTATCTGACTCAAGAGTATAAACAGTGTAGTCATTTTCTCTTTCTTCATCTAAAAATACTTGTTGATGGTTTACACTCGCCTCCTACCTTTGAACATCCACATCATTTCTATTAGACTCATTAGTAGAAGAGTAGTAATCACAAGCCAAATCTGATTTAGTCATGAATACATTTGTTAACTCACCTTGATCATGAGGAGGATCATAGCCCAATGATAATCCTGTGACTCTTCTATAGATCGTGCAAGAACACATTGTTGTGAAGAATGAGGCAACTGATAGACTCCACACCATGGAAAATCTTCATTAATATTTGTGGAATGATTTTGCAGTGGGTCATGTGTACCTTGAGACTTTTTTTGATTATTGTTAACTGGCTTTCCATTATGCTAGTTAGTATGATAAGGGTAGTCTTGGAATATTGGTGGCCTCTTATTCCTTTGGAACTAAGGCTTTTCATTCTTTGTTTCCTTTTGCAAAAAACTAATAACCTGATCCAACTTCTCATTAGGAGCTATAGTTTTACCAACCTTTTCATTTTGAGCCCATGGATTCTACAAGGCTTGAGGGTCATCTCTTCTCCCTACTTTTCCTGATGCTCTCCTATTATTTTCTATATAGATTGCCATTTTTTAGGATTCTCTCAAATTCTTTGGATTCCTATCTCTAAGTAAGTAGCACATCTTTGGATCATATGCATTACAATATACCACTAGGCATGCATTTCCATTAGGCCTTAAATAACTAGGAACTCTATTCACAACCTTTTGGAACCTTGCATTAAATTCAGCTGCCATTTCATTATGTGCCTTTGTGATATTATTACAATTATTTAGCCTAAACCTAGGATCAGTTTGTTCTCCATATTGCTCTCTGAAAATTCTATAAAAATTATCTTTTGAATCAATGCTTGCATCAGGAAAGCTATGGTACCAATCTCTAGAATCTTCATTTAATGATTGTATAAAGTACTTCATTGCAACATCCTCATCCTAAAACTTAAATTTTTCCATAAAACTCTAAAAGGTCTTCAAGTTATCTTCACCAATGATATCATTGTTACCAGTAAACTTGGGTACATTTTTTCTAGCATTATCTAGGACAACATTTGGGTACCCTGATATTGTGTCAAAGCATAGTTTCCTATATCTATCAGTGTGCTATAGTCTTCTTTCAAAGGGTCCCTCTTCCTCATTTTGATTATTCTGATCCCTTATCCTATCATAATTTTTTTCAAGCCTTCCTATGTCAGGACCTCTTGGTTGGGAATGATATTGATCATAATGTTGGGTTCTCCTACCCCTATTTTCTGGCTATGAAGATGAATTAGAAGGATTTTTACTCGATGAAGGGTTTTCATTCACATGAGGATTTGAGGATGATGTTCGAGCTTGAGGAATTTGGGTCTCAGGGGCAGAGGGCATTATAGTGGACTCTAGGAAGCCCAGTTTCTTCTTCATTTTAGTATTCATAGCTAGCAATTCCATTTCCTACACTCTCCTTTACAACTCCTAATTTTTTTCATTAGCTTATCGGCCAATGAGATAGAATCATCTTGCAATGTGTCCCTTTTAGAGGAACCTCCCTCATTTATCTTGACACCTTCAAGTAGTTTTTTTCCCTTAACATCATTTTGGGGAACATAATTTATCTTCCTAGGGACAAGGTCAACTAGAATGGAAACCTTTACATTCTTATTATTCCATGTATTTACATAGGAATTTTTAGTTGAGGCAGTGATAGGTACTCTTGTTAAAATCTCTATAACAACATGGTCAGTTGTTTGGGTAGATTCAGTTGCTAACCTATCCATTTCTTCCATCTGCTCAAATTTTATTTGGAGAATGTCTCTCTCAATCATAGATTCCCTTAACCTATTTTCTCTCTCCTCTTGCCTCTTTCTCCTATTTCCATCGCACTTCAATGCTTTGGCCCTAAGTTGGTGCATATCATTGAAAAATTCTTCCTCCACTAGTAAAGTGGTATCACTATCAAATGTCATTGCAAGTTCAACATAGCGAGGAGTATTATTACAAGCATATTCATCATACCTAGTTAAAAAATTAAGAGGAATGGGAGTATGTGTGTTAGAGGCTGGGGTTGGATGTCCTTCAACTTTAGCATAGCCAACATTTACATTATCTCATTGCATTCTATCTCTCTCCCTCCTCTACATGGAAATGAAGCCTTGATCTAAGGGTTTCTCTTTCATAATAGACTTCATTGTAACCTCTCCTCTCTCAAGAGATGCATTATCACTTAAGTCTAACAAATATATTTCATGTTCAGAGCCAAAATTAGAATGGACTTCATGTTCGAGAGTTGAATGAGGGGTAAAATTAATTGTTCCCGCTCCTTTTTCTTTCCATTTTTTATGAGTGTTCTTGGGAAATTCTCCCTCTAGTCTTTGCTAGGGATGTTTCTTCATATGGCCATGGGTTCCTCACATTTGTGACTAAATCTTATTTTCTTTTGTCAACCTTTTGAACTTTCCTCTATTCTTCTTCTTAACTTCCTTGATATATTCAAATGTTGGCACACACTGGTGCAGGGATTCTAGAATCACCACCCAAATTTATAGGGACAAGTTCATAGCAATTGGGTTCCAAATTTATGCAAAATTTGCAATATCTTTATGGTATTAGACAAACTTTGACAAAAACAAAGTAATTTGGGTTGAACTTTAAGCACAAGCCTTTTAATACACAAAATGGCAAAAAAATTAGCATAAAATTTGGTGGGATACTTGGAAAATACTCAAGCAATGGTTAGTTGAAACTTCAAATAGACCGACTCTATAGATAAACACTACCATACATAATAGTGATCTTTGAAAAGGTACTTTAGAGACAAATATTTATTAAACATCTCCCTAGTAGAGTTTCCAATTTGATGGTTTTTTAAAAATAATCAATCAAATCTCACCAAGTACCTAATTGCTTTCCAAACTCAATTATTGAATACTTGAGAGATAATTGGTCAATGAACAAGAGGACGCTTAAAATTCTTCTCTCCTGTACTTTGAGATCTATAAAACCTAAGAGGGTGATACCAAAATATGTATCATACAACCTTGCTACCCAATTATATCACACATTGCATAACATAGTAGATATATTCCCATGAGAGGCTAAATAGATGAAATCCTTCAAGAAATTGGAAATTCCTTAAAAGAATTACACATCTAAAGCGAAGAATACCATACAACAGTAAACCATAACAAAGGTAAATCAATTAAGAGTTTATTTATGAATAATGTTCTCAAATTAAAGACCAGAACCTCAAGAAATGCATTCAACACCTTTAGATTAGTTTCTTATCTCAAGCCAAGGAGTCAAAACAAAGAAAATTGAGCTATAAGGTGACTTTAATCCTAGACATCCATGGTCTTAGTTAAATTTCATTACAATTCACAAATTAATACTCATAATACATGACTACTTATAAGATCCACTAAAAATTTGTGTGAATTCATGCTTTTATTAAGATATTTAAATTGGTTCATTAATTTAGAGCCATAACTAAAACACATCTCATTGCAAAAAAACAATGAAAACCAATGAAATGATCTTTGATCAAATTCTCATTAATAATTCACATAAAATGTATAGATGGAGAGACAATGGACTTAGGATATTTGCATATTTTATTTAGATATTCTTGGAAATCATACAATTAACAAAATCTACTAGCTTAACTCGGGAGCTAAGACCTTGACTCAAAATGTATTATCTCTATGCTTTCAATTTGCATCTTTAGATATAGAACTCAACAAGAGACCTGCACAAATGGCCTTGAATTCCATTTTATATAAAAAAGGGAGAAAAACAAGCTTTGGGCCCATGTGTGCACATGTCACATTTTCATTTGATAGATTATAACGATTATTTCCTTCAAAAAATGGTTACAAAAAACAAAAATAATATCTCATTAAAACAAAAGCTTCCTTTATTCGATGTAAATTACCATGCCTTCCAAAAGATGGTTTGTTGTAGTAAATAATCTTCATACCATTGTAACATCTTTATCCAATCGAAAAAAATGATAAAAATGTGTAAATATGGAAAAGGTGACCAAGCATCCAAGGAAGCATCCAAATCATTACCAACCAACCTTTACCTGTGATGTTCTCGAATAGGAGACACATATATTTTATGCATTGTAACCTCAAAGGCCAGACCCGCACTATACTTGACCAAGTATATGTATTCTCCATTCTTGTATTCATAAATCAAATTCATCAATAAATATTCTCTTCCATTTCTCATACTCTACATCAGATGGCCAATTGAAAACAATGATTTCATCCATATTCTTTCTATATGGGGAGTACTTTGTCATTACGAAATTGGATTCCTTATCGAAATATTCTAGAAAGTTGATGATGAAAGACAATTTCTCCTAAGAATATTTTAATATATCAATGTCAACCTAGTTCTTCCACATTTGCAGGGGTTTTACCTCATCATAGGTATGTTGAATATTAGGAAACAATCTCAAATCTTCTTCATCATACTTAGCCTTCAATTCTCTTATTTTATGTTTTAATGGGGCATCATACCCCTAAAAAATTTGTTCCCTGACCTCACTAACAAATTTATAGGTTGGGACCACCCTTGAATATCTATCCTCCTACTTCTTAGCCCCAATTACCATTAATTTTAAATTATCAACTATAGGAATCCATTTATCTAGGATTGGGGTAGCTGATTCCTTATCCATCTGAGATAATTTTACTGCTCACAGCATTAAAGAATAATTTAAATGAACACTATTCAATTTACCTCGAATCTTTTTATTTAGATGCTTCAAAACTATATGAACAATCTTGGAATTGTTTTCACACATGGTGTTTTTGACTTGTTTAAGCAATTCCTTGTATTCTTGAATTTGCAGCAATAATTCCTTCTTGGTAGGCCCAATTGATGGCACTGCACCTGATGTGCTTGGATCTTCAACAACTAATGGCTCTTGACCCATGTTCTAAGGAAAAATTGACAATGATTTCTTAGGCAAAGGAGATTGCGGATAAGTCATAGGGGAGGTGGGTGTCGTATGACTTGAACTAGTTGGTCCTTAAGACTTTAACATCTCCACTTGTCAAAACTATGTCAAAAACACTAACTTGTCTCCCCTTGTCTAGCTATTAAAGGGAATGAAATTATAATATCAAAACTCTATGTTAAACACTAACTTCCTTTATGAAATAAAGCACAATTAGAGAAATAAAAAATATATTTCATCAACACAATTTCAATATCAACTATTTTCACTAGTCCCCTTATAACACCATTTAGCTTAAGCTATCAATTTAGATCTTTCCTATTAAATAAAGCTTTAATCTTTTCTAGAATATTTCTTTTCTATAAAAAAAAATTCTCACATGTAAGCTATATTCGCAACCATTTCCTCCTTAATCCTTAAATACATTTAGTATGGACATAAACTTGACCTATGAGCACTTGTATGAATACATTTCCAATAACCAAACCACTGAATTCAATGTCAATTATAAATTTATCTATAAGACCCAAAGGAAATCATTATCCTATAAATCTACATAGACTTGGAACCCCTTCATAGACAACTAATCTTTACTTCATAGTTAGGGAGGACCTATGTTTCATATGCACATAAATCAATCATACAATGACACACATTCATATTTAATATGAAATGAAAATACCAAACCATATAATAATATGTAATAAAAATCCCAAACCATTTTATTATATTTTATTTTCTAAAGAACATAATTAACTAACATAGCTACTATCACTTTATAATTCAACATCTATTTTCTAATTTTGTTTATCTAATTGAATCTATCAATTTCTAAAAATAAAATCATGGAATAATTCATAACTTTCTAATATTACCAATGAATTCATTTAAATATAAATACAGGAAAATCTATAAATTTCTTATTCTTTCTATTTAATTTCCAACTCATGTATCAAATCTCCCAAATATCTAAATCAACTCTTAAAATTACAATCATGTATTTAATTTATTCCATATTTGTCCAATCACATTAAATATCCTCTCAAAACACAATTAACTCTTCTCTTTTATTTAACTCTCACTATGTTTATCTACATAACCATATAATTATAAAGCATAAATTATTCTATGTGTAAACTTATATATAAGCATTAATTTATAGTTTTATCCCTATCTAAGTCAACTTACTTTCTTTCAAATAAGATTTGTATATCTTCACTATCTCTTAATATCAAGAATGATATTCTAATAGAGACTAAATCTACACCACATTAAAGTCAAATAAGGAAAGTCTGTTTAAAAGGCTTATATCGATGAAAACATCCTAAACAAAACTTCCTATCTTCATTGAATTAAGAGTGGGGTGGAGGAGGTAATATTCATTTCGAGTATAAGCAATGAAGTCAATTGACCATTCTGACGTCATGATGGTAATAATAATAAAATATTTATTAAATGATGTTGGCATTAAAGTTGGTTTATGAACATGGGGATCTATGTGTTATCTTACCTTTTGAAATAAAATTATATAGTAAATTTAAATTCATGTGTTTCGTTTTACGACAAAGTTAACATTCATAACCAGAAATAGCAATGCTTCAGATAATTATCGTTTAAGTTATATTACATGAACGGAGAGAGAGAGGTCGAGATCATTTTGAGGTTAACATCTCAAGGAACGATGCAGAGAAGAGGTCATGATGTTGAATCTTGCTGTAACGATATTTATGCTCAAAAGAACAAGCAAAGGCAACATACCATTCTAGAGAATCAAGTAAGATAAATGCGGGTAACCAGACAATAATCTACTTTAGTTAGGAATGAATGCAAAATGTGGAAGCATAGGCAAGGCGTAAGAATCAGTTTGACATAATTTCCATAGGAATGAGCTCTCAAGGGACACAACTATTACATGATAAACACTGAATGGGTTTTGCAAGGAACTCTCAAAATCTTTGAATTAATGAAGCACTCTGGAACACATCCTACATTGTAAGCTTTGCTTGTGTTCTAGGTACATGCAGTCATGCAAGTTCAGTGGACGTGGGATGCTCATACTTCCCCCATCAGTAACTTTTATTGCATTACATATATAGTTGATCATTGGGTGCGCATGGAAAACCTGCATGCCCGCGTTGACTACCATAGGGAAGAAGAAACCAAACCCAACAACTTCAGCCCCCCGAATTCCCTTGGGCACACTAGAATGGATACTCCAGAATGGGGTATGGACATCCACCAGATGTGATGATGGAAAAAATAGGCTGATTTAATGCAACAGACTGGGTAGGCATGCATGCATAAGGAAAAAACAAAAATCAGTACACAAATGATAAGATCCAACTCGAATAATCAAATACAATCCTATTAATCCATTACGACATGTCGATGAATAAGCGACCTTACTAGGGACTAGATACAAGGCTTTGGGTGTCGGTCAAAAAAATTGATTGTCTGTCATTATCTGACATGATGGTAAATGCATTTGATTGAAAGATCAACTAATCATAGTGAGAATGGCATGCAATACGTATTCTGAAATAGGCACTATTCCACTTGTTAAAAAAAATTACTAAACTTCTAATAGACACATACCTCTCTTCCACTACTATTTTGACTGGAACATATAAGTAACACAGACACCGACATACCATCTTAGCAAACCACCATGGTCACATATAGGTCGAGGTCCCTTCGAAGATGTTGCAGAGTCAAAAAGCTTTCTTGGCACCCACACTCATTGACATAAATAATCAAGGAGATCCCCCATCGTGGATGAGCCATTCTTGCAAGAAATGCACAACCATATTTTTTGAACTTTCAGAATCCAATCTGCTAAGATTGTCAGAGTTTTTCCAAAAACAAAATAATCCCAAAAATTTCCTAAGGGAATCCAGTTCCAAAACTATGCATGTATCTGCATGCCAAATCTTTCCTTCTTTTCAAATTAAGCAATATCATCAAGATTTGCTTTTTGATAAAATCCAAAATAGTAATTAAATAAACAAAATATTATTTAATCATTAATTTACAGATTAGCAATATTGCAATTAAGGCATTACTCTTCTTACAATTAAAAATATTTAATTTCGACAATTAAAAATATTCTATTCATTTAAATCTACAAACCTTTAAATTTACAAACTAATTTAATATCTAATTAAATACTTGATATTTCATAAGTCACTTTACTAATCAAATTTAACACTATAATTAAATGAATTTCAACACAATAAACATTATGAAATTAAATTAATTAATTAACAATAATAGTAACATATCAAAACCAAATGATTAACACCTTAAAACCAACACTTAAAGGAACGACCAGAAACGAACAAAACCATAACGAAACAAACATCATAAATAAACCCTTACACGAGAGGCATAGAAAACAAAGCGGAGGGGCACTACATGATATACTAACATCATTTCATCCTAAAATCCATCCTTTTTTCACTTATTTGATTAAATTAACCTTGTTAATTAATCAAAGGCCTTATGTTCATCTATTAATCTAATTAGGTTAATTCATTCTCCATCACACTCATCTTTCATCCAATCTAATCGAATAATAAAAATTATTTAATTAGCCTTCCTATATCTTCTTATTTAATTAAATAAATCCTAGTTATCCTAGTTATTTAATTAAATATCATAATCCAACCCCTTTCATTAAATAAATATTTAATGCTAAATCTAAAATTCCTCCAAAAGGGAATATTCCTATGGAATATACCTCCCCTTCACACATTAAAACTTTTTTTTAATTCGCTAAATACTAATTTTCCTCATCCACTTGCATGAGAATATTCTTTGAGAATATTTTTCCTTTTCACTCATTCAAAATATGGAATATTCTTCTTTGTAACAAACTTTCAACAAACTTATTCAACAAGCTTTGAAAGTGTGCTTCTTTGAATGATTGTGATCCATTGATTAAATATCTTGACTTTCATTCTCAACCCTTGATGGGAATCCATGATCCATGGCTCCATCTTCTTTTCATCCTAAACATTGATTGATTCTTTCAATCTTGACCATCAGTTTCTTATTGCCTATTCTATAAATATACTTTGCATTTGTTGAATAGGGATCCACCTTTTCAGAGAAAACTTATGTTGCTGAAACTCACACTCATTTGCATTCATGTTTTACATTTGATAGCACTTTAGATTACTTTTCATACATAGTTAGTTTAAGTATCCATTAATGGCTTCCATGATAGCTTAGATTGCATCCATTTAGCATATTTTGTAGTCTAGGTCTTGCATCTTTGAATCTTGTACACATTTAGCATAGGTTTTCATACACTTACACCAAACATCTTAGCATTTATCATATTAAAGTAGATTTTATCATGTTTTGTTCATCATTCATCAGTTTCATCAGTTTTCTTCAGTACAACTAATTGAAACAGGCTCATACTATCCAAGGGATTGGGAAAGGGTTGCTATTCCACATCATTGTGACACCACTCCCCTAATAGGATAAGACTCAAAGTCATAGAATAGATGTTTGTCAAGCTTTCATGTTTTAGCGTGTTAGTTTTAATGGCTTCTTCATTTCGTTGATACTAAATATCTTATTGGGATTAATGCTTAGGGGATTAAAAAGGGTTAAATCTATATGGATATGGTCTATTTAGTCTACGCTATGACATTGGTCATAGACATTGCTTTGTTATGTAAAATATGTTGATTCTCTGATCATTTTTTAGGAAGAAGATGATTGTTATATAAAATTTGTGTTTCGAAATGAATGGTTGAGATCATGTAGTATAATATCTTGATCAACAGTTGAAAGATGTTGAGAGGGTTTAAATGGGAATAATCAGTGAATTTTGATTACATAATGAGTGTGATTGAAGAAATCATTTTGAGTGTTTAGTGGGATTGAAGAAATAGATTGAATAATCTATGGAATTGAAGAATAGATTGATTTGTTAGGAAATAGATGGATCAGTCAATCAATCAGATAAAGTAATCAGTGGTTCATAATTTTCTCAATCATGAAAGTGGGTTAGGGTAATTAATTAATTCATTTAATTAATTAATCTCTTTGAGTTGAATGTGCAAATTAAGTTTGACTTTTGCAAATAAAGTTATATTTATTTGATTTGACCTTTTGGATGATGTTTTGAATAATTTATTCAATTATTCATGTTTAAGGGAAAGTGATTTAATTCACCTATTAAGTATTAATAATTTAATTGACTTAGGGGAATAGGTTAAATTAGTGACACAATTAAATAATTGATGTTATTTAATTAATCAGGAAGAATAAAGTTAGATTAGGACTTTATTAAATACATGAAATTTGTTTAATATTTCAAAATTGATGAAAAAGTGAATTAATTAAATAATGTAATGTTAGTCCAAAATGGTGAAAAAGTGAATTAATTAAATAATGTAAGATTATTTAATTGATTATGAAAATTAGGGATTTTTATGCAATTGATGTGAAATGCAGTGATATTAGGTGATAATGATGTCGATGATTAGAAAATGTCATTTAGAATGTGTGATAAGTGTTAGGTCAATTTTACATGTCTACATTTTCCCCTCTTTGAGAAAAAGTATTGGTTGCTTTGTTTCAAATATTTTGATGTTAAGATCAAGATTTTGAAAAAAATAATGCCCCACTATGCCCTAAAAATTAGTGGGATGATGGTAGGACTCTGGTCTGCCCCCTCGAGAGGTTGGCCAAAAATATCAATTATGAGGTCGGGCTCACAACACTATTCATTTCAGTTCTGATGTGTATAGGAAGAAAAATTAAGCCTATAGGTCTCATGTTGCTAGTTCAAATATTCTCAGGAGGTCTTAATTTAGACCTAGGAGTGCTTCCTAGGTAAAAAATTAGGGTTCAAATTACCTCATTTGCACTTTGAGTCTATAGGAAATTCTTGCCTCTTGATTTCTTTTTTTTTCAATTATCGAGGAGCTATGGTGAGGATTCAAGGAGCCCCACATCATGTAGATGTAGTTCATGAGTTCAGATGAACTCCAGGCATTGGTGCCCCAATATGTACCTTTTTGTTTCTCATTTTCATCTTTCTATGTTTACGTAATTAATGCCTAAAGTCAAAGTAGTTGAATGCGTTAGGTTTAGGAATGTTTTGCACTTGCATCATTTTTATAGCTTTTTCTCTATTGACCATTAAAGCTTGTGCCTCTCTAAACAAACTTATGGGAAATTCAATGAGTCTGGGACCAATTTGCACCTCACTGAATGACCTCCGAGATTTTTATATAAAGTTGAATCTTTTTTGTGTTTGGGGAAAAGGGTAGAAAGAAATGCAAATAAAACATAAAGATGGCAATAAGCCAAATCTTTTACAATATTTCAAACCTTAGTTATTCCTTATAATTGATATGATAGACACAAAATGTTGTAGACCCTTCACTATTGGGAAGAGAATGAGCAGCAAAGGCTAGAGAAAGAACAATACATTCTTTCAAATCCCCCTATGGGAAGCACCCATTAAGGTCCAATCAGACATAAGAAAACTCTAAATATTATCAAAAATGTTTGAAAATTTACAAAATCCTTCCTCCTTTATAGCATAATATGGAAAATGGCATACACTCTACATAAAATGGAAGAGTTTAATAGACATGATCCAATTTATGAAAGATAGCATTAAATATAAAATCTTAGCATCATGTGAATTAGTTATCTAAACTACCAACACAAGACTTTTAACACAATATTTTTAATATGAATGAAATATGAAAAATAAATTTGACAAAGGTCATAGCATGCATAATCTCAAATATTTCTCCCAAATAGATCAAACTTCTATGATATAATACTGAAAACAAAGGTCGAATTTCAATCTGATGGTAATTTGATTTAAATATAACATGCCAAAGAGGATTAAAATATTTTGTAAAGACCCTCCTACTTCTGAGAAGATAGAACTCCATAATAATATCTATATTCTTCAAAAAAAAAATTGAAGAATTTTTTTTAGAACTTTTTTAACTCAATGTTGCCAATCCCTTTTATAACTAGAAGAAGAGGAAACTACCACAAACATTCCAGAAGTAGAAACTACTAGATGTTTGAACCTGATAGCTCATAATGTGATCTTAGATCTTGATTATATCGCAACAATCTTTGCTCATTAAGTCTCAACTGATTCATCAATGGATTTAGATATTTTACCGAAGATAGTTGTTAGAAAACAATCAAATTTAACACAACCTAGCAAAAATTTGATCAATCAACTAGGAGGTTGATGACGCCGACTCGAAGGTTCCAACCTAAAATTAAGATGCCCGTTGTGCTCCCCGATAAACTTTACCTAAAAAGATCACTCTATGGAAAATATAAATTACCTGGCACAAATAGATGACATACCAAGCAAGCAGACGATTTCAGACTTATGAGAGCAATTTTGAAGAAAATCCCCACCAAGCTGACATGTGTCTCAGTTCATGCCCAAAAGTAAAATATATAAATAAAGCCACACAACCACCACGTGGCACATTACATGCCTTTATGGAAGAGAAATATTCTTCCTTTGGGCATTGACTCATCCCGAAGCGAAAAAGAAGGGCCAAAAAACCAAAGAAAAATCTTAAAGGAAAAAAAACTTCATAGTTATGGTGACTCACAGGGGGCCTTCGCTTGTAGAGGCACGAAACTAGACCTATGGTAGTTCCTAGAGTTTGAGGAAGGTAGAGTTTTGGGTCTCCCAATCTACATCAATGGGCCAGATAAGGGTGCATAAAATATTGTATGTTTGATCTAGATCAAGGACTTCTTTAAAAAAAAAACCCCTCGCCACCTTGCTGAAATAGCTTCAATGTGGTAATAAAGCCAAGAAAGGGGAAGGATTTCCCTCAATTTCCTCAATAGTGGGTGATGGGCTTAGACTTGGGAGTGTTGTGGAAGTCTAGATTTTGAGCCTGATTGTATCCATGATCTGCTTGATTGATAACACTCCTCCATTTGATGGGAAAAGGGTGGGTAATCTAGATTCGAGAAGAATTTTAAAATCCTCCTTGATCTCATTGACCTTATTATTCAAAACTACCTAGAAATATTTACTTCTTGACACGACCTTGTGGCAGTTGATGAATTCACTTGCTTTCCTCGAGGTTTCCCTCCAATCAAGAATTCTGGCATCCCTTAAAGCTTCCTCAGTTTCTTTACATAACCTTGAGATCAAGCTCCATGATTCTTCAGCCCGGGGGGCATATATGTAGAGAATTTGATCGACCAATAGGCCAACCTTCTCGTTTAACTATCGAGCATCCCTTAGAAACTATAAAACTGGTTTCAGGGCCACAACTGCAACTATGATCCTCTCCCAATGAGTGGATATTGAATTTTTTAGTATCGAAAGGATCTCAGATCCCTATGCCACAACCACTTCCTCCTAGAATTGGGATTCCCTTTCCTTTATGCTTTCCTCCAATTGACTCTTCTCTTGGAGGGTGTTCATAAGCTCAGAACTCATCTTCCCCATTTCCTCGATGCGAGTCTACAAAATTGACTCAATCTCCTACTTTTCTTGTTTCTCCCTTTATGTTTCTACTTGGGCCTTCTAAAGATTGTCGGAGGTCTAAGATTGAATAATATATAATCATTTCTCCATATCCTCTTTTTTCTGATGTAGCATCTATATCTGCTTTTGTAGCCCATCGGATATGGCGTTTTCTCTAGTTAGATTTTTTTCTATCTTCTTCTATTGGCATTGATACTGATAAAGATTTTGAAATTTGCCACAGTTTTTACAGGTCCTCTATTTTGCCTGGTTGCTACCCTTGTGTTTTAGGGGTCAAATGTTGGGTTTTAGGGTTTGTTTACCCTTGTTTAAAAATGTATTCATCAAATAAACCCTGGCATTATATTCTTGTTTTGACCTGTTGCTCTGGGTTGCCGGTTGCTTAAGTCATCAATGGAGACTTATGTGTCATGAACTTACCAACCCCTTTACCTAGCCAGTCAATTTTTCTCCATGTTGGGGATTAATATCAATTTTTCCTATTATCAGACTAATAATTGTTAAATTTTGGACTTATGTCTAAAATTCATGCCTTAAGGGTTATGTCCCCGTCTGCCTAGTTAGTCCCCCTTTTATAAATAATGATTATGGCATGTGCAAGTTTGTGGACCGTCGGATCAAAAGAATGAATATCGACCATTCCTCGCTGACCACACAGGGTTTCTTGATGACATTGCCAAAAGGTTGCGAGATTTGTGAGGTATCGCCATATGTCCTGTATGATGGTGGGGACCAATCTGAATATTCCAGCAGTATGCATAAGGGCTATCAAATCGATGAATGTGGTACAATAAAGAGGGTTGATGATGATTAATTGTCATCATTCCTCGCCAACTATGCTTGACTAAAATAATCATTTTTAAAATGTTGTGAGGTGTGTAGACTGGTGATGCATGGCCTCGCTCAGCGGTACAAGGTGGCTGGTTGGGGCCTGCTAGTGGCATGCATGTTTTTGGCTAGGAAGTATGTGATTGACCATTGGGATTTCCATGTGGTGACATGGTATTTTCAAAGATATTTGACTCAATCTAAGTCATTTGACATGCCAACTCCTTGTTACATCAATGGTCTGAATTCAAATCTTGGAACCAGCCATGTGATGGCCGTTTGAGCTCTACAAATTACACACATTAATGGAAAAAGTTTTTCGATGGATATCATCCTAATTTCCATGCATGTGAGCAGTTTTCTCTTGGAAATCATGATGGATTGTACACCATTTTTCATAAACTTGGAGATATACAGTGGTGAAATTGATGTTAGTTGCTAATCGCTCGCTTTCTTGTACTGCAATTGGAGCATTAATAATTTCTACACTTGTTTTTATCGATAAATGCTTGCTAATTGTTCATTAGCATCATTGCATCATTGCATTTTTGAATATGAATTCATTTGTTGAGTGGTTATGGTTCTTCTAGAGCTTTGAGTTCATGAGTGAGATGAGAAAATCAGTTGCTTCTAGTTCACCATTACGAAGGAGTGAAAGGATGAGTGCAAATAATTCTTAGTAGGAGGTGAAGCTTGGTGCTCATGGAACAACTGAAGATGGTGTAAGGCCTCTCTCGAGCCTAGTTAGGAGTAGTCCTCAATTCAAGAGTCAAGTTGCACGAACAAAGGTCATGGGTGGTGAAGAAGAGGATCATTTCTACAGGCGTGGTACAAAATCAATGGTTGAACCGAGGAGTGGGTAGTATGAGTCGCCCATTGAAATTATTGGTGGCTTAGATGATGATAGTTATGAGATAGACTCAAATTATCATAGCTATCTTGCGGCCATGATTGAATTGATTAGTGTGGATGAGGAGGTCATCAAAGTGACCCTAGTTGCTATAGTGGTGTTGTGTGTTAGTCCTATCTCTGGTGCTATGAGTAGGGTTGACAAAGGTAAGGCTCTATTTTCACTTCTCCTTGAGGTGAAAACATGAAGCAATTCTTTGTACCATAGCCATGTTGTTGGTTCGGGGTTCATGCATTGATGTGTTGTTGGTTCTTCTTTTTTTCTGATGTGATAAATTTTTGAGTGTGACAGGGTCCTAGTGGTTTTTGTTGTGGTTGGATGGTACCAACTAGTTATAGGGTTGTAACCATTTTGATTCCCCTATTTTTGTTTAAATGATTGCATAAAGTGGCAGGGAATGGTGAAATGCAGGTGAAATTTCATTTTTATAAAAATGAGATTTGGTTGAAATGTATCGACATTGATCCCGAAGCTTGTTGCTCTCCTAGTCTATAAAGGAGATTTCAAGGCTCATTGTGGGGGTCAGATTTTTTGAATCCCAAGGTTTAGGTGGTGTACAGTGAATGCATACAATGCACAATCTAAGAAGACTTAGCTAGTAAATCATTTTGGGTAGGGTATGGACATGGGATATTCATAATATGTTTTATGTAATTACTGATATCGAAAGAAATCTAAAAAATTTAAGACAATTTCTCTCCTATGTGTGTTATGATAGATTGTGAATAAAATTATCAAGGGTTTCTTCATTCATCTTCAATGGTATATTTGAATGTATAATTCATTTTCTTGCTTTAACTTAATGAGTTAATCAAATGCTTGAAATGGAATTGTAGGTTTGTGGTAATATGATAAGGATTTGATAAGGAGTGTTGTTTTGAATATTGAAAATTCTTATGGTGTAAGGCATTGTGAGGATAGTTCACTAGTATCAGGGTTAAATCTTATTTGACTCTTGATTTATTTAATGAGGTACTGGTTAATTCATTTAGGGTTCTTTAAGAATTCAAAATAGTCACCCCAAGCATGTGGGTTCAAGGTAAGAACAATTTAAAATCAAAATTCATTCTCCTCTGAGATGCAAATCTCACATAATACCTTTGTTCCTAGCATTAGATGGTTATTTGCTGAATGATCGGCCAAGCATTTGGTGAATTGTATCTGCTGCATTTGTGTAGGAACTTATCTATGTGAAGTATTCTTGAGGCAGGAAATATCACATGAACACAAACAGGAATACCCTCCTTGGTTTCACAGAACCTAAAGAGTAGAGGTAAGGACCTAAAAAAATTTACCTATCATTTGGCCACTAAATTTTGACAATTCTTGAACATAGAGGTTGGCCACCTCTTAGAGAGTTTTAGTGTTTAGCGGGAATAAGAAAAACACCAAAAAACTAGTGACTTTGCTGGGGACTGACTGAAAAGTTTTGGTTGCAGACGATGCTGTTATAGAGTCATTAAGTTTTTGAATTATTATTTTTAACCAGAGGTTGAAAAGTATTGAATTATTTTTTCCATCCGAGTCACAAACAAAATGATGAATCTACCAGGGAGAACTTCTAAGAAATTTAAATAAAAAGGAATCCCAGGCACATATGGTAGTATTATAGAGTCAACTATTTGAAGAGTCTAAACCTTACGTTTTGATGGTGGAAAGTTTTCGACCTGGAAAAGGTTTGGTTGCAACAGGATCTTAATGACTTTAAGTGTGACTCTACCATTGGAGAAGACCCGGAACGAGATTTACTTATACAAGGACTTGATATCCTTTTGAAGTTCAGTCCTTTGAGAAAGAGGTGGTGACTCTATCTAAGAACTAGTTAAATTGTGAAGAAGATTCCCTGATTTGTAGAATTTGTATTCAAGAAGAAAGGATAATAGTTGCTACAATTTTCTAGGTATTCTCATAAAGCTAGAAAGGCATTATTCTATTTGAAAGAATTTTATGAGAAATAGTCAAGACTTAAGGTAAATAATGGTTCCCTATCAGATGAGTTTGCATTAAGAAAGGGAACATTAGTATTTCTTTTCATACTTCTGATAAGTAATGTGTAATATATGTATTGATTTGAGAAGTATGCTAATTTTGAATTATGCCTCTAAGAAAACTTTAAGGTATAAGTATTCAGTCAATGTTTTAGAATCATGGTTGAATTAGTAAATGATATTATTAATAACCATGTATAAATATTGACAATGATTGAATATGAGTACAAGAGGGTTTCCTTGTAAAACATCAAATAAAAATATGTAGGGAAAACGAGGTTTTCCAAGCCCTCAAAGGGATTTTGTTATTGAGAGGTATATGCCATACGTTTTCAGTAGTATTAAAGGTTTCCCAAACCTGATCCCTAAAAATGTTAGGAAGTATTTGCCCAAATTCATAGGGAAAAGTTCAAAATCAGCCTCTAAACATCTGCAAACCTTCATAGATGTGATGGTGGATTATGAAGTGAATCATGAGGATGTTGTCATGAAGCTCTTTGTTCAATCCTTGAAGTGTGATTCCAAGGATTGGTTCTCATATTTACCAGCATGTTCTATTGCTTCATGGAATCAGTTTATGATAGTATTTGTTGAACAATTTGGTGAAAGGGTAAATCCAAGTGTGGTGAGGAATTTTTTTATGGAAATCCACATAAGAGAAGATGAATTGGTCCCTATGTTTAATCTTCAATTTGCAAAGGCAATCAGGGAAATTATGGAAGATATAAGACCAAATGAGGCTAAGAGTTTGGTTGTGTATCTTGGTGCATTTGGTAAAAATATGAGATATCTATTAAGGGATAAAGAGCCTAAGACATTAAATCAGGCATATCAAAATTCTCTAAATATTAAGAACAATTTGAAGTACTCAATGATGAAGGGATGTGTCGATGCAAGTGTTGGTTATTCTGGTATACCTTATGAGATTAGAAATCAAGGATCAAATGTTGGCATTGATTGTCAAGATAATAATTCTTTTGCTATTATGATGTATATGTCGTCATAGAATGAGGATCATTGTGATCTCAAAGTTGAGTACCAACAACAATTGAGAAATATTGATCAACAATTTTGTGTGCAAGAATTGTGTGAAATGAAGAGACACAAAGGGGAATCACCATATAATATTTTTTTGAGATTTTTGGATACTTTAATTGAGGTCCCCAAATATTTCAGACCTGATGATTCTATGTGCATTGATTTGTTTTGTGAATTTTATGAATCAGGGTTGAGTACCTTGCTAGAAGAATTGAAACCCCATAGTTTTGACCAAGTACTTGATTGGATAAAGATTGTAGAGTCAACTAAGGGTGGCCATGTATGAGGTATGGAGTCTCAAAAGGAAGACATAGATTTTCCTCTTGAAGAAAATTGGATAACAATGCAACTTAGTGAAAATAATATGTCAGAAAATGAGCATTGTAGTCAATTCACAAACAACACAACAAGGATGAAGGAAAGAATGCATGGGATAATAATGACCTAATTATGCAAAAATGCTCCTTTTGTGATGTATTGGGTGATGGAGAAGTAGATGAGATATAAAATTTTATACCATGCCCTATTGAGATCAGCAATTGCAATGAACATGTTGCTGATATTTCATTACAAACCAATGATTACGATCCTGGAAGTGCAGCCTCAAGCATTCATTATGAATTTTTTGAACATGGTTTGTGTGGTGATGATTTTTCTTGCAATAAAGATTAGGGTGACAATCAAATTGATTGCCTTTCTGATAATTTTGGATGCTCTTATGAGGATGACTTTGAGGTATATTCCTCACACAAGGGAGGTAGTGAGATGGATATTGATGAAGTCACTTATTCATAGGTGAGTGATCACACTAAAATGGATGTGTACTTGGGATGTAATTTGGATGTGTTATCAATGGAACAAGTTCATTGTGAGAGTGATGAAGACCCTTAAGATAAACATATATTTTTTTAGTATGCTGATCTGGAACATAATGCCTTACATGCTAAAGATGTTGATGAATGTGTTTATGCCCCTACTCCTCATGATTATTTATGTGAAGCAAAAATGGAAATGTTTATGATGCATAAAGAGGATGGTGATGTTCATGATGATGAAAGAAGGGATTTAATTGAGGCTGATGAAGTAACACATTGTGAGAAATATATGGATCTTGATTCCACACTATTACCTATAAAATACATTGAAGAGCTCGAGGGTGAAGTTGATCCCTATGACAACAAAGCTGCATATTGTGTTGATACTGCAGAAGTCTTTGATCCATGTATAGAGTAGCCAAGAAATAAAAATAATGGTGAATCTCATGTCAATGAGTGTGAAATTGAGTACAATTATGTCTTGTTTGATGCTCCCGATATCCAGAGTGTGCACATGGATATGTTTTCATCCCTTGAGGAGAGCATTTATGTGAAAGGAAATCAAGATTAAAATTCTATTGCTAGTGAGGAGTTTTCAGTTGGCAATGAATCCTTTAATTTTGGATCAGCACACATATCAACTCATGTTGCACATGAAGTTGCCAATGCAAATGAGATTCCTTCTATTGTCCCTATTGATGTTGCATTGTTTGAGCCTACTCTCGAGGTATTTGATATTGAGCTAAATGATGATATGAAGAATGAAACAAAATATGCTACTGAACCTAAAATAAGTGCATTTACTCATTTCCTGAATGTTAATGATGTATATGATCCCTGTTTCTATGATACAAAGGTGTGTTCTGGTATGCTTAAACTAGAATGTACAAGAAAGTGTCCCTTTTGTTGTGATCCATGTAGGATTCTCTAGGATATGCATCTTTTATCTTTGATACATTTGAAGATGATTTGCATGACACACAACAAGTTTTTTACAAAACTTTTTAGTTTGGGATGCAAAGTAAAACTGATGTCACAAATCAAATGGGCTATGAATGCTTTTTTCTTCTAGCTCAAGTGAATGAAAAGTGGTTGGAAAGTGATGGTAAGGTGAAGTTTCACAATGATTATGCATTTCAGATGGTATCTAATTACAAATTTTAGATTAACGGGATTGGTGGTGACATTGGAAAACATAGTGATGTGGTAGGACAAGTCAATGACCAAGTTAGTTTGTAGGCACTCAATGGAAATATTTTTAGGTTCAACCAAATTTAGACAATAGAGAACTTTGTTTTTGACAAAGCTAAATGTTGGTTCTTCTCTGTTGGGGGGTTTGTGCCTACTAATTGAGTTTTAAAATGGTCTTAATGCAATAGAATAGAATGATTCCCAGGTTACCTTGGTGGGCTTTGTATTTGGTCTGCTTCCTAGAGATCTAGTTTCTTGCTATGCCCATAGGGGGCATACATCCCCAGTCGGAGCCACTGATAGATATTTTGAAATTTGCCACAATTTTTGCATGTCCTCTATTTTTCCTGGTTGTCACCCTTATGTTTTAGGGGTCAAATGTTGGGGTTTAGGTTTTTTTTACCCTTGTTTAAAAATGCCTTCATCAAATAAACCCTGGCATTATATTCTTGCATTGATCTATTGCTCTGGGTTGTCGATCACTTAAGTCATTAATGGAGCCTTTTGTGTCCTGAACTTACTGACCCCTTTACATAGCCAGTCACTTTTTCTCCGTGTTGGGGATTAATATCAATTTTTCCTATTTTCGGACTAATAATTGTTAAATTTTGGACTTATGTCTAAAATTCATGCCTTAAGGGTTATGTCCCCATCAACATAGTCAGTCCCCCTTTTATAAATAATGATTATGGCATGTGCAGGTTTGTGGACCGTCAGATTGAAGGAATGAATCTTGATCATTCCCTGCTGACCTCATAGGGTTTCCTGATGACGTTGCCAAAAGTTTATGAGATGTGCAAGATATCACCATGTGTCCTATATGGTGGTGGGGCCCAGTCTAAATTTGCTAGCGGTATGCATAAGGGCTATCAAATCGATGGTTACAATATAATAAAGAGGGTTGATCAGGATTAATTGTGGCCATTCCTCCCCAACCTGTATGACTGAAATAATTGTTTTAAAACTATTGCAAGGTGTGTGGACTGGTGATGTGTGGCCTCGCTCGGTGGTACAAGGTGGTTGGTTGGGGCACGCTAGTGGCATGCATGATTTTGGCTAGGAAGTTTGTGATTGGCCATTGGGCTTTCCATGTGGTGACATGGGATTTTCAAAGATATTTGACTCAATCTGAGTCGTTCAACATGCCAACTCCTTGTTACATCAATGGTTTGAATTCAAAGCTTGGAACTAGCCATGTGATGGCCATTTGAGCTTTCAAAATTACACACATTAATGGAACAAGTTTTTCAATGGATATCATCCTAATTTCAATGCGTACGAGTGGTTTTCTCCTAGAAATCATGATGGACTATACACTGTTTTTCATAAACTTGGATATTTATAGTGGTGAAATTGATGTCTCCCACTAATCGCTCACTTGATCGTACTTCAATTAGAGCATTAATGTTTTCTACACCAGTTTTTCTCGATAAATGCTTGCTAATTGTAAATAGGCATCATTGCATTTTCAAATATGAATTCATCTATTGAGTGGTTGCGGTTCTTACAAAGCTTTGAGTCCATGAGTGAGATTGGAAAATCAGTTGCGTCTGGTTCACCATTGTGCAAGAGTGCAAGGATGAGTACAAAGAATTATCAACAAGAGGTGAAGCCTGGTGCTCATGGAGCAACTGAAGATGGTGCAAGGCATCTCCTAAGCCTATTTAGGATTATTCCTCAATTCAAGAGTTGGGTTGCATGGGTAGAGGTCATGGGTGGTGAAGAAGAGGATCATTTCTCTAGGTGTGGTATAAAATCAATGACTGAACCGAGGTGTGGGTAGTATGAATTGTCCATTGAAATTACTAGATACTTTGATGATCATAGTTCTAAGACAGACTCAGATTATTGTAACTATCTAGCTACCATAACTGAATTGATCGATGTGGATGAGGAGTTCATCGAAGTGACCCCATTTGCTACAGTGGTGTTGTGTGTTAGTCATGTGTCTAGTGCTACAAGTGGGGTTGACAAAGGTAAGACTGCGTTTTCACTTCTCCCTGAGGCAAAAACATGAAGTGGTTATTTGTATCGTAGTCGTGTTGTTGGTTTGGGGTTCGTTTGTTGATGTGTTGATGGTACTTCTTTTTTGTGCTTATGTGATAACTTTTTGGGTGTGACGTGGTGGATAGTGATAGGGTCCTAGTTGTTTTTGTTGCGGTTGGATGGTACAACCTTGTTATAGGGTTGTAATCATTTTGATTCCCCTATTTCTATTTTAATGATTGCATCAAGTGGCGGGGAATGGTTATATGCATGTGAAATTTCATTTTTATAAAAATGAAATTTGGTTGAAATGTATCAACATTGATCCCAAAGCTTGTTTCTCTCTTGGTCTATCAAGGATATTTCAAGGCTCATTGTGGGGGTCAGATTTTTTGAATCCTAATGTTTAGGTGGTGTACAGTGAATGCATACAATGCACAATCCAGGAAGACTTAGCTAGTAAATCATTTCGGGTAGGGTATGGACATGGGATATTCATAATATGTTTTATGTAATTACTGATATCAAAATAAATCTAAAAACTTCAAGACAATTTCTCTCCTGTGTGTGTTATGACAGATTGTGAATGAAATTATCAAGGATTTTTTCATTCATCTTCAATGTTATATTTGAATGTATAATTCATTTTCTTTCTTTAACTTAATGAGTTAATCAAACACTTGAAATGGAATTGTAGGTTTGCGGTAATATGCTAAGGATTTGATAAGGAGTGTTGTTTTGAATGTTGAAAATTCTTATGGTGTAAGGCATTGTGAGGATAGTTCACTCGTATTAGGGTTAAATCTTATGTGACTCTTGCCCAATTTAACGAGGAACTGATTAATTCATTCAGGGTTCTTTAAGAATTCAAAATAGTCACCCCAAGCATGTGGGTTCAAGGTCAGAACAATTTAAAATCAAAATTCATTCTCCTTTGAAATGCAAATCTCACGTAGTACCTTTGTTCCTAGCATTAGATGGTTATTTTGTCAATGGTCAGCCAAGCCTTTGATGAATTGTATCTGCTGCATTTGTGTAGGATCTTATCTGTTTGAAGTATTCGTGAGGTAGGAAATATCACATGAACACAAACAGGAATACCCTCCTTGGTTTCACAGAACCTAAAGAGTAGGGGTAAGAACCTAAATAACTTTACCTATCAGTTTGCCACTAAATTTTGACAATTCTCAAACATAGAGGTTGGCCACCTCTCAGAGAGCTTCAATGTTTAGTGGGATTAATAAAAACACCAACATATACTTTGCATTTGTCTCACGTTCAACAACAACCTCTCCCTTCAACTTCTTTACCTCGACATGAAGGTGATCCTATTCATTCTGGGATGCTTCAAGCAACTTATTTGCTTCCCCTTGCTTACCCTGTAACTTCCTTAGGTGGGCCATTTCCACATCTTTTCCCTTGATTTTATCCTATAGCTTGTCCACTGTGTCTTTTATATTTTCCAACTCTGCCTTGCAGTTTTTCAATTTTTTGTCTAGCTTCTCATAGTCAGTGTAGACCACCTTTTGAGTCGCTTTGGCTAGAACCACTTTATTGCATGGGAGAGTCTCATTTAAATATAGGCCCACAACTTGAATGTCATAATATTATAACTTCATTTCTCCTTATGGTTTGGAGATTAGTGGCCTCATGGTAGCAATTAGCGGGAATTCTCATCTTCATCAAAATAAGGCTCAATCTTCCAAGTGGCTGGTTTTGTTGTAACCTTTATCTATATTTTTTGTTTTCTCACTTGTCAGACCTACTTTATTCTGTCCAAGTGGCTTCAGAGACTCTATGGGGTGTCAATACTTTGTGCAATAATTGAATCACCTGGAGGGAGACTAAAAATGGTGACAGAAGGAGAAGATTCGACTATATGAGGTTGAAAAGAGGTGAATGGAAGCATTATCATGGAAAAAGGTGGGATGCCATATAAAGATTGAGAAGGAGGGATACCCATCAGAGTGAAAGGGGAAGTGGGTGGAAAAAGAGACATTTTCCTAGTAGCAGATTGGTTTGGTGAAACTAGCAGTATGGATGCTTCAATTTTTTCAATGGGGGCCCATGATAGGGTGATTAAAGAATCAATTATGGCTGATGTAGATGATACTCACTCAACATGTGGTATTTCTTCATGGGGTTTATTATTGAATATGGCTAGGGGTTTTTTCAAAATGAAGACATTAGAACCTATAGATAGAGGAATCTTTTCAACAGATGAGGGTGGAGGAACAACTAAAGATACATAAGAAGAAAGAAGAATGGGAGCAAAACTTACCTAGGCCACTAAAGTTGAATATCCTGGCAGAGCAGACTCCACCTCTTCTTCTCCTCTACTTGATGCACCTAGCATGCCTAAGTCTTGGACTTATCTTTTCTTCATATGGGTAGAATTGGAAGATTCATATTCCCTAGCGATCAATCCCATTAAAACTTGGGCTTTTGTAGCTGCAGTAAATCTCTTTAGGGACCATCAGGTTCTTTTTCCCTTTGTTTGAGTGCTTGTAGAAGATGTGATCTACGAGACCTTATTTTTCAACTCCTTCCCTTTTCCTTTTCCTATGTTGGGCTCTTGAGGTTGGGAAGTGTAGAGTGGAAGTTCCTCCGGTCTAATCTCATGATCAAACTCAGGATTACTATCATCATTGTCAAACTTCTGGTCATAAATTTGGTCAAACTTTGCATCATGTAGCTTAAAATCTCCATACATGGTGCTAAGGCTTTTAATTTCCTATCAAAACCTCTAGAAATCTGCCTTCTTTCTTTCTGACCATCCCAGGTGCTTCAGTTGCATGTTGAGGGACTTGCCTATTTGGATGCTCTACTAGCACTCTACCACCTAGACATAAAATTCAAGCCATGGCGACTAGTTGAATAGTATGAAGGATAATTCGATGTAAAATTTTTTCCTCTTCTCAATTGGGTTCATTCTTGATTTAAAGTAATCTCGTCTCTCATGTCTTATAGTTTCGAGATGCCTTGCTATATTATAACTCCATGCATTGCAAATAAGAACCAGGCCTAGGTGAGCCAATTTGTTAGTAAGCACATCTCGCTCCTCCCTTTTACCAATGTTAACTAGCTATTGGAAATAGTGAGAGGAATCAAGTAAAGTTTGTTCTTGTGTCTTTTGGTGCCATATTTTTTGTTGGAAATAGTTCCTTGATGGAATGCCTCCAAATTGAAAGTCCTATTTGTTACAAATTTAGGGAGCCTAAAAAGCTCCTCAACAAAACCATGGAATTTGATGAAGGTAAATTCACCTTCTAGAAAATAATCCACTAGGGTTTGGTGGCTTTTCATCCATTCTAAGACTTCAGGGGAAAAATGAATTAAAGGGTGTGGGGACAAATCTACAAGAATTGGTTTTAGGAAATAATCCACAAATGAGTAGTAATCCCATGTCTTAGAAAGAACATGGGTCTAGACTGAAACCGGATGGTACAACCCCTTTACATCAAACTTAAAAAGTAACAAATGCCTTTCAAAAAATTTAAGGTTTTGATGCAAGATCAAATATGCAAGAAAAGAAGAATACCTGAATTTAAAAATAGTTCCATAATTTTTCAATTGATCCAACATCTTTTCAGCTATTACATCAACAAAATCGATTTTTTTTTGTCTTTTATCTCTCCTGAGCATGAAATCCAAGCCTGTATGGAAAGCATAAACCTTTTCATCATCCTCAAAGCCATAGATATAGGCCAACATTGTGAAAATGAATTGTACATATAATTTGAACTTTCTGCATACTAGAGGGAAGAGGAGATGATTTCCCTCTTGCTTCTCATCTGTTTCATCTTCATAGAAATTTAATTGTTCTGTTCTGGTCTTCCAGAATTCTTCCATTATTTTTGCTCAAACCTTTTGGTGCCACAATTTAAAGGGATACACAACATATCCCAGATGGTTGTTGCACTGATTGTAACCCTTAACCTGCTACCAATTATAATGCCTACTTCCTTATCCAATCTCTTTGCACACGCATCCACTAGCTCTAGACATAGGTGTATAGCGGGCAACATGAATTGTGGCAAACCACAATACCAAAGCCATGATGCAAAGCCTTCAGTTCCCCCATACTTGACCATTCTCAGCATTGCCCCTTCCCTAAGGTGTTTAGGGTTCAAATGCAACTGTGGGTCAAAAATATTTTTTGCAAAATCCAAGAATGCTTCCTTCTTAACAGGATTGCCTACCAGCACCGTTTTAGTATGAGCAAAGATCCACTCCTCCAACACTATGACATTAGCAAATGAATCCCTCCCAAAGATGTCGATGTAGCTTGATCTGGTAGATGAAATTCTAGCCTATGGACTAGAAGATGATGCTTTTGCCATTGTTGTGCTGAAAGATTTGCAGAGAGATTCCTTAGAGAAATGACTATTTGTGGTTTTCGATACTTAGCCAAAATTTACTTTTTGGGTGCATTTAATTTTCTTGAATGTACATGAAATAAGGCATTGTCATTACCACTAGATTTCAAAGTGTTTCTAGTGAAGTGATACATGTGGAGTAAATATTTGTATCTGTTGGGAATACCAACTTTGTCACGAGAATGTAATTAGTACATTCCCCTCACTGCCTTTTTCACAAATAATCTTTATACATTGGGAAGCATGATTTTAGCCATGGAAGTGTGCTTTAAGCAATGCAAGGTGCTTCAAAAAGACATTCATATTTAATTTGTCAAATTTTATCACTTTAATAAATTTCTTTTCACATGAGTAAGCAGGCTGGCATTGGTGACGATAATGGAAACATGGCGACAATTGGTACATGTGAGTATTTACTCCTAATGCCAAAATCTATTTCTCAAGGCTTGATGTAATATTTTATGTGTGATTCATCTCTTGCCCTCATAACGCTTTGAAATTTTCTTCATTACCATCCGATGAGAGATGAATTTTTCATTCGTCGAGCTCACTAATGCAACTTTTCTATAAATAGCCATGTTACCTTACCGAAAAACTCAATGAATTAGCTCGTAAGTTAGTAATATTTTCCGCTGCATTTCTCATTCCTCTAACCTTAGCTTTCATGCTACTATGATTTCTAGCCTAGGTACCCCTATTCAGTTCTTGAGATGAAGGACACTATATTCCTTCATGGATGAAGTTAGTAGCGATAGAATTAAACGCTTGGTAAGGAAGAACAACTGCCTCACCGTTGTGGCATTCAAATGGGTGCTTGGCAAGGATTACGTGAAGGATGAAAACTAGCCATGGTGCAACTCCAACATTGTCTCCCACTTTGTGGCCTCTCTACTCAATTTTGACATCTCCAAGTCCTGGATAATTGAATTTTTCCACGCCATGTTTGATTTGACACATTTGGATGGGCTCGATGAGATTGTACAAGTGGATATCCCTAGTGGTGGCATTCTAAGTTCCATGGACCTTCAAAGGCATGTTGATTATGGGGAGGAGGTGCCCTGGTTGCCCCTTCTCACTAATTTTCACACCATGGACCTGGAGAGGTGTCGCTCACTATCCAGATCTATGGCCTCCTTGTTGAGGGAGTATGGCATGGAGGAAATTCCCACACTTGACTAGAAAAATCACTTCAATTTTTTGGTATATAGTTGTGGTGTTGAGGATTGAGGTCCATGTTGTGTTGTGCCTGCGGTGCTGTGATGTTAACCCCTTTACTACCCTGTTGAAGAAAAACCTAAAGAAGAAACGTTTTGATTGCTAGCAATGGATGAAGGTGTTAGAACCTAAAATTTCCATCTAAAACCCTAAGGTTTTCCTACAAATTTCCACAAAAATCCATTAAAAAACCTAAGATTTTATTGTCATTTGAGCCTAACATTTTCACTATCTTCTCCTTAAAATTCATTTTTTCCATCCTTAATATTCAAACACCTTTACCGCTATTTAAAAAAGCCAATGTGACTCATATATTTCTACCATGGCTATATTCATGGTCTTTACCGCCTTACCACGGCCTCCCACAATGGGCTCATGGTATGGCGGTAGCAGCTAAGGGAGGAGAAGGCATGAAGTGTTTACCGCGCTACCACACAGTCAATTCATTGACCGCGGTAGCATGGTAAACCGTTAGCAGTTGGCGGTCAATGAAACAATCAGTGGGTGAGCGAGCAAAGATAATTGGCGGTAGCAATTAGTTACTGGTTAGAAAATAGCACTGTGGTATAGTGGCCTATCAGAACAATGGCCACGGTGGCATAGTAGTGGTGAAGTCAGCGACAAAGATAGGCACTGCATTACCACCGTCGGCAAAGACATAGACAATGGTGATTGCGGTAACTGAAGGGAGAGCAGTTAGCGGTTTGTGGAATGGCTATCGCAGTACTGCACGGGGTTCAAGTCGAGACCACAGTGATTGCGGTAACGGTGGAGATAACCATGGCGGTAATGTGGTAGATGGTGAGGATAACGATTGACAAGGCAAATAGTCAATGAAGCAATCGGTGGTCATGTGGTGAATGAAGATAGTGTAGCAAGAGATGCTTACCGTGCTATTGATGGCGGTCATCTCACAGACCATGGTAGCATGGTAAATAGTGAAGATAACCACCAAGGATAGGTACCACGATACTGCAGGTGGAAAAGTCCAAGCCCATGGTACATCGGTAAATATATTAAAGGCCACAAGAAATAAAAGGTAAAGGCAATGTATAAAGTGAAAAATCTAAGACAAAACTATAATATAAAAATATTTAATCTCCAGATAAGGCAATCCAATTAAATATTTTAATCTCTGTTTAAAGAAATTCAAATGGCTGTAACATAAAATTGAAGGGTTGTGACTCTTCGAATTTTATTGTATAAATCTATTGTAAAAGAGATAAAGAAGGGGAGGAAGGGGTTAGAGAGTGGTAGTGAGATTTTTCCCAGTAGGGGACTATGAATGCAAATAATGTACAGACTTTCTGTGAAAAAGATCAATGGAGAGATTATTTTGAATTGCTGAAACCTTCCTATTGTTAATTGTTGTGTTGCTATAATATATATTTCTTATTTAATTATCTCCAACTTGAAGTTCTTTGATC
Organism: Sequoiadendron giganteum; assembly: GCA_007115665.2. NCBI lineage: Eukaryota > Viridiplantae > Streptophyta > Pinopsida > Cupressales > Cupressaceae > Sequoiadendron > Sequoiadendron giganteum. Next base: position 338,888,001 of record CM021101.1, on the reverse strand, counting down.
ATTTAAATCAATATATCAAGCATATGTTTGATTCATTTGTGTGATTTTTATTTGCTGGTATCTGCAAGCTAGAATTAAATTCCTTCAAATAAATCATAGTGATTTAGGATTTCTTTTGGATTGTTGAAGTAGAATTTGATAAGAAAACATTCCAGCCTTATTTATGCAAGTCATAAATCAATGAGGTTTTATGCCAGTCATATAGTTTCATTTTTTAAAGTACCTAGAAATTTGAATTATGATAGAGAGGGAAATACATTGAATTCTTAATATTCTTGACTCCATTGCCCATGTAGATAGAAGGCATTGATCTGCCTAAACCCAGAGATAAAATTTCATACCAAACAATTTATTCAAATCTTTTCATTCATGCAGTAGGAGTAGGATTAGTTGTAGAGATTTTCATCTATCCACTACCTTTGCCATTGTGGGTAGATTGTTGCATCAGGAAATACTTTTTAAATTTGGATCATTCATTAGGTTCACCCGCCTTGGTCTAGCAGAACCTAAAGAGAAGAAGGTACAATTGCATCAATTGGCCTTGTACGTTGACCAAAAGCATTGTGAGAGCTTGGCAACCTCTCATGGTTCAAACCTGCATTTTTGAGACTTAACAAAAGGCTTTAATTTCACAGCTTATTTTTCATGTCACCTCCTCTTTTTTCTTTTTTCACTGTATCTCTTTTTGGGTTTGCGTGAGAAGGCTTGAAACTTCTCTCAGAGCTTCGAGATCGGTAAACATATTATAGTGTAAATATTTTTGATGAATATAATTTAATACTTTTCTCCTTTTCCTACTATTATTCTCATGGATTATTCACAAAAATATTGTATTTAAAAAAGAAAATTACATATGGTATATAACTGTGAATTTTTTTAAAAAGAACTTGCATGTTTTAATGGAATTATTTTAGATGAATACCATTTACCAGTATATCCATAATTTTTACATCCATTTATTTTATCTCATACAAGTTCTTTTCTTTGCATGTGTGAATACAGAAGCGACCCTTCCATAGTGCTTCAAACTTTGCATGTTGTCTTGGTTTTGTAGCACACTCGTCATACTTTAGCACAAGGTTTCCCTCCCAAAAATTTGGGTTGGAGGCCTTTTTATCAAACCATCATTTGACAATCTACTAGCACCCAATCATTGTGCCATCCATGCTTTCCCTTTTCTCTTCTAGACTCAAAAGTTTCATGAATCTTACTTCCATTCCATTACTTTCCTTGACTTCCAAGGATTTTAATAGTTGCAATGCCGAGATTTTTATGGAAATAGGTAAAATCACCTCCTTTTCATATGCCAATTCATAAGGAAAGGCCTTCAAGATTTGTTTGGGTGTAATTATGTCAGCTCATAGAGTGACTCGTAGGTGGTTGTTCCATTCCTTTTGGCATTCTAACCTGATTCATTTAATTAACCTAATCAGGTTCTTGGTGGTTGACTCTGCTAACCCATTTCCCTGTGGGTAATAATTTGATGAAGTCTTGAGGTAGACCCCATGCTTGAGAGAAAAATATGACATCCCAAAGCCTACGAAGGATTGAGCATTTTCGGATATGATATATTTAGGTGAACCAAACCTTGCCACTAGTTTAAGAAAATTAACAATTTCTATTTCTATGGCATTTTTTAGAATAAGGACCTTTGTCCATCTTGTAAAATAATTGATCACCGTAAGTATCCACTTATGGCTAGTACTAGAGATGGGATTAATCATCTCAAAAAAATCTAAGCCCCATTGTGCAAAGGGTTCCTTAGTCACAATCAGGCTCAGTGGAATGGTGGAGTTCTTTTGCTTGCCAACAAAATATTGGCATTAAGTACACTTTCGCACCATGTGGCGCACCTCAGAGAACATGGAAGTCTAGTAATATCCTTCCATTGTCTTCAAATAAGTATTCTTGGTGAATAAGTTTTTTCCCTCAAGACTATTATGGAATTCATTTAAAACTCTTTCTTCCTATGGCTTATCTAAGTAGTGCATCCAGATTCTATCATAATTCCTTTTAAATAAAATTCCCTCAATCAATACATACCTGGTGCCTTACAGTTGGTAGTAGCATCTTTTATGAGGTGGAATGTTGATTGGGTACTGCCCTTTTTACATATATCACATGTGATCCACCACCCATGACTTGTCGGACTTGAATTAATTTGTATAGACATGGTTGGTATCTTCTTTTGCCTGGGAGCTTACTTCCTATGCAAGGTATCCCAAATACCTCTTCCCTGAACCAAATTGGTTGATTAGATGTCTACATTGTATTCTTGGATCTTGTTGATCTAGTTGGCCCTCTTTTTGGTTATCTCACCTTTGGTGATGTATTCTTGAACACTGGGATGAGTGACGAGGATGGAGATTTAGTTGGTTAATACCAAGTGTCATAATTTCTTGAGGATTTTAACAATAGAAAAGGCTTGTTTCTCAACAAAATTGTACCTAGTTTCATATCCTTTGAGAGTCCTAGAGTGGAATGCACTACATTCCCTAATTCCTTCCCCATTTTTATGAGTGAGCATCAAAGCTATGGTGTGTTAGCCATTATAGATGTAGAGAAGGAAATCCTTGGAGAATTTTAGGTTTTATAACACTGTGGTTGTGGAGATGGCTGCCTTTATTTTCTCGAAAGCCATCTTGCCTTTGAGAGTCCATTTGAACACTAAATTATTATTTAACATCAAAGTGATAGGTCTCATAATACTTGAGAATTCTGAAATGAATCGACTGATGAAATTAATCTTTCCCAAAAAGGACTATAGCCCCTTCTGGTTGACTAGCAGTGGTAGCTCTATTATAGCCTTCTCCCTTTTGAGATCTATGGCTATTCCTTTTTTTGATACCACAAAACCCTGTAGCTTGCCTTATGGAGCTCTGGGGACACATTTCTTGGGATTTAAGGAAATATTAAACTATTGGAATTTATGGAAGACCTTTTCCAAATGGTCAAAATTATCACCCTTTGATTTTTAGAAAATGGTTAGGTCATCCAGATATATTAAGATGATCTGATTAATAAACCCATTGAAGGAAATATCCATTGCTCGTTGAAAGGTCACACCAACATTGGAGAGTCCAAAGTGCATTTTTGAGTACGTGAATGTTCCACACTTGGTAGTGAACATTATTTTGTGCTAGTCTCCTTCCTTTACATAGACCTAGTTATAACTAGAAAAACCATCGAGCAATGAGAACATCTCTGATATGGCCATGGTCTATAGAATATGGTCCATTGAGGGAAAATGGTAGTGATCCTCTAATGAAGCCTTGTTCAAGTCCCCAAAATCCACATAGAGTCAAATATTGCCATTCTTTTCTTACACTGCTACAAGATTGGATACCCAAGTGGAATTTTTGATTGGGTATATGATCCGTGATTCAATTAATTTGGTAAGCTCTTGTGCCATCAATTCTTTGACCTTCATATTGAATGACCTTTGTTTCTATCAGACGAGCTTTGAGCCATCGACCAAGTCGATAGTATGTTGAATTATGCCTAGATCGTATTCTCTAAGATCATCATAGGTCCAAGATATGATCCCATCATATCTAGAACATAGTCCTTTTAGTCTCTCTTTATCCTTCAGTGGAACATGTCTTTCGAATTTTATCTTTCTACCATTTTCGACATCGAGATCTTCATAGTCTTTTGCATCAAAGTGAATGTTTGTTTGTCATTCCTCGCATCCTCATAGTCACAAATATTTTTGAGAGAAATCAAACCTTGTGGGAGATTATTTCCCCTTAATTGGATCACTTGTCCTTTTGTATCTCTTCTAGCTTTAGGTTGTGGATGATTAGAAAATTTCTTTGACTTTTTAAAAAAAGTGGCAATCTAAATGTCATCCTCTAAAACCCACCAGTTTTGATCATTGTTAGGAATTGAGGGTCGAATGATGATCTGCACTACATTCTATTTTGTTTCTGATTTAGGAGTCAGCTCAAACTATGAACCGATCGAAGCCATCCAATTAGTGACAACATTCTGGGATCATGGAATAACTTGTATTTTAAAAGCTTCAAAGCTCTCGATCAAATCACATACTCCATGTCTATAAGACCTCATTCTTATATTTTTGGTAGTCTCTTGCCCACAAAATTTTCTAATGACCAACTCTGAGTCTTCAAATGCTTGTACTCTTTTCACACCGACCCTCTTTGTAAGAAGAAAAACATGGACCAAAGTCTCATACTCAACATTATTATTAGAGCATGGGAATTGGAAGAAAAAACCTTTGAGGGTCTTTGATCTAGTCAGGGATACCAATTGGACACCTACTCTAGAACTGACCTTGCATTTGGTGTCATCAAAATATAACATCCATAGATTGTTATTGTCTAGTTTGCTAGGCTCTTCTTATTCTTTTACCAATTTTGGGAAGACTTGGTCATCATCGAAGATCGCATAAGTACCCAATCCAGTAACATGGATGTTTCCAAATAGGTCAGAATAAATAAACTAATTAAGGAGAACCTCCTCTTTAGGGGTCTGATCACTTGTGTCCTCTTCGTCTTCTAACACTTCTACATAATACGTCTCCCTTTTTGAGAAGGAGGTATGTGGCACTTCAAAGCATAGGACCACATTGTCTACTATATGTTTAGGGTGGAGGGATTCAAACAAGATCTTCATCTTTTCCTTGTGCTTAGACCACAATATCAGATGAGACAACTTGAGTTCCAAATATCTATGAAGCTTTGTTATAAATTCTCTTCAAAGACACATCTCGAACACTATGGGGGTGTCTATCACAACTATTTCTTGTGTGATGGTTTGGCTTAGACACAATAAGAGGGTCAAAGAAAAATCCTTGATGTGATTGACGGTCAGGACCTTCTTGTTGTCTAATTGCATGATCCCTTTCTCAAGAGGCTCATACTTAAGTTTCAAAGCATCGTCCACTTTCTTAGGCATGACCATAGTACTAGCTACTGAATCAATCATGTTATTATGTAGAATATTATCCCCCATAATAAGTGTTAAAAAGAAAGGTGTGGGCTTTGGTTTTCTTACCTGTTTCTCATTTTTATTATCTGTGATGTTTATGTATGCTATGATTCTTGAAGGTTGGGGTTCCAATGTGGCCTCCTTGTCTCTATCTTGATTACATGGTGGGATTGTGTTCGTTTGCAGTATTTGTTCTTATTTCTTCAATGCCTCCTAAAGCAATGTTTTCTACTCTGAGATTGATATAACATCCCACAAATATACGTTAGTAGGTTCCTTCTTCAATTGTTCAACCAGGTTGAGTGTTCCAACTGGCGGTACCTTGGGTTTGAATGGTGGTATCTCTCTCATCTTTAGGGGAGGCCGCTTCGTTGTAGGCACGCTCAGTGCTTTGCTTATATCCTTCTTTGGCAATGGTAGAGCTTGTGTTTATTGAGTGAGTTAGGTTTGTGGGGCTTGTTCCACTTGCGATTGCAGTTGTCATGGTTGTGGATGTTGTTTAGCTTGTTACACATATTCTCTAGGAGCCTTATTTTAGACCTTGTGTTGTCGTTCAACTATACTTGTGGGGTACTAGTCATTAGAGCATCACTTACAAATACTACATATTCTTCTTTCATCCAAGAGAAGAGAACTTGGTTTGGTTTTATATCTAGCTCTTTCTCCAAGGACATCCCTTGTGTTTGTGCTCTAAAGTGGGAATTATCCATTTCAAGAGACTGATATTCTTTTGTGTTTGAGAACACACCATGGCCTATTTTCTCTACTATCTTCTACTGAAGGTTTCCCCTTGGATAATTTTGAGGCATATTACTATCATTGCATGGGAAGAACCACACATTCTAATCCTCTACCAAGTTGTTTTGTCCTAGGAACAAATCTTTGCTTGGACTGTTCTTGACAGTATAAAGAGGCATAGTGACCAAAACTATCTATTTTGCAGGTATTGGTTGCTGACTTCCTCCTCTCAAAACTTGTGTATGTGTTTTTTTTTTATAATATGGCCTAACTCCTTGATATGTCTATGTGGGAGGTTTCTGAGGTGCTTCTTTTTTTCATTAGATGAATACTATATCATTCACAAAGGACCGTATGAGGTTCTTCATATCATTAAAATTTGTTGCTAATGAGGAAGAGCCCAATGTGCTCAGTTGTGCACCAAGGTATACATACATGGATGGTGGTATATCCAACGTGCTCACTTATATAGTGAAGGCACTTGAATTTTCCTATTCATGGGGAACACTAGAGACTTCCATGAATGTGGGCATCAGTGGACATGGTGGAAGCTTCCTTGTGTTGATCAGACTATTTTCTACATGCACAACCAGATCATATGCATTGGGTAGAGTATCTTCTCTCGTAGACTACACCATGATTGTGATGTTTGAATTAAAATCCTTTAGATAAAACATGAATGTCATATTTGTCAGAGGCCTTGCTATCACAAGAATACTCTACCAAGTTTTGTGAAACCTAGTGTTGAAGTCTCCCATGGCCTCTTGTAGGGCACTCTTGATGGTGATTAATTATTGCAGTAGAGAGGAGTGATCTCCCTTTTTTGAGAAGTTCTTGAACAACTTCTCTCTGAGTTGATCCCAAGAGCGGATAGAACTGAAATCAAAAGACCTATACCAGTCTTGGGATTTTCCTTTGAACGATGTGACTAGTAATCTAAGAGAAACATTCTCTTCTGTAATATTATGTACTCTACATACCTCCACTATATCTTGGAGATTTTCGGAAGGGTTCTTAAATCCTCCCTGAAAAACATTGGGATTTCCTTGAGAGAATTGGTGGGTAGGGAGGGCCATACATCTGGGGGCATGGGTGGTTGTAGTAGGCTACCACTATCCTAGGTTATAAAATTTATAGGAGTGGGGGCACCTATATGATCCATTGTAAACAAATTACTATGGATAGGGTAGATGGGTATTCTGATTTGGAAGGTTTGACCTCGTAGTGGAGTAGATAAGGCTCTAGATTGCAAGCTAACATTTCTTACCTAGTTGCTTCTAACAGGTGATACAAAACCTATAAGTCTTCTTCTCCTAGGTGTAGAGGTGGGTAATTGGGAGTACTGAAAAAATGGCCTCTTGAAGATGCACTTGTTTGGATTCTAGGAATGAAATTACCAACCTCTTTTCTTGGTTTAATTTAAGAAATATTTCTTTCAATCAGACGTTTGAAAAATGTCGGGTTCCACCGAGTGTGCTAGAAAAAGAACTATTGATCATTAAATCTTGTCCCTCTTTGAATAGCCTTATGGTAAATTCAATGAGTGTGGCACCAATTTGTTCCTCACTAAATGACCTTCAATATTTTTATAGAAAGCCGACTCTTCTTTGTGTTTGGGGGAAAAGGGTAGAAAGAAATGCAAATAAAACATAAAGATGGTAATATGCCAAAGTGTTTACAACATTTCAAACCTTAACTATTCCTTATAACTGATATGATAGACACAAAATTTCATAGACCCTTCATTGTTGGGAAGTGAATAAGCAACAAAGGCTAGAGAAAGAACAATGCAGTCTTTCAAATCTCCCCATGGGAAGCACTCATTAAGGTCTAATCAGACATAAAAAAACTCAAAAGATTATAAAAAATGTTCAAAAATTTATAGAATCCTTTCTCCTTTATAACATAATATGGAAAATGGCATACCCTCTACACAAAATAGAAGAGTTTAATATGACATGATCCAATTTTTGAAAGATAGCATTAAACATATAATCTTAACAACATATGAATTAGTTATTTGAACTATCAATGCAAAAATTTTAACACAATATTTTCAATATGAATGAAATATGAAAAAGAAACTTGAGAAAGGTCATATCATGCACAATCTCAAATATTTCTCCCAAATAGATCAAACTTCTATGATATAAAACTGAAAACAAAGGTCAGATGCAAATCTGATGGTAGTGTGATTTAAATATAACATGCTAAAGAGGATAACAATATTCTATAAAGACCCTCGTACTTTTGAGAAGATAGAAATCCCTATCAATATCTATATTCTTCAAAAAGATTTTCAAAGAAATTAAAAAAAACTTTTTTAACTCAATGTTGCCAATCCCTTTTATAACTAGAAGAAGAGGACACTGTTACAAACATTCCAGAAGTAGAAACTTCCAAATGCTTGAACCTGATAACTCACAATCCGTTCTTAGATTTTGAATATATCACATCAATATTCACTCATTAAGTCTCAACTGCTTCATTAATGGCTTTAGATATTTTAGCCAAGATAGTTGTCAGAAAACAATCAGATTTAACACAACCTGGAAAAAATATGATCAATCAGCCATGGAGGTTGATGACGTCAAATCGAAGGTTCCAACCCGAAATTAAGATGCCCACCATACTCCCTGAAAAACTCCACCCAAAATGATCACTTGGTAGAAAATACAAACTTCCTGACACAAATAGATGACATGTCATGTGGGTAGGCAATTTCAGACTTATGAGAGAAGTTTTGAAGAAAATCCTTGCCAAGTTGACACGTGTCCTGGTTCATTACTGAAAGGAAAATGATATATAAATAAAGTTGTGTCTCCAGCACATGGCACATTTCACACCTTTATGCAAGATAAATCTTTGTCCTTTGGGTGTAGACTCATCCCAAAGTGAAAAAGAATTAAGGGTCAAAAAACCAGAGAAAAAGCTTAAAGGAAAAAAACCTTCACATGCTCTTTATAAATGGTTTGCTCTTGATTTTTCTACTTGCATTTCGCTCAAATTTTTTGCATTTGACCTAAAATTTTGTATATGTTTTGTGCCCTCACCTGAAATTTGCACATTTGATGTCATTTTGTGCTTCTTCTTTTTTCGCCCTTGTTTTTATATTACGTTTTGTGTGCTTTTGTTGAAAATTTTCACTTTTGAAATATATTTGCGCTTTTGAAATTTTTGATATTGCCTTAATTTTTTTCTTTTGTCTACAAATTTATCGATTTCTCCCGTCTTTAATGCTTTTGCTAAACAAAAAATCTCTTTTGACAAAAAATGATTGTTTTTGACTATTTTGGAATTTTAAGTCAATTTGTTTGTCATTTGAGATGCATTTTGTGTTGTTATAGTAAATCGCTAACATCATGGGTTGAATGGTTGTAGGTGGTTCTTAATCCACTCCAATCAAGGGAGTGATGATAGCATGATCTGTTCGATTTGATCATTGGGTTTTAGGAGTTAGAGCAAGATGTTTCAGATGTTCTCAGGTTGAGGCATATCTGCTACATGCCTACCATCAAATGAAATAGAGGGATGATGATCGCTCTTGTGGAGAGGTGGCACTCAGATACCTCATCCTTTCATTTACCTAGTGGGGAGGCCACTATCACCCTAGAGGATGTGTGGAGGATCCTCTATATACCTATTCGTGGAGAGCTTGTTACATATTATGTTTGACAATGTACCTATGCTATGCGCCACATACTTGGTGTGAGACATCTTGAGGTTCACGAGGTGGAGGTAGACTTATCTAATTTTGTTGGAAGTGTTGATCTTGTTTCCTTAGTTCTTTATGGTTTGGTCATGGGTCTCATCATTCCTGATAGGTGAGGCAGAAAGTTTCTCGTTGGTTGGGGTGTGTGTATCAAGCAAATGTTCAAGCATAGGACTATATATGCATGGGGCCGTTATCTCCTTGAACACTTATATCAAAATATGCATGAGGTTGCCTAATATGGAGGGAGATCAATTTCTTTTGGTTTATCTCTATTGCATGTATGGGCCTAGGAGAAAATCCTAGTTGCTTAGCTTGATGGTATTTTGGATCGAATTATGAGGGATCCATATTCTTATTGCTATGGAGATTTTCTTCACTATGCCTTTCCTGGACAACTTCCCTACTAGCTCTGGTTTTTTGATGATATGCCATTATTTGTATGGAGACCATTTTTGGATTACACAACATGGCCTGACAACCAAGAGCAGTTAGTATTTTGCAGAGAGACTTGGTGGCTCATTGGTTAAATTCACTCTTTACTAAATAGATATCTACTCGATAGGGTTTTTGGTAGTTTAGACAGAGAGAGGGTTGTTTCCCAAATGCTTATTAGGCTTGTTTTGGTCAGACTACTAGAGAGGTCCATGTATGAGGTCTACAGGATGATTGTGATTCTACCATTGATAAGTTTAGAGATCTTTCCCCATTCGAGTGGGTTTGGAAAATCAGTTTAGCAGATCCTGGGACTACCCCAAATTTTGGTCAGTGGTGGGCATGACTTATTCCACTAAGATTCATAGATCATGTTGGCATTCTTGTAGTAGGTAGATCTAGAATTACTGGTGGCCAAGGGGAGAGGTAATGAGTCGATATTGTTGTAGAGAAGCTTTCTCAAGCTTGAAAAGATAGTGGATAGGGTAGACAGGATGATCCGATGCAAAAGGATCAGGGATAGGTTCTAGGCCCTTCTCCAACACCTGGAGATGGAGGGTTATGTTGTTGTAATTAATTATCTAATTACACAAGAATAATTTTAACCTAGGTATTTTATTTATTTAATTAGGTCGTTGGTTGCATCATTAGAAAATTATTAATAAAGGGGTTATTACCCAGGTTTCCATGTTTGTAGGAGATAAGATTCCTTCTAGAAGATGAGTTGTCTTTTGTAGAACTTATCTCAATCAGTTTATCATTCCCTAGGTAGTTAGTTAGGGTTTACATGTTGTGACATGTTGTTAGATAAAGAAACATGGAAAATAATATTTGATCTTGTATATTGGCATGTGTACATTTTTAATAACATTCTAGATCAATAGCAATCTCCATTTCCATGCCTTTAGTTGCAACACTTTCTGTGTGGGTGAATTTCTTCTTGGAAAAGGTCTTCTTGAAGGTTGCAGCTTCAAGAACATTGTGCATCCATCATTTCAATAGGGTACAATTAGCATAGATGATAGTTACAAGAGATGTAGTGGTAGGGTGGTGATAGGCCATAGAGGCTTAGGTTTCTATATTGATAGCAGAGAGGGACATCACTAGAAAAGAGAGAGATGGCTTCATGGGCGAGCAAGACACAAAGATTAAGCATCATCTTGTTATTAAGACATAATTGTAGGATATTACCACTGAGAGTGATAGCCTTAGGATAGAGTGTGATAGCCTTCATACAGAGTGAGATCAATTGTTATAGAGGGTGACACATTATAAGACCCTATATGATGCCTTTGTTCCTAGATCTCAGCGACGGTTGCAGTTCATAGAGATGAGTATTGCTACGGGTGTCGAGTTAGGTGGGCATTTTGTGAGACATCCTAATTCATATCCTGATCCTTAGAGTCCTCCTCCATCTAGGTAGTGGTTTTATTTTAATTTATCTTCACTTTGCTTTTATTGCTTTAGAGACATTTTGTTGTAGACATTATTTTGTATATATATTCATCGGCCCAACTAAGGCGTCGTATATATGTATAGTTTTGTATTATGATATGACACATGTTTTCATGATGATGTTCCTGAATTTATCATTTTTGATGATGATATATATGAGATATACATGTTTTTGTTCAGCTTCATTACATGTTATGTGATGATTATAGATGATGATGTATGATTATACATGTTTTTGTACTTTTCTAATGTATGCATATGATGTGATGGATGGATTGAATATATTTTTTTTCATATGATGTTTTATTATGTATATGATGGATGTATGCCTTATACATGATACACGATGTTTTATTGCTTTATTATCATCATGATAGACATTGAGGACATTGTGAACGTAGGTTGGATAGGGGACTACATATGTTTGTGATGTAGAATAGATGTTAGTTAGAAGAAATATTTGATGATGCATAGAAATTTGATGTTGTTAGTTAATGATGAGTTTCTTTTGCTTTGCATAGAGACTTTGAATTTTTAACAATCCTTTTTTATGTAGAAAATAGATACGGTGCACTAGGGTATTAATAACCATGGTGACTTTGTATCCATTATGTGGATTTTGACCTGACATACAAAGAATATTCTTTCTCATACCAAAAATATGAAAAGTTTTCTTAAAATATATGGTTGGGTTGTGTTAAAAATTTTCGGACCAGTTACACAAAGAGGTATGAAATACCTAATATGCAACTACTACATGAATTGTCTCAAAAAAAATTCCATACACTCAATAAAGCAAGTATTCACCATGGTAATATCAGAAAAACATGTTATAAACAAAAAATCAAACTGATGCTCAATTTCCCCCATTGCTTCTTTTCTAAATCCTTATGGACATCCTGAGAGATCCTAGGAATGACTCAATTAAATAAATCATAAAGATAAAACAATGTTGCAGTATCACTTGCCATATCTATTTGGGTTGGGGCTATTATCTAGTGTTGATCATGTCTATCATAGGAACGGATCCATTAAGGCATATCTTAGGTTGTTGTTGGTGAATTGTCAAAAGATAGTTAGTTAACACTTTATCATTATTTTCATATATTTGTAATCGAAGATTTTTAATTGTTTTCTTAAAATTTCTAGCTTTTGATGTTTGATTTATTTTTTTATTTGTTTTGTCAAAGGAAGAATGTGATGATTTGTTTATTATGGATGAAAATTTTATTTTGGATTGTGTTGATGGAGTAGGAATTTTTAATTTTATGATTTTTTATGATGCTATTTTTATTTTTTTCAAGGGACTAAC